>OY748298.1:137069-494492 GCA_963556515.1 Nudaria mundana | reverse complement strand
CAAATGACCACTAATTTGTTTGAAAGGCTACGTATTTTATCGTACAAATGTGATGACACAAAGAAGGCTTTATCTGGGCCTTATTGTGAGGTACAATGGCCTATTTTGTGAGGTGTGAGCCACTCTTTGGCCTTTCACAAGTTGTGTTTAAGCGTCTTGGATTTTGTACGAGGTGTCGCGGTTGAGGAGCTATTCAATCTGTACTTACGTGTGTGCTAGAGTAGGTGTGTGAATGTCCTTTGTGTTGTACATCATTTGTGTTGGGACTCGAACGGCGAACCTGAACGGTTGTTTTAGTTCCAATCGTTTTGGATTTACACTTAGATCAGGTTTTGTTTTATCAGATTCAAATTCAAATAATAGACAAAGTAGACTTGTAAAATGTGAGAAGTAAATAACATGGCAGTAAATATAACTTTAGAAGCAAACTTAACTTAAATAATAACCTTTCAGAAGTGTTACTTTGTGTTTTCATCAACCGGTTTCGCTATTCAGCATTATCAAAGGTGTTTTACATCACTGTCGAACATATTTTCAAGCCATTTAAAAATAATTTAAAGACCAGAAGGATGGTTACTATTTGGCACAAAGAATAAGCATTGCCATACAACGTGGCAACGATGCCAGCCTTCTCAGAACATTGCCAGTCGGCGACGGGCGGAGGAATTCTTTGACACATATTAGAATTTAGATGTAATCTTAGTTGGTAATGTACATATTTTCCTAGTTAGTTTCAATTGTATTGTTTTATAATTAAATTAAATGTATATTTTCAAATGAATAAATCATAACTTCAGTTTATTAAATTCTATTCAAACAAATGTAATTTGAAATTGCGTATATTATGGATTTTTAAATTATGGGAAAATAAATCAAATAAAATATATAATGTGGAATTCTGTACAAGTATGTTTGTTCATCATGTATTACTGTAGGTTCCACCAAGTGCCAACAATCGGAAGTGTAAACTACACGTTACTTTGTGTATTTTTATTTCATTTCATCACCTCAATGCCTACTTATCTATTGCGTCATTCAGTGTTATAATATTCATTCTGTGTTTCTAGATTTATTTAGTAGATATGCTTATATTTTGATGGTTTACCATTAATACAAATACTAAAATTTATTAATATGCAATATAATATTGATAATTTGGTTGGTAAAAGGTGCTTCTCTAAGCTACAACTGTATCGAATAAAGGACAACTTTTATGTAGGCTCTACTATAAGCTATATATCATCAAGTTACAAACAAACAGAGCTGAGCAGTAATTAAAAACATTGATTGATTCTGTTACTGGACCTGCTTTCTCTACTTAGAAACTAGAGCGAATTTTTGGTAAATAAGAAATTCAAATATTAAGTACAATATAAAGCTTTGTTGATAGATTATATTAATATAATAAAAAAATAAATTATATACTTTTGGACATTCTCACACAACGTCATCTAGCCCAAATTAAGCTTGTACTGTGGGATATAGACTAAACATACTTATATATTTATAAATACATACATAATATACATAGAAAATACCCAAACGCCGAAAGTGGCTGTTAAGACACACCTCCTAAAAAGGCATATTATACTATTAAAGATTATCTAAACGACACAGAGAAATGGCAATGAGTTGCTTGCTCATCACTCGAGCTATACATAGGGGCTACTTCTGTTTGAAATGTTGTTTTATTGCTGAAACTCACTTATTATTTTTAAATTATTAGTACTGTGATATTGTAAGGTATGGGTACTTTGAGATTATGTGGCCTTTAACTAGTATTTGACTTTTTTGTGAATAAGAGATCCATAATTTTTGAGTTCACTTGGTCCACACATGGTCACGTATTGCCCTTGCCCTCTTTTTATTGTTGTAACAGAATCATTGTATTTACTGGCGAATAAAAAGAGTGGCCGTGAGTTTTTCTTGCCAGGTTCTTTCCTCACAGGCTCAACCTATTGTATTGCCTTGCGAATCTGGCGGTAAATGTAAATGTAGAAGCATTTTCTTTTTTTGACGTTCATAAGTGTTACTTTGTGACCTACATGAATAAAGATATTTTGATTTTTGATTTGATTTTTTTTTTGTGGATCACACAAATAATTTGATTCGACCCGGAATCAAACCTGTGACCTCAGGGACGGCAGCCGAATACTCAAACCACTGCGCCACCGAGGCAGTAAATAAGTACTAAATATGTACTTGCAACACACCGTTTGAAACATTCCAGTTCATAATGAAGACGTTAATTCTTTCCTTTCTTTCCGTCGGCATTTCTGAAGGGCTGCGACTTTGCGAGGGCTACAATGAAAACATTAAGACACCGCTTCTTTACGGATATAGTTGTTGGAGTAATTGTGTCGGGGGAAATCAGTTAATAATATCTTATAATAGAGACCTTAAGAGGTTAAAACTTAACCTCATCATAAGTAAAATAAGAACTCAATACCAGAAGAAAAACTGTCTACTTGAAAATGAGATATAAATGTTTATAATTTACAGCTTCATAACGTTTTTTAATCGACATCCAAAAAGGTGGAGGTTTTCAGTTCGACTGTACGCTTTTTTTATTTTATTTATGTTTATTATCTTTAGACTGAGAGACCAGATTTTTGAAAGTTTTTACATCTTACTTACCATTACTTTAAACGAATCAGTTGCACATAGCGTGTACTTATCGTGGCCTTATATAGGGTCCCAAGTAAATTCTACCAGCAAGTGGTGCAGAAGTATGTAATGGAGATATAAGACAGTTGGGCTACTTGATGTTACGTATCGACTGTTGTCAATCCGTGAGGATTGCTTCTATACTTTTTTTTTTTTTTTAACTCCGCGGTCCAAGGGCCGCGGCCGCTCTAACGTCCGTTGCCAGGCGTCTCTGGTTACAAGCAGGTATTGCTTCTATACTAAGATAAGTGTATTGTTACTATGTTTAAATACTTGTAAGATATTATAATATGACCCTACGGAGTTTCTTGCCCTTCTTCTCGGGATTTGTGGTAATAGAACGGGCGGATTACGAATACTCATATCGGGAAAATTTCGGCCAGGCTTAGTTCAGCAGCCTATGCTGTCAAAAAGATCCGACAACTTACAGACATTAAAACGGCGCGTCTTGTCTACTTCAGCTACTTCCACAGTATCATGACATATGGCATACTACTGTGGGGTAACGCTGCCGATATTGAATGCATCTTTGTGTTGCAGAAGACTATTGTATTGACTATTGTCCGGACTATCTATGGAATGGGGTCTCGGGAGTCATTAAGAGATAAGTTTAAGCATATTAACATCCTTACAGTGTATTCACAGTATATTTATGAAATTTTATTGTATACCCACAAGAACAAAAGTAAATTTGTGAAAAATAGTGATAATCATAATCTAAACTTAAGAAATAAGGATAAACTGGCTGTTCCTAAATTTAGGCTTCATAAAGTGAGTAATTCTATTGCGGGGAACTTTATTCGAATGTACAATACATTGCCGACCGAAATAGCAAATTTATCTGTCAATAAATTTAAAAAACTAGAAAAAAGTAAATTGTGCCATTAAGCTTATTATAGTATTAATGATTTCTTAGATGACAAGGCGGCCTGGTTGTAACACGAATTGCTCCTTTCTAAATAACTCTGTATTAGATTTAAGATGAAATATTTTGAAAAAAGCCGAACTGAGTTTCTTGAGGGCTCTTCTCAGTCTCGTTGCATTTTGGAACCCTCGGTAGAGTCACACCAACTTTTGACGAATCTAAATAATTTTATAAAAAATTCAAAGATAATAAACGTTATTTAAACTGCCATGGTCGTTATTATTATAAACTTTGGAAATGTATTCGGGATATTTACCATGTATTATTATTTTGGAGGTCACGGAGGTACTTGACAGTTCTTCCGTGACCATGGCGCTTGCAATAGTGCCGAAATATCGGAAACTCGACAACAAAATAATAATACATGGTAAATATCCCGAATACATTTCCAAAGTTTATAATAATAAACGTTATTTTATTTTATACTTAAATATAATGTAAAGCCGTACACGGAGTTTTATGTACCTAGGTATGTATGTACCTAAGTAGATATACATAGGTATTTACTCTGACACAGTGGCTTGGTGGCCTGTATGTACTTATAGCGCTACTTAAGTATATTTTTTTTTTCCTTCTAGGCTTGGGCCATGGCAGGTCACGTAGTGCCCTTGCCCTCGTGTTATCATTTTTTGGGTTGATGCTCCTAACTACATCACTACTACTAATGGTGTTAACCAGGGATCATCCCGTGGTTGGGGGGGGGGGGGACGACGACACAATTTTCTAAATTAACGCATAACGCGTGGTGTATTAGTTGCAGCATCTAACTTTGTGTGTACTCGTATTATCTATGAATGTAGTTACTGATGATTGAAAAAGAGTGGCCTGGAGTTTTTATATTGCCAGGTTCTTTTCTCTTTGGCTCCACCCGTTGCTTTGCGAATCTGGCTTTAAATGTAAATTCTTATGTGCTGACGTTAATAAGTGTTATTTTATAACCTATATATATATTAATATTTTTGAAGAGAAATGACACTACACGCAAGGCACTAGATTTCAATAAAAAATTAAAATCAGTTTACCTAACTATTTAGTCGAATTTATGAGGTAACTAACATACAAAATATAAGAAAAAAACATACGGTCGAATTGAAAACCTTTCCTCCTTTTTATGAAATCGGTTAAAGGGTAAAATATTATTTTTCAACAGAAGAAGGTGCGCGCGCGCTTATTATCTCGCACTTCTCGACAAGACCATTAAGTCTTTTGTTCATCCCACATCAAGTTACCTTACATGACTAATTACTCAGCCTCCGAAGACAACGGCTTTGTTTCTCAATGCACTTGATGTTATTAAGTACTTACGTCAAGTAAGTTATAATTAAGTTGGTAATAAGTACAGCAGTATTGCTGGGTCGTGAAGTATGCGGGCGAACTTATGTAAGTACCCAGTGTCGTAGGTATATAGGCAGAGGGGCCTTACACAACTACACTTTGGCAGTAGTCTTGTTGGTGCCACGTAGTAGAGGGCAAGCCTATTGCCGTTACCGGGCGCTATAGTAAATACATAACCACTGGGAATGACAGCAAAATGCCTACCAACAGTCAGGACAGTTGTTACATAGCATTAAATAGATTCACAGAATTTGGAGCAAAATTTTCGATTTTATTCGCATACCTATGTAAATGAAACCTTGTAAGTAAGTATATTTCCAATAAAAACTTTAGATTTATTAGTTCAAGTTTTCTTACTTACCTACCATTTATTTACAATAAGAATTACAATATATATAATTATATAGGTACAAAAAATATTTACATTACAAAATATCGTTTAAAAAATCATCCGCGTCATTGCCGACTGGGAAGGTTCCCAGAATGCTGGCTGTGTTGCCACTTTAGGTGGCGATACTTATTCTTTGGGCCAGAAAATAGCCAGCCTTCTGGTCCTGAGAAGCATCGATTAATCGAGTAAACGTTTAGCAATGTCTCTATAAAGGCGACGAGCACTTATCTACCTAGTTAAATTCTTAGTTGATGTGGTGAAGCATGGAACCAAGTTAAACTAGCTGCTTATATCTACTCTTATACTTGAAGAGTATTTTTTTTTCATTTGATGATTTGACTTTGATTAGTGGTAACCGACAATGTTAACACATTGCAAAGGTTAAGCAACATCGAGTCAGGCCGGTCTTAGGATGGGTGACCATTTCTTAAGACATTGAGACCCCTCCGTGCCTCGGAGAGCACGTTAAGCCGTCGCTCCCGGTTGTCATACTAACATCTATGGCAGTTGTTAGGGGTAGTTGGAGCCCTAAATCAAAAATGCTCGCGGTCTAACTACAGAACTTCGATATCGCCCATGGGTTGTGAAGGTCAGATGGCAGTCGCTTCACGGAAAATATCGAAGTTCAGCCGAATCGCAGTTAGACTGGAAAGCCGACCCCAACTGAGTTGGGAAAAGGCTCGGTGAATGATGATTTGACTTTACGCATGTGGGAGACGCCGCGCTCCGCGTCCGCCGCCCGTCGGCACTTTCTACCGTATTTCAATTACAAAGGCCACCATTTCATTAAAGTATTTTCTATCTTTTGTAATAAAATTTAATTAATAAAACGATAATCAATAGAAATTGTTATAAACGAGTGTGGAATGTCTATCACAGGCACTCACACGCCTACCGATCATTTACTTAGGACCATATCACGGTATTTTGACTGCCTAGTATCTTACAAGAGGCGTTCAACAAACGGTAGAGTGTTTAATTAAGAAAAGCTATAGGAATATGAACATTTGTAGTAATGCTATGCGCCAAACTAGAGATAGGTATGAAACCCTTCGGAATCGAGCCTAAAGCACCATTATTAACATAACTAATTCGCAACTAAGGAGTTTGAACAAATTGTATAAAACCTGATTTGTTAAATTTTTAAACTTGGGTTTTTTTTTTGTAAAACATAACATCAGATACATACCTATATAGGTATAGATTCTAAGAGATATTCTCCATTTCAGCGGTTTAAGATAGGCATCTACTTATTCTAAACTATCGTAACCATATAAAACTAAATTTAAAAAAATATCACTTCAGTTTATAGATATTTTATAAATAAGCAATTAAACCTTATTATTGCTTATTCCCAAATGTCAAAATCAAATTTTAAAATCGATAAATGTACTACATAGCTTGTTATTAAATTATAGTTAGATGAACAGATGATCAGCCCACGTTAAACACAGCAAGTACGTAGGTAAGAGGAAGTTAACTACTTAACAAAGTGGTGTAACTCGATCCGTCGCGTCGGCGAGAGTCAAACGCTCTGTACGCTTTGTACGCGCTAATTTATTAACCAATAAGACAAAAACACTAATTAAACTCCAGCACAATAGAGCGCATATGCGCGTTTAACGCGTGGTCACAGCATCGTTATAAGCCTCGGACACACTCACGGACGACAAGCGATTCTGAGCGAACATCTTCGGACAGTTTATCACTTATAATAATTTAAGTAGGCACAAAACCAACAATACTGCTTTGTGTAAAAAGATATAAAGATAGCATCTACCTTTCTAGGTAATATACAGATTGTTCATTTGTCATTTCGTACGACATGGATGCCTCCTATCTACCTATCATTGTACCTACATGAACATGACTGTAGTGACGATATAGGTGTTTCATGAACAGTAGGTATGTGAATAAGACTACCTAAGCTTACAAAACTCACCGGGAGGTGGGTGCAGTAGTGGCGGTCCCGGCAGGAACGCAGCTGCCACAGCTGCTTGTGCGTTGAACGCCGCCGCATAGGCCACGCGGCTCGCCATGGACGCCGGCAGAGGGAACTGTGGCGTGTAAGGGGACCTGGGCTCTCTACTCTCTGACAAGTTCAACACTCTGTCTCCATCTCCTCGCTCGAAGTACCGCTCTCTGCTGTCGCGGTTGTCTGATAGTCCGAGCAGCTCTTGTATCCCGAAGGGCGAGCGCTGCGGGGCGCGCGGCGCGCTCGCGTTCGCGCTCATCGCCTGCATCTTGTCGCTCTTTCGCTCGTCTGCACTCAGCTTAACATTACATTACTTATCATAACTTCTTTATTTTCTTTCGTTTAAGTCGATGATAGTTAACTAAGCTTACGTTGTCTGTTTATCACAAATATTTAGATCGTAAATCTTACAAACTACTAAAAGTACACTTCTTAAAGTTTATTTTTTCTTGAACACTTTAACTTTTTTTTTTTTTCATCTAGGTACATAAAATTAGGCCTCGATACATTGATTGTATATTATGATATTTTTTTGTAAAATAGTGAAATTTTTCAATGTTTTCGTGAAATTGAAAAATTTGCGTAGAGGCTCGCGATAGTGTAGTTATAGTGTTAGTGACAGTAGCGCTCGCCGCGGCGTCTGGAGCGCTTCTGTGGGCCTCGGCGGCGCGGGCCAGCTGTACCGCGAGCACCACCCCCCTCGAGCCGCCTCACTGCCGACACGTCGTATGCACCACCCCTCGCGATACACTTGCGCCCTTCCGCCACCGAGCGCGTCGCCGCCCGCCGCCCCGATGCCGACAGGCCGTAACCGCCGGCACAGTACGTGCGCTTGCGACATTCCGCGCGTGGGGCGCTCGCCCCGGGCGGCGGCGGCGCGCGGGCGGAGCCTGCTAATAGCCAATACGGATATTTTGTTACCGCATTGTATTGGCCAGATTTGTTCGCGACGGACACGCCTACTCAGCTCGCTGCCACACGATATAGAACTCTACTCACCCATACTTTAAGTACCAAGTGTGTCGACGAGACGGCGGTTGATTTAATTTTGATTAATTGTCAGAAATGAATAGGTTCCGCGGGTAGAGCGGGGCTGTTCCGCTGGATGGCTCTATAGTAGAGAGTGAATGGGTCCGGGCGCACGCCGCGCCGCCGCCGGCTCGCTATAATGCTCCATTATCAATCATTGGTCGTTTGCGGCTCTACACTACTCAGCTCTACCTACCTAAGTAACTCTACGTTCAGCCACATAATGGCTTCGTACTGAGAGTAAGCACCTGCTCTCACACTTGTTGAAATTTAAGAAATATTAAATTACGCTTTAGAGTGTAGGAATGGAAGTAGGAATTTCTTAATTTGTCCAGACGTAAATAATCTCCAAGTATGTAGGTACTTACTTACCTGCCTACCTCCTGCAGCTAATGTTATTGTTATTATATCGTTTATTCAGTTACATTCTTATTTTATACAATATTAACCCACATAAGGACCCACCAGTAGCGGAGTAGGACCCAAACTACCGGCGGTGGAGGCTACAGACTGAGAAACCTCCTAACAATACGGCACGTGTCGAGGATAACAACCTTCTGAATCTGACTCTTGATCCAACAATCTAACAGAGTCTCTTGAGATGTTGATCGAAACTCTTCGCTATTAGTTAAATCTTTATTTATTCAACACAAAAAAAAACAGCTAATAGTAGAAATTTTCACAGACACGCACAAACCCTGGATAGGTATATTTGTCCGTCTGTCAGAGGAGGACGTGATGGAGTCTATATATATATATATATAAGGAATAATTAATTTAGGATACAAATATTTACATGAAAAAATAAAAATAATTAATCAAAAATAAATAATAATAAAGTTAAGGTATTTAATATTATTTACAATAAGAATTAAAATATACATAATTGTATTTACATTACAAAATATCGTTTAAAAAATCCTTGTCATTCCCGACTGGGAAGGTTCCCAGAATGCTGGCTGTGTTGCCACGTTGGATGGCGATACTTATTCTTTGGGCCAGAAAATAGCCAGCCTTCTGGTCCTGAGAAGCATCTATTAAGCGTTTAGCAACTTTAACAGCGTTTAATAATAAGTAATTTTATAATATATTAATGTATTTTCTAAAATAAATAAAATTTTATAACGAGGTGGAAATATAACAATGTAAGTAATATCATTTAAAAATAAAGCCAGAAGAAATTGTAGAAGTATTTACGCATAATATTTTATTGTAATTGTATTTATTAAGGATATAAACAAGGCTTCATTATTAACTATTTGTTATTATTTTATCTACCTAAATAAGTAAGTAGGTATACTTGTGTAATAAAACGCATTAATTTCCAGGTTTCAGGATTCGGTTCGAGTAAGTAAGTACTTTTAGTTACTTACCTATTTGTTTTCAAAATAAAATTTTTTATAATGTCTGTTGGTAATATTTTATTTAGGTACCTAAGTAGTTGTGTGTGCTTTTAATGTTTTAATCATTTACGATTACATATCTAAATTAAATGAATGAAAATTAAAAAGCTATCATAAAAAACCAAAGCGTTTCGTACCAAAACGGCAAAAAAAACACGTTTGTTCCCAGAATGCTGGATGTGTTGCCACGTTGGATGGCGATACTTATACTTTGGGCCAAAAAAACAGCCAGCCTTCTAGTCCTGAGAAGCATCGATTAAGCGTTTAGCAATGTCTCTATAAAGGCGGCTAGCACGGCTCAAATATGTAATCACCTGCTAGGTTAGCATATTTAGGCCATTTATAGGCCTTCAGCCGATGCAGTAGCAACGCCGTCACATCCATCTGGATGTGACGGCGCTGCTACTGCATACCTTGGCACCTTCACACCTTCAAAGTACATCTGTACTTGGAAGGTGTGAAGGTGCCAAGGTATCAACGCATGTAGCGTGGCACACCAAATGCCTTCCCATCTTCCACGGTAGCAACGACATACCGTCCGGTCTCTTTCCATCGCTTCGTGCTAAACCATTTGCTTCACGTACAGCCGGAAGACCTGCGGTGGAAAGAGCCTTACGAATTATGTTGTTTAGAATAGCGTGCCGAGGTATACGACCTGCGCTTCTGCTACAAAGGCCATGGTATCCTAGATTATCGACGGCTACTCCATATTAAATACTGAATGGAGTCAGGCGTTACCTGGCGAAAGTCCATGATAAAACAATGAAAAATATGATGTTGAATTTTTAGATAATTGCAATGATTTCGCTAAATAGAAGACATTATAAACGTCGACATATGTTTCACCTACTCACGAGGCATTATCAAGACTGTCTCAAAGATAACTGTTCTCTTTATAATGTCTTCTATTTAGCGAAATCATTGCAATTATCTAAAAATTCAACATCATATTTTCCATTGTTTTACTCCATATTATCCATCCATCAACACTAGAAATAAAATACCGTAGGTCCCATACAACGAGGTGGTACCTACTTAGGTACGCTTCACCAACGATGACCTATGTCTCATAATTCATATAGGTACCTATCATGTTATATTGTTAGCTGAATATTTTTACACAAACAAAAAAGAAGTACGATCTTTACAAATTATAAAGAAATTCGTGTAAATAATCCTCCTTGTCATTGCTGACTGGAAAGGTTCCTAGAATGCTGGCTGTGTTGTCAAGTTGGAAGCAGCGAGAATCTCATCAGAAATCAAAAACAATCAGACTTTGGATTTTCACTTTGGCGACCCAAAACATTAAGTCGTTTTAATGTTCTAAAATGTCCTAACCTATTTAGGACCTTTTTTACACTGTACCACTGTGTACTAGTCTGTAGGCACCGTCTAGTCATAGTGTTCTGTGGGATTTCAAAATAAAAATGGGATTTTATGTATGTGTGTGTGTCCAAGATAAAAGACAAAATAGAGCTCTATCAATAATGTGTGAAACAGATCTTAGCCTATTATTATTTAGACGCTTATCCTAGTCTTACAGTCTGAATCAAATCCTATCCATTAAATGGAAAAAAATGTCCCAAAACTAAGTAATAGACACCACAATATTGACAAACAAAGCATCAGGGATTGTTAGAGGCTTCGTGTGAACGTGTCAGTGCGCACAAAGGCGTGGCCTGTCTCAATGCGCGGGCGTTGACAAGCTCTTTGTAGAAGAAACCCGAGCCGACGCCTCACAGACCCCCCCTTACGTTCTCCCCCTCCTCCCTCTCCGCCGGACACGACACCTGAGCCCCAAAGTCTCGTAGCATTGTACCACATGACAATGATGGCTCTTTTGGCCATTATTGTCGGTTGTGGGAACCCGCTACCGGCCTTTTGATGGCCACTGTTGGACCTGTCATAATATTTTCAAATAATTTACTCTCAATTGAATTGTATTACGATACAGGAGTTGTTGAATTTGGAACACCTGTTTGAACTACTGATGGTCAAACCTATTCATACTGTCGATTGATAGAACTTGATGAAAATTGCTACGAGTACCCACTTTGAACAAGCCTAGTCTTCCACCATCATCAGAGACAGACACACAGAAGTCCGTCCTTACGTTCGAAGAGGTAAACAGAAGCATTCATTACGCCCACAGTACTCTGCAATGTCGGTAACCTTTAGTATTGCTGCCAGAGCCTCTTTCTCGTCAGTAGGTACACCGCGTGCAAGTGAACATGACTAGGGTTCTGAAATATTGATAGGCTTCTTAGCACCCGGAATAAAATCCCGGATGGAAGTAATTTGGTGTAGTGAAAGAGTGTGTGTTTTGTTCAATATTTATTTATTTAAGTAAGTAAAAGCAACAGCCAATCATGTCTTATACAAAATAGAATAATAATATACTAAGTTTTCACAACTAAGATTGTATAATGGGAAGGTAGCGAACATTTTCACAACTAAGATTGTAAAATGGGAAGGTAGCGAACATTTTCACAACTAAGATTGTATAATGGGAAGGTAGCGAACATTTTCACAACTAAGATTGTATAATGGGAAGGTAGCGAACATCTTCACAACTAAGATTGTATAATGGGAAGGTAGCGAACATTTTCACAACTAAGATTGTATAATGGGAAGGTAGCGAACATTTTCACAACTAAGATTGTATAATGGGAAGGTAGCGAACATTTTCACAACTAAGATTGTATAATGGGAAGGTAGCGAACATTTTCACAACTAAGATTGTATAATGGGAAGGTAGCGAACATTTTCACAACTAAGATTGTATAATGGGAAGGTAGCGAACATTTTCACAACTAAGATTGTATAATGGGAAGGTAGCGAACATTTTCACAACTAAGATTGTATAATGGGAAGGTAGCGAACATTTTCACAACTAAGATTGTATAATGGGAAGGTAGCGAACATTTTCACAACTAAGATTGTATAATGGGAAGGTAGCGAACATTTTCACAACTAAGATTGTATAATGGGAAGGTAGCGAACATTTTCACAACTAAGATTGTATAATGGGATGGTAGCGAACATTTTCACAACTAAGATTGTATAATGGGAAGGTAGCGAACATTTTCACAACTAAGATTGTATAATGGGAAGGTAGCGAACATTTTCACAACTAAGATTGTATAATGGGAAGGTAGCGAACATTTTCACACGGAACACAGCACAAACCAATCTGAAATCGATTAGGTATGAAAAGATAAACAAAAGCATATAAAAAACCTACACCTGCCATAATAATACAGTCCTGAAAGTCCCATGCAAAAAATAACCTTTTTTATAAGTTTTCTTACCGTACCTCCGTTAATTAGACGAGGACAGATAAATAATTTAATGTATTTATTAAATAAAGAAGCGCAAACTATGTACGCATATTGTTTTTGATCTTATTTTCGTTCTTGTATTTAATTTTAATCATAAAATTTAATTACTAATAGTTTTAGTGATTTCATGGATAGTGACTTGATTTCATGATTTCATTTCATGATTTCATTTCACTGATTTCATTTCATGAATAGTGACGTCATAGTTAGTTTTTCATACAAATTCCTCTGATATCTATCGATTTGACATTTAAAAAAAAATCTACCCTATTAAGGATATATACAATATTTTTTTTAATTCATATATTTATTAAAGTAACTATGTCTGTGTTAGCAACAATAACATCAATATTGTTGGACATGCTCACACAACGTCATCTAGCCCAAACTAAGCTATAAGCTTGTGCTATAGGATCTAGACAACTGACAAACATATCTATAATATATTTCTAAATACATACATAATAAACATAGAAAACACCCAAACTCCGAAACATACATTTGATTCGACCCGGGAATCGAACACGAGACTCCGGAGTCGAAAGCCGATGCACTGCCGACCACGCCACCGAAGCAGTCAAATATAAAATTAGTAAAATAATAGACCCAAAGCCAATAGACATATCAGAGAAGGTACTCGAGGCAATCTCAAAGTTTGTTAGATTTTTGTCTATGATATCGAAACATAACAACGCAGACTCGGCTGGAGGTTAGAAGTTATTTTACAACTCATAGGGGCTCAACAATATTACTTATGTAGGTGTTTGAGGCAACCTGGCATTTTTATAGACGTTTAGTTAAATATCTGAACATGTATCCTACTTTCTTCCATGTCAGAAGCCGTGCAAGAACGCGGTCATTATTGTTTTATGCTGGGGTAAACATAGCTCTGTTACCATCCAGACAATTTGTGCACGAAACGACAAACCCAAGCACAACACTAGAAGGCGTCACTATAGACCACCATAAGATATATTTTATTTGGGAACTAGGTACCTATAACTTGGAAGAAGTTAAAGGAATCAAGGAACTAAGATCCCTTCTGTAGTCGTTAGCCGTCGTACGTTTCGGTGATCGTCCCCTGGTCACCACGCTACTGACGTGAATCCACTTTCAACACAGACCGACAGACATAGGTGCATGTGGGTGTGTGATGCACCTTCCTCTTCGGGGCTATATCCCCGAAGAGGTATTCGCATACCGTAAGGTGGAATGTGGCTGTGCATATTGTCAATATCTATCATGTTACCTAAACCTTACCCATATTCGCAAATAAATGATTTGATTGATTGATTGATTGACACACACCCACACTTTGCCAGTAATTTTGTCGGTCCTACGTAGGTACATAATGAGGGGCAAGTCGTTATCGGGCATTATAGTATATTCAAAACCACACTAATTCAAACCAAAATGCCATATACTCAAGACATCAAGACTAAAGTTATGCAAAATACATTGTTGGAGGTCCAAATGGTACAAAAGAAGCCGAAACGATCATATTTATTGATGAGTTCCAAAATTGGAGGTCCTATGAGTACCTACGTCACGAAATTTTGCCAACAGTTTTGTTGGTTCTACGTACATACCTTAGAGGGCCAACTGATTATGATAATCAGTACAATATACCTACATACTATGTATATACATGGGTATATTGTTGTTGTAAGTAATACGTGATCGAAGTTGTAAATGCAGAGGCCTTATCAACATCTGTGGGCTGCATGTGGTTCGTTTACTGTCAAATATAGGTCCTATAGATGGTAACCAACGTTGCGGTAACACCAACAGGCTCAACATAATTACCTTAATCTCTAAATACTGGCACCCGCAAAGTGACCGATAAAATGTAGAGGAAATAATATCATCCGCTTACTTAACACTAACTATATTATTTTTAACAATAGCAGGTTTGCAGGAAATGTAGATCTTAGGTAAGTATATTACGTTTCAAATCTACTTCGAATTGTCAGAACTGGACCAAATTGAAATAGGACCAAGAATGGGAAGCAAGAGCTCTTAAATAGGACCAACAATGGGAAGCAACAGCTCTTAAATAGGACCAACAATGGGAAGCAACAGCTCTTAAATAGGACCAACAATGGGAAGCAACAGCTCTTAAATAGGACCAACAATGGGAAGCAACAGCTCCTAAATAAACAAAACCGGCCAAGTGCGATCGGGCTACGCATATCTAACTTTATATCTGATGATGGTGATTACAATACATATTTGAGCCGTTTGGGGTTGAGACACTGGGGTCATGGGGTCCGAGTCCTCGCCGCCTTTATAGGGACATTGCTAAACGCCTAATCGATGCTTCTCAGGACCAGAAGGCTGGCTATTTTCCGGCCCAAAGAATAAGTATCGTCATCCATCGTGGCAACACAGCCAGCATTCTGGGAACCTTCGCAGTCGGCAATGACGCGGAGGATTTTTTAAACGATATTTTGTAATGTAAATATTTTTAGTCTATAATTATGTATATTTTGTATATTGTAATTCTTATTAAAAAAAAAACTCCTTGTGACTTTATATCTATAATCTTATCTCTCTAAAACTTCGGTTTAGCACTCACCGTTTAAAAGGAAAGCCGAGGCAAAAATGAGCATCAAAATCAGTTCAGCTAGTCATGCAGTGTGTCTGGATGTCTGTCAGACAAAGCAAGTAGGTTTGCTTGTGGTCAAACTTTAAACCTAATTATCTACATACTCGTAGAAACCACGTCAAAAATGGACACAAAAACCGACTTCAAATTACCGGAATGGGATCAAATAATTGTCGGAATGGGACCAAATTGAAATGGGACCACTCGGGAATCAAAAGCTTTCAAATAAAAAAAAATCGACATCGATTCACTCAGTCGAAAGGTGTAACAAACATAAAAAAAATCTGTCGAGTTGAAAACCTTCTCCTTTTTTGGAAGTCGGTTAAAAACACCTATTCTCCGATACAAATATTTGATACGACAGTGGTTCGAACCCGAGACTCCGGCGTCGAAAGCCGAAGCACACTACCGACCACTCCACCGAAACAGTTTAGAAAGCTAAAAATGGAAAACAGAGACTTAGCAAAACTTAGCTAGTGCTTTAATTTTTCTTTTTAATAAAACACACGGCAAACGTTGACGCAGAATTTAAAAGTACGAGTATTTACGATTTTGTAGAGACAAACGGCCGAAGGTAGAAGTGTCAACCCTAGGGCGTTATTTTGACAGACCAGGAGCACCACAAATTCGCGCAACACTACTTTTTATTGAGTGTCGTGTAGCAGGCGTCAGAGGGGCGCGCGGGGTACAGGGGGGCACGCCAATGTAGGGGGGAGGGGGCTCACCCACTGGGGGTGCATAATTCCTCACCATTGCACCTCTATGCAACCTGTGAGCTGAGGAAACTCAGTTATAGGCATTTTGTGATACGAATATTGTATCGAGGCTGCCTCGTGACATGTTTTTTGTCAGATAGGTGTATGTAAAACTAGAAAAAGATATTTGACTCTTCAACATTCATAGGTCAAAATAATTAATTATTATATTCCCAGTATTTCGGGGAACCTTCTAAGTCAGCAACGACGAGAATTTCGCGACTGATGCCCAACCTAAAGGAACCCAACGCTTCCTGCAGGAGACTGTACCTGGGGATCGTGCGGAGTATGGCCCTATTCGGGGCTCCCGTATGGGCGGCGAGGTTGACGGCCAACAACTCAACGCTCCTTAATAGACTGTTGAGGACGTTGGCCGTCAAAACAATAAGGGGGTACCGCACGATCTCGGGAGAGGCTGCATGTCTCCTAGCCGGGACCCCTCCATGGAACCAGGAAGTGAGAGCCCTTGCGTCATTGTTCCAATGGCACAAGAGGCGCTGGAGCGGGACCACAGGCATGCGTCTCGAGAAATCGAGGACCAGCAGTCCCAACTCCGCCAGGATCTCATGGAGTCATGGAGGGTGCGACCTGAGCAACCCAAGTGCGGTACCACCATCATCGCGCCGCGAGACCGATCATGGACGATTGGCTGCAGAGGCAGCATGGTGACCTCACGTATCGTGCGACGCAGATCGTTACCGAGCATGGATGCTTCAGTAGCTATCTGTTTCGCATTTATCGTGAGGTCACACCCCGGTGCCAAAACTGCGAGGTTTCCGACGACGACACCGCACTCCACGCGTTGGTGGAGTGCTCAGCGTGGGCGAGTCAGCGCCAGGACCTCGTAGTGGGTTTGGGCGTAGATACCCTCTCCCTGGAAACCATGCTTCAAGCCATGGTCTCCAGCGGGAGTAGATGGAACACGGCCGTGTCCTTCTGCGAGCAAGACATGCTCGCGAAGGAGGCGGCCGAGAGGGAGAGGGAGGGCGCCGCAGACTCATCTACGCCCAAGACCATCGACCTCTATGATCGGGGCCTGAGGACGGCGGGATCGCCACCAGTCCTTACAGAAGCAGGCTAGAAGGGTTGCGTGCTGCGGGGCCTTTGCCCCATAGCACGCAACCAGATTTACTCACTGACGCGGGATAAAACCCTACCCCAACGACGCGGGATTCTCATCCCGACCTAACCCCCGCAGAGACCACAGAGTGGTCAAAGTCCGCCGGGCGCCACTGGAAATACGTTCTGTTGTTACCAGAGACGTCCGGCAACGGACGTTAGAGCGGACGTGGCCCCGGGCCACGGAACTAAAAAAAAAGCAACGACGAGGATTATTTAATGAATTTCTGTAAATAGTTACAGGAAATTATAATTTAGAAATATTTATTAAATAAACTGAAATTTGACACAGGAAACAATCAATATTATCTTGATGGCTGTATCCCTTACAGGTCTTGTTGACGCCGTAAGTCGCGATATTAACACAATCTGAACACAAAATTAGATTTCTTGGGCTAGTGGTATCTTGGTCAGTTAGTAGAATGTTCCTCCTCGAAAGGGATCAGTCGCTGGATTGTAAACTATTTGAGGTTTTTTGTGTTAATAAGTTATGATTTTGAAGGAATCTTTACTAATAGTAAATCTCTGGGGGTCTCTGTGACAACTGCTAAATTCTGTTTTATGCTTATATATCTTTAGTTTGATTAAGCGTATTAATCTGGAAACTTTTTTCACGTAGGTAGGTGCATTTAGCAAGTACCTAGGTATACACAGGTACACATACGTACACACACTCCCATTTTTAGAATTAATTTTATTGATAAAAGATTTGTAAAAATAACACTTAAACGTAAACACAATAATAGAATGCTATATCTACATCACATCACATCACATCACATCACATCACATCACATCACATCACAATCACTACATACTTGTATTATAAAACAAAGTATCCTGTATACATACAGAACATACCCACATAAAATAGATATAGCCACCTAATTAGGTTCAGAATGTGATAATTTTGCCAGAGTGAAATACCAAATATTTTAAAGTCTTTTAAGTACATAGGTATCTAAACCTACACAAGTATTATACAATCATGATTATAGTGCGTTGTGTACTCAGAGTAAACGTATTAGTGTGAGGTGTGTGAGGGCTAGGTTCATGCCCAGGCCCTGGCTGTGTGCGACCGCTCTCCATTATGCGGAATACTAATGATAGAGGGCGGTTGATTAAAAAACCTAAGTTGTGGGGCGTGGTAACCCTACCGCCACCCGGCGTTGCCGGCGTCTAGGGCTGCCGCGACTTGCAACGTGTAGCTCTTGTATGCGATTATATTATTTAGTTAGACAGCAGATATGTACATCTACTTATCATAATTCACCGAGCTAGTGAAAGGAGCAAATCGTATTCATTTCGAGACTGGCCAGTTTTGATTTCGTCTGTTTGTCTGTCTGTTGTGATGTGTGTTTATTTATCGTGAGTTTTTTTTAAATTTCAAAGCAAAGAGTTTGCTTACTCTATTCTTAAAATATTAAGAAAGAACTACTACTACTAATATATAAATATATGGATTTGGTAAGGATTCATCAAAAATTCAGTGTTTAAATATCGTTGTAACACAATACACTGGTACCGTCACTTCGGTAGAACTGCGGTAGATGGATCCAACGCTAACCTTAATAGCGCGATGTAGAAATTATGAATATGATATGAAGCAAAAATTCGATGTCGTCGGTAGCGGTCATCGTAGCTCAGTTGGTCAGAGCACTCCCCCTGTTAGGGAAAGGCCGTGGGTTCGAGTCCCGCCGATGACATCAGTTTTTGTGATCTATTTATAATTTCTTTCTTAATATTTTAAGAATAGTGTAAGCAAACTCATTGCTTTGAAATACATAAATATATGGATTTGGTACGGATTCATCAAAAATTAAGTGTTTAAATATCGTTGTAACACGATACACTGGTACCGTCAGTTCGGTAGAACTGCGGTAGGTGGATCCAACGCTAACCTTAATAGCGCGATGTAGAAATTATGAATATGATATGAAGCAAAAATTCGATGTCGTCGGTAGCGGTCATCGTAGCTCAGTTGGTCAGAGCACTCCCCCTGTTAGGGAAAGGCCGTGGGTTCGAGTCCCGCCGATGACATCAGTTTTTGTGATCTATTTATAATTTCTTTCTTAATATTTTAAGAATAGTGTAAGCAAACTCATTGCTTTGAAATACATAAATATATGGATTTGGTAAGGATTCATCAAAAATTAAGTGTTTAAATATCGTTGTAACACGATACACTGGTACCGTCAGTTCGGTAGAACTGCGGTAGGTGGATCCAACGCTAACCTTAATAGCGCGATGTAGAAATTATGAATATGATATGAAGCAAAAATTCGATGTCGTCAGTAGCGGTCATCGTAGCTCAGTTGGTCAGAGCACTCCCCCTGTTAGGGAAAGGCCGTGGGTTCGAGTCCCGCCGATGACATCAGTTTTTGTGATCTATTTATAATTTCTTTCTTAATATTTTAAAAATAGTGTAAGCAAACTCATTGCTTTGAAATATATAAATATACGGATTTGGTAAGGATTCATCAAAAATTCAGTGTTTAAATATCGTTGTAACACGATACACTGGTACCGTCAGTTCGGTAGAACTGCGGTAGGTGGATCCAACGCTAACCTTAATAGCGCGATGTAGAAATTATGAATATGATATGAAGCAAAAATTCGATGTCGTCGGTAGCGGTCATCGTAGCTCAGTTGGTCAGAGCACTCCCCCTGTTAGGGAAAGGCCGTGGGTTCGAGTCCCGCCGATGACATCAGTTTTTGTGATCTATTTATAATTTCTTTCTTAATATTTTAAGAATAGTGTAAGCAAACTCATTGCTTTGAAATACATAAATATATGGATTTGGTAAGGATTCATCAAAAATTCAGTGTTTAAATATCGTTGTAACACGATACACTGGTACCGTCAGTTCGGTAGAACTGCGGTAGGTGGATCCAACGCTAACCTTAATAGCGCGATGTAGAAATTATGAATATGATATGAAGCAAAAATTCGATGTCGTCGGTAGCGGTCATCGTAGCTCAGTTGGTCAGAGCACTCCCCCTGTTAGGGAAAGGCCGTGGGTTCGAGTCCCGCCGATGACATCAGTTTTTGTGATCTATTTATAATTTCTTTCTTAATATTTTAAGAATAGTGTAAGCAAACTCATTGCTTTGAAATACATAAATATATGGATTTGGTAAGGATTCATCAAAAATTAAGTGTTTAAATATCGTTGTAACACGATACACTGGTACCGTCAGTTCGGTAGAACTGCGGTAGGTGGATCCAACGCTAACCTTAATAGCGCGATGTAGAAATTATGAATATGATATGAAGCAAAAATTCGATGTCGTCAGTAGCGGTCATCGTAGCTCAGTTGGTCAGAGCACTCCCCCTGTTAGGGAAAGGCCGTGGGTTCGAGTCCCACCGATGACATCAGTTTTTGTGATCTATTTATAATTTCTTTCTTAATATTTTAAGAATAGTGTAAGCAAACTCATTGCTTTGAAATACATAAATATATGGATTTGGTAAGGATTCATCAAAAATTCAGTGTTTAAATATCGTTGTAACACGATACACTGGTACCGTCAGTTCGGTAGAATTGCGGTAGGTGGATCCAGCGCTAACCTTAATAGCGCGATGTAGAAATTATGAATATGATATGAAGCAAAAATTCGATGTCGTCAGTAGCGGTCATCGTAGCTCAGTTGGTCAGAGCACTCCCCCTGTTAGGGAAAGGCCGTGGGTTCGAGTCCCACCGATGACATCAGTTTTTGTGATCTATTTATAATTTCTTTCTTAATATTTTAAGAATAGTGTAAGCAAACTCATTGCTTTGAAATACATAAATATATGGATTTGGTAAAGATTCATCAAAAATTCAGTGTTTAAATATCGTTGTAACACGATACACTGGTACCGTCAGTTCGGTAGAATTGCAGTAAGTGGATCCAGCGCTAACCTTAATAGCGCGATGTAATTAGATAATTAGAAATTATGAATACGATATGAAGCAAAAATTCGATATCGTCGGTAGTGGTCATCGTAGCTCAGTTGGTCAGAGCACTCCCCTGTTAGGGAAAGGCCGTGGGTTCGAGTCCCGCCGATTACATCAGTTTTTGTGATCTATTTATAATTGATTTCTTAATATTTTTTTAAATTGTTCAAATAACGTTTTTAAAGTTTGCGAGGTCTACTGCTGCCTCGGAGATCTTCGTACCTTTTAAACCTTCCCTGGGTTTGTACGAATAATTCAAGACCAGATTTAGCCAAATTGGTCCACCCGTTCCCGAGTTTTAGCGAGACAAACGAACTTTGATTCATTTTATTTATATACTATCTGTTGCTGCAGCTCCGCCTACGTGTTATAGCTTTCTTGATCACCAGATACTGATTTATTATGTATAGCTGTTGAGCGATATTATATCTTAAGCTAAAATATTATAGTATCTGAGCCGTGTGCAGCGCACCTTAGTGAACTCTACTGCGGGTGACGTAACCTATGACAAACTTATTATTTGCGGTTGGTACAGTACTCGGGTCTAGGGATCAAACCGCTAAATTAAGTTTGTTTTTTATTGTATATACTTTTCCGGGATAAAAAGTACCCAGCGTGGTGCCCAGGATATTAAAGAATAATTATACCAAGTTTCATCGTAATCGAACCGGTAGTTTTTGCGTGATGCCTGAACAGACAGACAGACAAAAAATTTTTTAATCACATTTTTGGGTTCGGTGTCGGTTTAGTAACATCCCCTGCCATTTATTTTTTTGATATTTTCAATGTACAGAATTTTCACTTCTAAAGATTTATTATAAGTATAATAGATATAGATTACTTTCTTTCAAAATATCTCATGGATTATGGTGTTAATTCCATTTGGCATTAACATAGTTAATACTGAAATAGTATCAACAACGTTAAATAGTCGTTAAAAAGAAAAAGTAACACTTACGATCTTCAACAATATTGTTTCTATCCTACCTATAGGTATTTAGGTACCTACATTTACTGCCAGAATCGCAAGGCAATAAGTAGAACCTTTGAGACAGAACCTGGCAATCAAACTCACTGTCACCTTTTTCTAATAGATCGAGGTAATGAGTCACATTACTTTTGTAACTAGAAAAGAAGAAAAAAGTGAGTTGACACATCACGGGACTTTTAAAATCTCACTAAAGTAAATATCTACGAGTACATAATAATAAAACTTAAGTAGTCAGTGAGGAGCAAGCAACTCATTTCTATTTCTCGTTATCATCAAATTAATGATTAATATTGTAATAAGCCCTTTTCAAAATCTGATACTTATGCCATAATTTCCATTTTGAATTTATGCAAATCAAGGTTCATAATATCTACACACACACATACCTACACAGACATAGAATAGAATAAAACGTTATTTGTACACCAATACAACATACTTATATGTATAATAAAATATCCAAGTTTAAATATGTACAAATGGCAGCCTTATCACCGCGTCGGAACATCAACGAGTAGAAGTGTAATAGTACTTACGCCACAACTTTACATTCGTCAAAATGTACACTATAGTGTGGTCATAATGTTATCGCGGCCTGAATGATTATATGACATAATACGACCATGTCAAAATGTACAATCAACCTTTAGTGTAATGGTCAATTTGTCTGACGGCCAAAACGAACATAAATGGCAGAATACACCATTGCCAAATATTTCATGCACACAAATATTTGCACTGAGCGGGAATCCAACCCGCACCCTCTGACGTAGCATTCAAATACCCTACCACCACGCCACAGAGGCCAGAAATTCATTTTTTATGTGTCAGACTTTGTCCCAGTGCCTATATCAGTTCGGTGGAACATCAATGAGATGAAGTGTAATTGTACTTGGGAAAAGACGCCTGGGACAAAGCCACGCCATTGCTTCCATGTCCCTTGGAGATCCTGCTAGGAGACCCGCAACTTCAAATAAGAACAACGTAGGTATGGCTTTTTAACTTTCTTCTTGAATTATCATAAAGTATTACGGTTGTCGATACAACGTATCAAGAACCAATACTTAGAACAAAAACTTCTTACATATAAACTAACCGATTGCACATTTTGTCGCATGTACATTATTTCTAATATAAGTACGTTTCGCCCCTTTGGAGTTTTGGCACGTTTGTAATATGCCATGTATTATGTACTTCCAGACAATTATCCATTGCTGAACAATTTGACCATTGTACATTTTGACGAATGTAAAGTTTTGACCTTAGTACAATTACACTTCTTATCGTTGATGTTCCATCGCGCTTATCACTAAAAATTATACACATACCTACACACACATATCACGCCTATATCCCCGTAAGGGTAGGCAGAAGTGCATTACACACCCACAATTTGTCAGTATTTTCAGTCCCACGTAATAGAGGGCAAGCCTATTGCCGGCCTCGGGCACACATATAATGGGTTATTTCCAAAATGGCTGACAGAATTTAATAAAAGTAGTAGCTATATTGTAATTTTGAAAAAAAATAGATCACATTGCCTTGCGATAAAATGTTGATGAAAGGCAACAAAATCTTACGTGCCAGCCTGTTCTGGGTGTCTCGGAGTATCTTAATATCTAGGAATGGGTTTTTACTGAATACCTACACCAAGTTCTGCAAAGAAGTCGTGAACCTTATAGTAACCTTGTAGTGTGGAACTCACTACCCCCTGATATACAAAGCTGTAAAACTCTTCCTCTCTTTAAAAGTAAAGTCAAAACACATTATCTGTCCTCCTTACCCTAGCTATATATGCTAGTATATGGAAGTATTGTATATATAGCTCAGTATATATTTATCTATGTATATATTATAGCACCCATAGTTTATGTAGGTTTATTTATTTACTTGCACTGCACACACTTAGCCTTTTCACTCTTACTTCTCCTCTCAGGCCTACTGGAAGAGATTCCTTTAGGAATAAGTAGTGCCCTTGTACTATGCTCACTTTATTCTTTTGTACTTCTGTTTCTTGTTTATTTTTCTGTGTGTATGTACAAAAATTATAAATAAAAAAAATAAAAAAATAACCAACACAATAGGTAAGTGCTCTTAGGTGGTGCATCAGATAATCTAGACACGAAGTTTTCAAGCATTTAATCGATCGTGGATTGTTCACCACTCATCAGACTGTAGGCTGTTTTTAAATGACTTTTAATATTCCCCATTTTCACTCGTAATATTAATATTAAATTTAAGACTATATATAGGTACCAACAAGTCTAATTAGGGCAAGGTCACGGGTTTCGTTCGTCTCCTGCCGATGACATTTCATTTTTGTCATTTAAGTATAATTTCTATCTAAATACTTAAGATTACCTGATTCAAAGATAGGTTTCTACTTTCAATAGTCAGCAGTCTTTCAATAGTTAGAACCTATTGTAGGTAATCAATGACAAACAAGCACACTTGTAGCTACACTATTATTCCAACAATTTACTCAAATCGGTCGGTTAAATAAATTGAATTAAGACGAAGATCAAGAACGTTCAACATATCTTGATGGAGTATGTCCGAAAATCCAACATCAAAGAGAACGTCTGCTAAATGTTGTACTGATTCTGCAATAGTATCCTGGTCAGACCTCTGTCAGATAGAGTTATGTTAGTGTACACTCTGTATCAAGAATACTTAATAATTACATTTTGAGATATGGACATTCTGGGATATGGTCATTGTGGGATATGGACATTCTGGGATATGGACATTCTGGGATATAGACATGCTGGGATATGAACGTTTTGCAACCTCTGGACATTTTGGGATTTGGACATTATGAACCTAAACGAACATAACATAACATAAATTACCTACTAGCGGTTGCCCGCAGCTCCGCCTGCGTGTTATAGTTTTCTTGATCACCAGTTACTGATATATTATGTATAGCTGTTGACCGCAGCTCCGCCTGCGTGTTTCGTTGTTTAGAACGACATAACTTTTTTATTTATGAACCGATTGAAATAAACCTTAAATGTTAAGTTGAATAAACCACAACGCATTACTAAAAACCGCATTCAAATCGGTTAAGCCGTTTCTGAGATTAGCGTGTATAACATTCAGACAAACAGACACACAGACAAACAGACAAAAATTCAAAAAAACATTGTTTTGGGTACTATTGCGTTCATAAAGCCCCCCTACAACAGTTTCTCTATTATATCATCGAAGTTCAGACATCGACCACTTACAATTTTATTATATGTATTGATTGTACACCACAGTTCACAAAATACATTAAAAACATACTTATAACTACTAAATGTACAAAGGAGGCCTTATCGCTAATAGCGGTCTCTTCCAGGCAACATCATGATATTCATGATACCTTATGGCTTCCCAATATTACGCTTACGATAGGATGTCACCATCGTGGTCCATGCCAACCGTAGCCTAGACAGTTCTCCGTGCAAACTGGAGAATGATTATAATGATATGAGAGTTTTTTCATTCTTTGTTGTTGGTTATTGCTAGTTGAATATTTGACGTAAGGGACCTACGGACTGGCTGATAAGATCGACTGCCTGCAACTCGACACAAACGAGTTATTGTCGACATGTTACTTTGACTCGTTCAAAATATTTTTGTCTTTAGGATAGAGAGAGCTAAACTCTTTACTGCCTTTTTTATGACTCATTTAACACGTCTGAGTGTAGGTACCACCACACATTACAGAAGAATACAATTTTTTCTTCACTTTAATAGAGGATTTGTTTATTTGTTTATACCAGTGCATGTTAACATGTCTACTCTTTTTACCATTTTAAGTAAATACCTATTGAAAATGGGACGTATCAATGTCTTTTCGTTATTTAGAGATCAGGAGGATGGAGGGATTTAAACCGGTCAGGTTTATCAAGAACCTTGTAGGTTAAGTATACGACAATATGAAAGCCAAAGCTTTGGTTTAAGTACCTACTTAAATCTAAGTTTGTTTTGAAAAGTAGGTAGGTAGTACCTAGGTACGTAGGTCAATTAACAAATATAGTAGTCTCGGCACACAATATGACTCCGTCGCATTTGGTGTCGAGACACACGGTCTATGGGGCCACGGTACGCATCAGCTCTTCACGGAACTCAGCAAGCGCCTGAGGAAGGAGACTGGCGATCCCCGCGCAGGCAGCTTTCTCGCGCAAAGACTCTCATCATCATGGGCACTCTGCCTAGAACTCCCAGTTTTTTATTTTATTTTAGGTTTTTAGTTTTAGATAGTATATAGTTTGTAGTTTATATTTAAGGTTCTCGTAATTGTTTTCTTGTAAATATTCTAAAATAAAGTCAAAACTTTGTTAATTAAATCTATTCTAAAACTACTCGTATTAAATTAAAATTCTTACCTTAGATCTTCCTTCGGCATTAGATGCAAACTTAGGTACGTTAGGAGTAAGTAGTAGATCTCTACCTATTATATACAAGAATATCTATTATTTATCTATATTTAAGTATGTGGGTATAATCGGTGCTAGGGCCCCTACTAGGAACATCTCCAGGGCCCAAGACAGATGAGGCTTTCGCATACTCCCCGGAGACGGCAACAGGGTTGCCATCTCTCGTGGGGGTTAACTAATTGGTGTAATGTGGGTGAAATAAGCGCCTCTATTTACTCCTAAGGGGATGAAGACGGGATTTGTGTCTGTCTGTCTGTCTGTCTGTCTGTCATAATCTATGTAATTAGGTACTTTGATATGTTAGTAGGTACTTAGTCGGTATTTGATTAGGTATAGAGATCCGCTATTAATAAAGACACGTAAACACCTTCAAATGCCACATCACTACACAATATTCACATAAAACGACCAATTAATAACGTGCCGCCATTACAACTAGCAATAAATAATAAAACAATAAGCTCTCGGCGGCCATATTACCGCGCTCGCGTCAGACCGCGTATTGTTTCCCGCCAGCCAATAATTAGTTACGGCGGCCGCACCGGCCAATGGGCGTCGAGTGTGACGACCGCGCGCTCTCCATTGGCTTGGACTACATTCCAAATTGGACATTACAGCTGAGAGTGCGCGCTAATTACATTGATTGGGCTTTGAACAGGCGAGCGCAGGCGACTGGAGCCGAACCGCAGCTGACAATAGCCGAACAGCTCATAATGAGATCCTTTCGGAACATTCTATGTTTCCTTGAAGCCGAGCCGAGGATCACCGAATGCAGCCGACAAGCGACGCGAGCTACGGTTGGTTCAAACCCACAATGTGCTTTAATTTGTAATTAGAAGCCTTTCGAGTAGAAAGGAGTTTGAGATTTTATGTAGAGCGTGACTCCGACGCGACTCGACGGCCGACGTCACGCCGGGAACTTATTAAATTGTCAAATATTATAATGATGCGAAAATTGCGCTTTCAAAATGATTCTGGGGTAAGTACGTAAACAGTAGCAACACCAGTTATTTGTGTCGTGCTGTGATTTATGTAAGTAGTCCATTGTTGGAGTTTATTGGAGTTTACTCCTTAAGAATCGATTTTCATATATAAGGCGCCCGGTATGAGAAAAATCCGAGGGGTAAAACCTACTAACAAGTAACGAAAATCGTGTCACGTTTTTGGTGCGCACCTCTAGTGCGCAACTTTCTAATTTGTTATGGTTAGATACTCGTACTTAAGGAGTAAACTCCAGTCGTGCGTCGGAGCTGACACACACACTTTTTTTACAACTTTGGGACTCTTAACACACAATTAGACGGAACGTAATTTGAATTTCGTACGAAAAAGGTTTTAGTTATAAATTGAAACACCTACAAAGATAAAAGATTTAGGAATAGGTCCCTAGGTATAACTAAATATACGTACTTAAGTCCGTAAGAGGTTGAGCAGTACTTCGATACCTAACCAAGTATATTAAAGTCTGTCCATTAGATAACTAATTAGGTAGGTACTTATAGTTTAGGTATTCTGCCACTGAAATTAATTCTAAATAATTATAAGTTTCATATGTAATTTATACTTTTGATTGTCGGCACTTGGTGGAACTTATAGATACATTTTGAAAAAAAACTCACTTGAACACTATTCCAAAAATATTTTTATTTTTGGTAAACCCTGACCGGTTTCACCTTATGGCATCATCAGAGGTTTTTACTCACACCAAATCATTCACTATTGTAACACATTTTACTAATATAATTTACTTTTTTTCACACGTAAGTACCTAACTAATTTTAATGTAAAAGACTGATGGACAAACAGTAGGTACTTACCTAGGTACTATAAGAGAACGCCTCAATGTGTCAGAAGAGGTTAAAAAACCTTGGTTGCGAACCGGCCAAGTGCGTGACCAGCCACGTATAAGATAGGGTTCCGTAGTTACCCATAAAAGCCTTCATAACTCGTGAACTAACAAAGTTATACCATCCGTTATAGTTTTCCTTCAAAGTAATGAACATGGACTACCATCATGAATTTTTCCAGGTTCTTAACACCATCCATTTTTTATGTGCCAAATTTTAGAGGGAGACTTGGTTGAGAGAATTGGAGACGCCCTTTTTTCGCAAAAACATGCTTTGCAAAGCTAAATATCTCGCAAAGGGATACTTAAATCAAAAAATCATCTTAGCAACCTCTCAATGTTCTTAAAAGACCTATCTAATGATACCCCACACGATGGAGTAGACGCGAGAAGAAACATCAGCCCCACTTTACGTGAATTTACATATTTATACAAAATATTATGTTTCTAGCACTAACCGTTTGGGAGAAAACCGAGGACGGACAGACGGAAGGAAATGACGGAACTATATGGGTTCCGAGACTTTCACTACGGAACCTTAAAAAATGGCTGTTTAGATGGTTCGGACTCGGACATGTAGGAGAGGTGGATGACACAGATAACCCACATGAAGCGAATGGGACTGGACAAGCTAGTAAGCATTTATGAAGAAACTAATAGCGAAGTGTGCCAAGTGGAAATCCGTGGTCTCTGCCTACTCCAGTGGGAAAGAAGCGTGATTTTATGTATGGGAAAGAAAGATTATACTATATATATTTTCTCAGGCTCGATTCCCGGGTCGAATCAAATATTTGTGTAATATAAAATAAAATAAAATAAAATAACGTTTATTATCTTTGAAATTTTCAGAAAATTATTTAGATTCGTCAGAAGTTGGTGTGACTCTACCGAGGGTTCCAAAATGCAACGAGACTGAGAAGAGCCCTCAAGAAACTCAGCTCGGCTTTTTTCAAAATATTTCATCTTAAATCTAATACAGAGTTATTTAGAAAGGAGCAATTCGTTACGTTGTTACAACCAGGCCGCCTTGTCATCTAAGAAATCATTAATACTATAATAAGCTTTATGGCACAATTTACTTTTTATTAGTTTTTTAAATTTATTGACAGATAAATTTGCTATTTCGGTTGGCAATGTATTGTACATTCGAATAAAGTTCCCCGCAAAAGAATTACTCACTTTATGAAGCCTAAATTTAGGAACAGCCAGTTTATCCTTATTTCTTAAGTTTAGATTATGATTATCACTATTTTTCACAAATTTACTTTTGTTCTTGTGGGTATACAATAAAATTTCATAAATATACTGTGAATACACTGTAAGGATGTTAATATGCTTAAACTTATCTCTTAATGACTCCCGAGACCCCATTCGATAGATAGTCCGGATAGCCCTCTTCTGCAACACAAAGATGCATTCAATATCGGCAGCGTTACCCCACAGTAGTATGCCATATGTCATGATACTGTGGAAGTAGCTGAAGTAGACAAGACGCGCCGTTTTAATGTCTGTAAGTTGTCGGATCTTTTTGACAGCATAGGCTGCTGAACTAAGCCTGGCCGAAATTTTCCCGATATGAGGCCCCCATTGCAATTTGGAGTCTAACGTTATGCCCAGAAAGACAGTGTCATCGACCAATTCTATTATATCATCCCTAACCTTAACACTGGTTTTAACAAGTCTTACATTAGGTAAGGTGAATCTTACACATTTAGTTTTATTTTCATTTAATAATAAATTATTAGCACAAAACCAGTGGACTATCCTAGAGAGGGCAATGTTTACATCGTCAAGTTCGCGCTGTCCACGTTTAACTTTAAATATTAAAGAAGTGTCATCAGCAAACAAAACTACCTCGTGGTCGTCTCTTATGAGGTGAGGGAGATCATTAATATATACTAGAAAAAGAAAAGGTCCCAAAATTGAACCCTGCGGTACCCCCATTGCTACAGGAGAACCAGGTGACTGTTTACCATTGATCACTACTTTCTGGACCCTATCACTTAAGTAAGAATTGACGAAATTCAAGGCCGTCCCCCGGATTCCGTAATGATCAAGTTTCTTAATTAAAGTCTGGTGCTGAACGCAATCGAAGGCCTTAGATAAGTCACAGAATACACCATAAGCATCATATGACTCATCCCAGGCCCTGTATATACACTCTAATAATTTAATACCGGCATCAGTGGTGGACCGACCACGAGTGAAACCGAATTGTTTTGTATGTAATAGTTTATTAACGTTAAAGTGATTTTGCATTTGATTAAGCATAATTTTTTCAAAAATTTTACTAAATGTAGGTAGTACAGAAATGGGACGGAAATTGGACGGATCTGAAGTACTACCCGATTTAAACAGGGGAATTAATTTACTAGATTTCATTAAATCAGGGAACACACCACTATCAACACAATTATTAAATATTATTACTAGTTCAGGAGCAACCATTTCAATAAAAGAATTTACTAAATACACAGAGATGCCCCAGAGGTCAGCTGTTTTCTTGATATTTAAAGATTTAAAAGTTTTTAAGATAGTGTTTATGTTAACTTTACTGAATTTAAATATAACGTTACAACAAGGAACGTTTGCTTTTAACAAAGATTGTGTGATCCACAAATGTTTGTTTCGGAGTTTGGGTGTTTTCTATGTATATTATATGTGTATTTAGAAATATATAAGTATGTTTATCAGTTGTCTAGATCCTATAGCACAAGCTTCAAGATTAGTTTGGGCTAGATGACGTTGTGTCAAAAAAAATATTAAATAGGTAGATACCTAACTAGGTGATTTTCTGAGAGTTCTCTACCAGTAACATCAATCATACAAGTCACTCTCATTTGTTACATGGAGCACCTGTTGACTTCCAAACCAAACTCTGACAGGGACGCCCAAGGTGCCGGGGGGTATTAGGCTTGTCCCCTATAACGTAGGATATTAATCTATACCTATCTATACTACTATAATAAAGAGGGAAAATTTATATTTTTGTGTGTATGTTTGTAATGAATAAACTCAAAAACTACTGTGCCGATTTCAAAAATTCTTTCACCATTGGAAAGCTACATTCACCTTGAGTAACATAGGCTACTTTTTATCCCGGTAATGTGTTCCCACGGGAACCGGGAACGAGTAAACTAAATCACGCGGGCGGAGCTGCGGCGATCAGCTAGTAATACTCGTAGAATATAATAAATATTTACGACAATTGCTTACCCAGCGCCATCTTATCCAAATAAATTATTTCTTTACTGTTTCTTTTGAATGCATAATAACATAGGTATGTGTTTTTTTTATGTTTCATATCTCTAGACTGGATGAACCGATTTTGAAAAATTTTAAATGAAAGCTACTAAGTACTTACTTCCCAAGTGGTCCCATTCAATTTGGTCCCATTCCGACAATTATGTGGACCCATTTCGGCAATTTGAAGTCGATTGTTGTGTCAAATTCAGACCTGTATTTTTCACTTAAAATCTTATTAAACAAAAATATGGACGTTCGATGTTTGCTGAGCGCGTGGCAGGTGGCTTTTTAGGTTACCTCTGGCGCTCCGCAAAAATCGGGTTTCCAGACTCTCTAATACCGAGCAACGTTTCTTGTCCTGCACCTGGAGCTAGTTAGGAATAACTAGTTCTTCTGTGCGGGACTGTCAACTAATCAAGCATTACCTTGACATTGGCGAAATCATCGATAAAATTCGATGGAGCCACGTTTTTAAAGAAAGAAGAAGAAGAAGAAACAAGAATATGCTTGTAAGTATGTATTTGGAAAAACCGCTCCTCTTACAGACCATTTATAAGCCAGCTAATATGTACCTAATGTAACTGGTGTTATGTGATCTAGATACGAGTATAAGTAAATGATAAAGTTACTAAATACAATATCACAGAGCAACGAATTACATGTTGGCCTAAGTACTTAGGTACCTAGGTATACGTAGGTTATCAGAGTTCCGTGGACGTCGCCTGTAGGTGGAGCGAAACGACAGACCTAGGGGCCAAGTCTTCTATTCCAATCGAATCGAAATAGAATCGAAATTGCAAATATGCGTAGGTAGGTACCTACTGTAGCCAGACTGCAAGCATTTGTACGAAACACAAGTCTGCGGGAAGTTGTTGAATCATATATTGGGTTATAGATGATCAAGAGTACTAAGTCTCAAATTACCTGTATTTATGAAAGACAGACTTACATCACGCCTGTATCCCCGAAGGGGTAGGCAGACATTACATTACACACCCACTATTTACCAGTAATTCTTTGATCCCATGGAATAGGGGACAGGACCTTTGGCGTTACCGGTCACTATTCTAGAAAGTGCATAATCATTATGTAATTCCAACAAACTTACAACATCCAGGTCAGGTGTTACATACTACAGAATAGAATCTCTCCATTCCGAGCGTAGGATAGATGGATGTGTGGTGTGACAAGAATGGATAGGGTAAGGAACGAGTATATTAGAGGAAGTTTGAAAGAAGCGAGCGGCTGTCATGGTATGGACATGTTATGAAAAGAGAGGAAAGCAATGTCGTTAGAAAGGTGCAAAGTATGACTGTAGAGGGTTTAAGAAGTAGAGGTAGGCCACAAAGAAAAGATGGATGGAATGTGTGAAAGAGGATATGACAAATAGAGGAGTGACTGAAGAGATGACGTCTGACAGGGAAGTGTGGAGGAGAAAGACTTGTTGAGCCGACCCCAAATAATTGGGATAAGGGCAGGTAGATGAAGATCTTCAGTATTAAGTAGCTACTCGTACCTATGTACCTAATACTTGCCCTGTCTCTTTATGTCTATGTCTAGACTGTTGGATCAAGGGTCAGATACAGAAGGCTGGTGGTGGTCTGACATGGATTTTTTATGATATTATATGTAACTTTTTATATAAATATTGTAAAAAATGTACGTTTAGAAAATAATTTGAATAAATGGAATAATAATAAATTTATTTCGTAATAATAACTGTACAATATTTTATTTTACATGTAATCTTAAATTTAATTGTGCGCTATTAAATTAGGTATAGTTAGTGCATTAGTAACTTAAGTATGTAGGTATAATAATACCTATTTACATATATAGGTATCTAGATGTTTTATAAATAGGTAGTCTTATAAACGTAATTTGCGCCTGAACTAGGTAGTCCTGTGCTTCAGTAAAGTAAAGACTACCTTGTTGGCTTCGGGTTCATAACTCACGAGAGACTCGTAATTGCGACGGTTTTGTGTTTGATCACCAGGTTGGATCATTTGTTTGATCTCTGTAGGGATATCTACTATCTACCAGTAAGTTGAATAAACATAAGGACATAGTTATACCATTTACTACATATACACAAAAAAGACTTTTCTAAATCCTAACGTACGAGTATTAAAGTTAATTTTTACCAGTAAGTATACTTTAGTTATAGAGTTTTCAGACTTTCTGCTCTGTTTAGTTTGCAGTTAAACGGCTTATGATTTAGGTGCATATATGTTTCAATATTATTTATAAGTTTCTTGTACTTCGACTTTGAAGAAATCTAGTCTAAAATACCATAAATTAAAGCATAAGAAACAAGAATCAAGTTACAGAACGACGGCGATACGACACGACATCGACACAACACCGACGCGACGCGACGCCGACACGGAGACGATGCTGTGCGACACCTAATGCTCATTACCGCGTCACTAACGAGCGACCGCGCGACACCCGATAGCCTCAATCACAGCGTACAGGGTGCTCCTTAGAATCCAAGATATAGCCGAATATTTCCACAAAACGGCATGTCAAAGATCACAAAATTTAAACCAGTGGTTACCTGCTCATCTTTAGAGACGCCAGATATATACACAGGTAACTATTACCTACTACAGAAGATATTATTTATTTATTAAATATAAAAAAAAACATGGGCTAAATACTTACATGAAAATAACAAAAGGATAGTGACATTGAGCTATTAATAATTAAGGCTCCTTACTTTTTACTTAAGCTACCTCCTATAAGTAAGAAGAACAAAGGAATAAATAAGTTTCTTATAATGTAGGTGCCTACGTGTAATGTTTGTATAAGTAGGTATACACATCATTTGTTGATATTGTGCTCTGATCACATGGATCGTTATTTAAGCTATAGATACCTACCTGTTAGTTTGCTTGTGTCCGTTACCAAACTACCCGGGTACCAAACAGCTAAATCCGTTCAATGGTTGCAAACGTGATTTTTATTCAATTATTCAGGCAACAAATAGAAAAGTTACAGTTGGTATAAACTTATTCTACGGCCCATAGATAAATACCTTAAAACTAATAATACATAAAGGTATTGCAACAAAAGTGATGTTGCGACGAGACGCGAGGCAACAAGAAATAGATGCAGCTTCCACATTTATAATAATGGCAGAATTATGTAGTTGACTGGTCAACGGTTCTAGAATTATCTTTCCATCAGAACATCAAATTACTAAACGTCACTGTGATGACTCCACGGGTTACTGTCATTGAAAATCATAAGCTTGGAAAATACATTGAAAATGAAGTGAAGCATCCTGTATAAAGAGAGAGAGAACTCGATACAAAATTATCGGCAATATATTATGATATAAAATAATTTGGATACCGGGCGCGGTCTAAAGTCACGATCTCACGCACGAAGCCCGAGGCACCTCCCTCCCTCCACCCCCTCGCGGGTGTGAAGCGCCTCAGGGCTGACACGTTAATGAGACACGCGATTATATTAATCACCCCATCCAAATGTTTGTGAGTATCGCGAAGTTGTGACTTGTGACATGTTGAGAAGGTAACTGCACCAATCATTGGCATCATCGTGACTCCGATGTGTCAGGGAGCTTAGAACCCTTCGGTACTGGAGGCAGCGAATCGTACGTGCTCAGATTGTATGGTAATAAGTAAGTGAGATGTTAAATTATTGTATTCTCTTGATATACGAGAAATTAATAAGAACCTGGTCTATTTTGCTGAGACCCTTGCACACGCTTGTGTAACTTTGAGAAACCTGCCGGAAGTGTAGACTTTACACTGTATACGCAGTATAGCAGAAGTGAGTTCTAATTCTACTTTTTGCTAAGATTTGTGCTCAAAACTGCACCAATCATTGGCATCATCGTGACTCCGATGTGTCAGGGAGCTTAGAACCCTTCGGTACTGGAGGCAGCGAATCGTACGTGCTCAGATTGTATGGTAATAAGTAAGTGAGATGTTAAATTATTGTATTCTCTTGATATACGAGAAATTAATAAGAACCTGGTCTATTTTGCTGAGACCCTTGCACACGCTTGTGTAACTTTGAGAAACCTGCCGGAAGTGTAGACTTTACACTGTATACGCAGTATAGCAGAAGTGAGTTCTAATTCTACTTTTTGCTAAGATTTGTGCTCAAAAGCAGACGGAAACTACGTGAGCTGACCGTTTTGAGCTGGAGATTTTATAACGTCTTTTTCGTTCAAATAAATAACTAGAGCTCAGGGCGTAACTACAAGCAGAGTTACCACATAAGCAGATATTTACAAAGAAATCCCTCGAGGGCCTCAATCACAGAACCACAGTTTTTACTCCTGAAAGCACAACCCTACGATTAAAGTAGGTAGGTATGAATCGAACTGATTAGTTTTTAGAAGTTATCATCAGACTGAGGTTAAGGGGGTTTGAGTCGATCGGTGTCAACTTATAACGAGTTTAGACAAGTCGCTAATGAGTCGCTCGTCGCCGGGTCGGTCCGGTCGACGTCGCCGTCCCCCGGCCGACCGGCACGCGCCGCAGAGAGCACTAATTGTTTGACAAAATTTAATTTCAATATCACGACGACGAACAATGAAGCTAATATCATCCGTCACAGTTTTAAAGGAGATTTGACTGTTTATTCCCTTACTGTTGTGAAATTCAGTGTCCTTACTTATATAAGTAAAGTAATAATATATGTAATGATATCCTACTATGGCAAATGCATATAACCCGGTTTTATACTTAACGTGAGATAAAGTTGACTGTTTGTTAACTGTTTTTAATTGTGATGTTAAATGATCAACTTAATTTATACTTAGGCACAATATTACGATTAGGATGTTCGGGATATTTACCATTTAACATTATTTTATCTTGCAACAGCGCCGAAATATCGGAGACTCGATAAAATAATGTTACATGGTAAATATCCCGAACATTCTAATCGTAATGTTAATGACCATGATAGTTTAAATATCTATATTAGGCACAATAATTTATATTACTTATAGATACCTAGTCAGTACTTAACAGGCGCGATTCTACATGAGAAATAGGATAGCGTAGCCTTTTCCTAACTCAGTTGGGGTCGGCTTTCCAGTCTAACTGCGATCCGGCTGAACTTCGATTTTTTCCGTGAAGCGACTGCCATCTGACCTCCACAACCCATGGGTGATATCGAAGTTCTATAGTTAGACCGCGAGGATTTTTGATTTAGGCCTCCAACTACCCCTAACGACTGCCATAGATGTTTGTATGACAACCAGGACCGAGCGGCTTAACGTACCTCCTAGGCACGGAGGGGTCTCAATGTCTTAAGAAATGGTCACCCATCCTAAGACCGGCCTGACTCAATGTTGCTTAACCTTTGCAATGTGTTAACATTGTCGGTGACCACTAGACCACGAGCCCCTCATACAATACTTCTTATATGCAAAAATACAAATACTTAATATGGAATCCTTGACTGACGATTGAAGTTTAGAGAGTACTGTGTTAATCGTCGTGTCGGTCGAACATCGGCAGTGCGAGCACGGCTTTTCGACATATTGTCGAAAAGGAAAGGCCTGTCACCGAAAGTATTGAAATAGAAGTGTATATCGGTGAGAAGCCCCTGGTGAAATTTTCTGCTGGGAAACGGACATAAATGAATCGTCCTGTCGACGAACACTCCAATGGCCAATTGGTAAATTGGTAGCAGACTCTTTATTTTTTCTCGTCTGTGTGTCTATTTGCTATTAGTCTATGTAACTATATCCAAATATATCGAACGGATTTTCTTACGGTTTTTGTTTTCCCAGGTTATATTAACTAATCAAATCTACGCTACCGATACTTAAAGTTCAGTTGTTTTGTAGGTGATAGTAATATCTGATAGCTTTTAAAGGTTTGTCAAATAATGCTCTAAAATCCTTATCAATAATCTTACAACTACTTAATTTCGTAGATATCTATAGTTCTTTACTAATTAGTAGGTTCTCTCGGTGGCTGTTCTCTCTGAGACAGTCTTGATAATGCCTCGTTTAGAGGCGAAACAATTGTCGACGTTTAGTTGTCTTTTTGATTCTGCGAAAAATTAATGCTATTATATAATTTAAAAAGTTTTTTCGTAAAACATTTTACTTACCATTGTTTTTAATTAGTAGGTATTACAATTATCGGGATATTTACCATGTAAAGTTGGTTTGAGTTTCCGATATTTCGGCTTCCGATGTTGCAAGCGCCGAGATCACGGAAGAACTAATCAAACAAATCTGAACGAACATAATTACACGGTAAATCATTACGTTACAACTATCATGGTCGTTTATATTAGAATTATCGGGAATTCTAATATTAATGTAAACGATCATGATAGTTTAAATTGTATACTAATCATAAAATAGTATAAAATCAAATCAAATCGTTTATTTGCTAGAAACATGGTTGACATAGATTTTCTTATCTGTCTAAGGTTCTTCATGTTTCACCGGATGGTTCAGGGCATGCAAATTTTTAACATTGAACACATTTTCACCAATTAATTTAATAAAATGTAATGTCTTCTTAAAACTAAATCAATATAAAAATGTTAAACTAAATCAATATAATAATGTCAAATAATATTTTATAAAACAATATAATATTTTTCCCTGTACCCTTGTCATGTGCGTGTCACTAATGTTTCTTTAATTTTTATATTCCAAAAATTCTTTAATTGAATAAAAGCATTTTTCTATAAGCCACTCATTAGTACGTCTTCGGCAATTCCCTCAATACTTTGGGTAACTTATTATATAGGTACTCTGATTGCCATGCTACTGCAATTATTCTGGTGTAGGGTGTTGTTAAACTTTGGTGCAACGAGTTTAGTTACATCTCTAGAGATGTAAGACTTCTTTCTTCACACTTTAGAGAACAGGTGTTGATGCTTTCTGACAAATAGTGCTAACTCCAGGATATACAGACACACCACAGTAAGGATCTTACTCTTCCTAAACAGAGGTCTACAAGATATCCAGGGTGCGGCACCACATATAGCCCTAATACATTTTTTTGGGATATTAGCGCCCTGTTTAAGTCAGTGGAGTTACCCCATAACAATACTCCATATCTAAGCACACTCCCAACATACCCGTGGTAGGCAGACAACGCTGCTTGCCAGCCCACCTGATTTTTAATATTTCTTAAAGCATACACAAATTTATTTAATTGGACACAAACATTCGCAACATGATCCGTCCAGTTGCAGTGTTTGTCAAGCGTTATACCCAAAAATTTGATTGTCATCAAAGTCGCTTCCATTTTCTATGTATGCATAGATCTTTAAAACTACGAAACGGATTTTGATGCGGGATTTTGATGCGGGCGTCCACTAGTTATAGATATAGGCAAAGAGGAAATATAGATTGTTTTAATCTTTCCTCTTTGAAAAGAACATATGGATGGAATAAGGAAAGGAGCGACAGAGGAGATGATGTGTGACAGAGATGTGTGGAGGAGGAACACATGTTGCGTCGACCTCAAATAATAGGGATAAGGGGGAGGAGGCAGACAGGTGATGAGGTAATATTGATTGTTTATTTGTTTGCATTGAATAGACTCCGAAACTATTACTATTTTATCCTTGAGTTCTTTAGGACACTTTTTATTCTTGTCATATGTTCCCGTGGGAAGTGGTAACGAGGAGTCTTGGTCTATCGACTCAATTTAAGTCAGTAGGATAGATATATGTCACATAGAAAGTACTATTAGTAGTATAAGAGCAAACCTCGGACTCGCTTTATATTTAAGTAAAATTTTAAATTTTATAATACGAGTAAAAACCGCCGGGTGTCGTTGTATGCAGGTGACAAAGGACCGGTCACACTGGAAACTCATTGGAGAGGCCTATGTTCAGCAGTGGAAGTTACAGGCTGAGATGATGATTATAACATAAAAGAATCTAAACATAGTATTATTTGGTTGAACGTAGTGATGGTCACTGATGGTTTTAGTTAAAGAAATATTTGGTTTTAGTACTAACCCTAGGGAAAACACTGTAGCAGACAAAGAAATACTGGAGTCGCTTTCTAGACTAAACCTAAGTAATGTCACAGGATTTATGAATACTATACTATACTTATTAGGAATGTTCAGATCTATCGGTTTGTAGCTCGTTCTTCTCGTGTCGCTGGAGACTACAATGTTGTCTTATTTGGTCTTGGCCCAGTGCTCTGCAACGCGCATTGCATTTGGCATTTCCTCGTACATGTCATCTAACGTATTTGTCTCTGGGCAGCTCAGGTACAAGATCATGTGGGTCATGGTTTATGAAGACAAGACACATGCGCACTGGTTCTCGATATAGTCAATGCAGCCCTAGCTGGACAGATTGTATTTTGATCTGCCAACCTGGGTATGCTGCCTATTGAGCTCCTTCCAGGTTGGAAAGGGGAGTTTGTACTCTGCCGGCAAGATGAAAGCAGGTATGTAAAAGTTAACTTGCCGTAGGCTCACTCTTGCCATAAATAGAAAGATCAGCTAAGTAGTGGCAGGAGTAGTGTCGTTCGTTAATCTATACGTACTAATAATAAAGAGGAAAGATTAAGTGGTTTCTTTGTTTGCATTGAATAGACTCCATAATTAATGATTTAAAAATTATTTCACTATAGGTAGGTAGGTATATAGCTACATTATTCTTGATGGCTATAGATACCACTTTTTATCGTGCTAATGTGTTCCAATATGGGTGTTTTCACATTGCACAATATCGTCCATAATATCGTGACGATATCGTCTATAATATCGTGACGTTATCGAAATATTAAAGTTACTACTGCTACTTACGATATTGTCACCATATTATGAACGATATTGTTGTGTCGTTATCGTGCAATGTGAAAACGGAATATGGAATGGGAATTAGATACGAGAAATTAGCTAAGCCGCAGTAATCAGCTTGCAGGTAAGTCATGATATAAGTAGGTTCCTTAGCGTAGCTTAAGTAGCGATTCCTTGGTTCTTTCAAATGGTCACATAAGTTTATCGAAGTATGCAGGTACCTAGGCTAGGTAAGTACTTACTTCTTGCTAAGGGCCAGCATAACCCACACAAAGGGTGAAACATCAAAAGTCACAAATCAATTCCCGTATTGCTACACATTATTGTAAGAACGCTACACATTATTGAAGGGCTCGTCGCGGTCCTTAGCGCCAGTGGCTTTTACTTAACCCTCCACTTGTAACCCTCAGGGGGCCTAGTAATCTTTCTTTTGCTGACGTTACAGACGATAACAAAATGGCGCTGTATTTACCGCCCCTCGTACACCCTCTATGTAAACATTCAGAATAAAAATCCGCCATCACTATTTGCATTCATATCTAAAGAAAACATACGTGCTAAATATTACTACAGAAAAATATACTAAAGTATATGACAAATAAAAACCAACCATATAATGTACTGAATAAGTTACAAATTCTATTATCAAAGAAGATATTCATAAAATTGAATGCACAAAGTATTTGAATGCGCGTCTCTCGTCTCGCTCTCTCTTGGGTAGAGTGTGTTGTGGTCTCCCTCTAGCTGTAAGTAAAAGGTGGGATGATTGAGACGCTAACTGCCAACTGCCACTGTGCCCATTATACAGCTTGACGATAGTAAACACGCGTAGTGAAGGTCAGAGGTAGTTATCGACATATCGATTGAAAGTAGTCGATGGCTGCGGTTACGATGTATGAACGATATGTAGCGCCGGTGGGCTACATTGTAACGTATCTATAATACAGTAGTAGGTGCTCAGGTTACTATAGACTATTTTGCAATTACCTATGGTGTTTTACAAAACAAAGTTCACACTAGTACTTACTTGAGCGGTATGATGCCGTGAAAAAATATAACGTTGATGTATTTTTATAGCTTCAATTAATGTCTAACTACACAAGTACCTCAATATACAGTATTTTATTCATAGATAATTATATAATAATATATTATGTAGGTATAATATAATTATATAATAATAGATAATATATGACTAGTGTTTGCCCATATGGTCGGCTATACTAACTACAAATAATATTCAGGCTTATTATACTACAAATAGTATTCTGACACAGTGTTTGTAACAAAGTCCTCCAAAACAGCCTGACCTATTTTAGTGAAATTTTTGTGTAAGAATATTTGGTAGGTCTGTAAATAGAAATTATTTTTACACCCCACCACGTGGCCCACCTTAACATATTCTTTAGCGAGGTTATGAGATTATTCTAATCTAACTAAGTAGTATTAAAAAATAACTAATTTCTATAGGTGGGCACTGATGATGAAACCATTTGGTTTTCGCAACCATCATTTGTCAAAATTGACAGGCCAATATCCCATTTTTGATGGTTGTCGAAACATTTTGGATTTCCAAATAGATTGATATCCACAGATAACTATAAATTATGCAGTTGAGATTTGTTGAGATCCACAGATAACTATACTATGTAGTTGAGATATATTTTGAGATCCACAGATAACTTTGTAAATTTATTTAATACATTTCGGTTTTAAGTCCGTGACGCCGAGACTTTTAAGAAATTCATTCGGCCGTTTTGGACAAAACCCATTATATGTGTACCCGGTGACGGCAATAGGCTAACCTCTTATTACGTAGGACTAAAAATACTGACAAATTGTGGATGTCTAATGCACCTCTGCCTACCCTTGCAGGGATATAAACATGATATGTATTTCATTCGGAGTTTAAGTGAAAGAAATTTCGGGGAACTATCCTATTTACTCTATGGTGAAGCTATGCACAATGTGTATTATCTGTGGCCATGTGTTCCAAACGGTTGCTCCGTCAATGGTACCATATTTGGAAGCATAACCGCTCGGTTGGGGTGCAACCATCATTTGTCAAAAATGATGGTTGCGAACACCAATGGTTACATCGTGTATGGGGACCATAACGCATTTTACAGATTGTTCTGGATATCGATACATTACGCGATACGTCCCATCACTACAGAGGAAAGGTCGGCCGCTCACCCGACCATAACTCTGCTCGTGAATAAATCGCCGCTGCAGCACAAAGGCGCGTTTTTCACGCGCGCCGAGCACCAATCACATCACAGTGCTGACGTTCATCCACCAATCATAACGTAAAGAATTCTTGACATTACACGCGGTTCACTTCACCTCCCGCGCTCGAGCCTCGGGCTTTAGGTCGCGGTTTCTTTTCCCGCCACCCTAGCCAGGTGACCACTCTGCACGCCAATATAACTCTAATACACTTTCTATATAGAGGTGTAAGTTCTCTAACATGCAACATGTAATCGTGAAATTACAAGGGGTGTTGTAATTGTGATTGCGATTGCAAATGGCGGCGGCAACACGCACGGTTAATCAAATCATCAATTGCGAAGAAAGTGATTTTATTAGATCTAGCGGCTGATGGGATTTACGTAAGTACTGCTGATTCCTCATATACTAGTAACCCACCCTTACTTCATATTGTGTTGATGCATCATAAATTGCATGAAAACGTATCACGAACTAACAGAAGGAAATAAAGTTCTTATGGATTAATAATTGCTTCGTTACATTGCAAGTGTTTTCCTGGTGATTTTACTACTGAAAGTAAATTAAAAGTTCCCACCAGTAGGGCTACCACAGCCAGTGTCGACTTCAGTCGACAACCAATGATAACGCAGATACTTAACTTAAAAAAATGTGTTAATTACGACACTTGACCGACATAATCTGCTATATCATTGGTTGAATATTATTATCTCGATATCGACGTTAGTCGAGTCTGCCATGCTCCTGGGACTGATTTCTAAATATGATTCGTTTATTGTTATTTTCTTTTAACTATAACGGAATATTTATTTACAATATACGTAATTAGGTACTAAAAATATTTACAATATTTACAAAATATCATATAAAAAATTCTCCGCGTTATTGCTGACTGTGAAGATTAGCAGAATGCTGGCTGTGTTGGATGCCACGTTGGATGGCGATACTTCTCTTCTTTAGGCCAGGAAATAGCCAGCCTTCTGATGGTCCTGAAACAGCTTGAGCCAGAGCGTTCACTCTTATACATACTGGATACTTTCTCCATAGGTGCAACTACACCTACAACTCATTGATCCTGGCTCTTTATAACAAGCCAGTTTAGCTGTTCAATAGCCTTCCGCTAAGTAGGTATAACACGGAATATTGTTTTGGTTACAGTGGCGTAGGTAGTCGTAATATTATTTGCCTATCAAATGTTATGAATTGTTAGGTAGGTAGGTAGGATTTCTTACAACCTTGCAATCGTGCCTAGGTATGTCCCCTAGGAAGTAAGCAGAGGCACTTAGAATTTGTCAGAGATTCTGTTGTTCCTAAATAATAGGAGGCAAGCCTGCAAGCCAAGCATCTGCAAGAATAGTTGACTGGCAGAGAACACAGTACCACCAAGATAGCTCTCAGTTAACTGATAAAACATGGATCGCAATTTCGACGTCTTTAGGGTGTGGTTTTGACAAACTCCGGTTCTATTCTAGCCTCTTTCATTTTACCCAACTTCAAAAAACTTAGTGGTCCCATCCCGATAAATTGAAGTCTTTTTTGACGTGTTATTATAACGATGTACCTATATTAGAATAAAACAATTTATTCTCATGAATGTTAGAAACTATCATGACTTACGTTTGTTCTTTTTGCTGCCATTGTTACAAGCTGTGTTACAAGATAATATCTGTGGTCACGACGACATCATCTGAGCGCATCTCATTCACAAGAACACTATCAACCAAACTGTGACAGTGAACGACGCCCGCGCCGACCGAACGTTTAGAAATAAGAATCCAACGTTTTTTTGTCGACCATACATTACAATACAATCTCAAGTTGATACGATTATTGTCTAATTGTCACCCGAATTCAATAATTGTCACAACATTGCAAAAAGGACTCATTGTGGTCGAATCTCACAACAAATATGTTAACAATATTAACATTTATTCGGTCAGCGGTTGTCGGGAGTGAGTCGGCACAAATCAAACTTACAAGTAGGGACGTTCGGGCCAGTGATGTGGGACAATGGCCGCGTACCTGCAGCTGCGGACCGCGGTACATCTTTAATTGTATTATTGGAGCGAACACTCGTTTATTGAGTGCGACCCATTGTTGTCCTCCATTATGACAGTTCGCTAATTGACAGGTGTCGAACTGACAGACACAAATAGTTACCTACACGATATCGGGACGTGTGAAACATCGGGAGATCTTCGATAACACTATTAAGGATTTGTATTTAACGTTTAAGTTCTTATTTATGAAACGTAATTAACTATTACTAAATAGAAGTAAGTACCAAAACAGTATCACGTATGAAGGGTTTAGCCCACTCTCCATTTAATAATAATAATAATACCTGGCAACCCTTGAAATCATCTAACATCATTTTTCATCTTAAAATAATTTTAATATTTTTATTTAATTTAGATTGTACAAGTAGTACAATCTAAATTTATACAATAATCACATATTACATAGCACGATTGGCAATACATTTATAAATCACGTATACAAACTATATATTATCATATTATCAAGATAAAGAAATATTACCAAATATTGCAAAGATGTTTGGCATATGTCACTTTAAGAAAATGGTAAACGAATATAAAGAATTTCAAGAAATGAATGGATGATAATTAAGGATAATGCTGACAAGAGCAAAAGCCAGACAGACACAAAGTGCACCCATACCAACCCCGGACTCGTCGCATAGCTCCGCCTCCCATTTGCCGGAAACTTTGGCTACTGGTGAGGCGTCGAGCTCTAGCAGTGACGAGTATTTCTCTCCACCGACGTCGCCTCCACCTGTACGTCGGCCGGGGAGAGGCCGGCCACCGACCTGCTTGGGATCCCGGTGGTAATGTGCACCGCATGCGATGGACTTCTACCATAAACGAGAACGTCATGCGGGCATATTATGCGGCTACAGAGGGAGGAATTAATCTCACTGCATATCGTGTACGGATGCTGTCTCTGTTTCAGGAGCTTGAACCAACTGTTAACGTATCAACGCAACGTCTATCGGATCAAGTGCGGGTTATACAACGTGGTCATATGTAGGATGATGCCGTGCTTGAGAGGCTTCGCTCAGATTTGCAGGGTAATCCTGGTATCACAATACCTACATCATCAGGTACACATGTTCCTACTGTTTCCACACAACATCCCACTGATGATGATTTATTGGATACCGGGGTTACAGATGTAAGTACCCAGTGCAATGTACAATTAGGGAGCGCTTTGGAATGTGCACTGAGGGAATATCGAAACGTAACACCTACAGAAAGACCTCGTCTACCGCGTTTGCCTACGCATAAGAAAAATATAGCCCTAATGTGTGCTCTGGATTCACTACTGTCAGACCATTTTAACAGTAGTGAAAATCTCGGTGATACACATTCGATACTGTACTGTGGGGCTGTTGCGGCATGTCGAGTAGCAAATATTAAGCTTTTATCAAATGATAAAGCTACTCGACCGAAATTTGTTACACCAGCCTGGCAGTATAGGATTGAAAGTCGTATTGCCGAGACCAGGGCACTCATTGGGAAACTTATTTGCTTCAGGTCGGGCAATACTCGCCCTAGAGTGATGCGCTTTGTGAACCGGGCATTCTTGGGGACTAATATTAGATCCCAAGAATTTGCTTTTCGGGTCACAGAGCGCATTGACTACCTGAAGCAGAAAGTATATGCGTGGGCAAATCGTATAAAAAGATATAAAAAAAGAGTGTACCGGTATTCCCAAAACTGCATGTTCCAAAGAGATGAGAGATGGGTCTACAGAGATTGGGAGCGATCTAATTCAAGTGTGATTGACTGGCGCCGGCCAGATGATGATGCCACCATTGCATTCTGGAGTGGCATCTGGTCGGCTCCTGTCAGCCATACAGAGGATGGTTGGATGTGGGATGTTAATCGTCTGTGTGAACCGATACAAACTATGGAACCATTAAATTTTATAGGTTGTGATGTCACCGACGCAGTCCGTCTGTTACCGAACTGGAAATCAGCAGGCCCAGACGGACTGCACAATTTTTGGATAAAATGGTTCCGAAGTTCACACGGGCGGTTGGCAGCTCAATTCCAATCATGTTTGGAATCAGGATCGCTTCCCGATTTTCTAACTACTGGTATGACCCATCTCTTATACAAATCTGGTAGTGCCATAGAGCCTAAAAATTATAGACCAATTACATGCCTACCAACGGTCTATAAGCTTCTCACATCTATTTTGAGACAAAAAATAACGCGCCACATAACTGACAACAACATCATGTCAATCTCTCAAAATGGATGTAGAAGTGGGGCTCGTGGCACTAAAGAGCTCCTAATTATGGATATGGTTATTAGCCAACAGGTACGCCGTAATCGCAAGGATCTGGCGACATGCTGGATAGATTACAAGAAGGCCTATGACTCTGTGCCTCATTCATGGCTTAGGAGGGTGCTGGAGTTGTATAAGATTGATGCATGGGGCAATGGAAGACCGTTTTGTGCTATTCAGGATGCCGACAGAAGTGTGGTAATGGTGGACCGATAAAGATCGAGCGTGGTATATTTCAGGGCGATAGTCTGAGTCCGTTATGGTTTTGTCTGGCCCTGAATCCTCTCAGCGCTTTGCTGGAGAATTCAGGTCTAGGGTACCGGTTGCGAAAAGATGGCCAGGTTTTGTCTCACCTTCTTTACATGGATGATTTAAAATTACTTGCCCCAAACAGTCACCAACTGATGGAATTACTAAAGGTAACGGAAACCTTTAGTAATTCTATCAGAATGGAATTTGGCGTAGACAAGTGTGCGAGCATGCATGTGAAGAAGGGTGGGATAGTGGATTCCGAAAGAATACAACTTTCGGATTCCACCCAACTTAGGTCCCTTTCGGCAACCGATACTTACAAATACCTGGGTATGTCACAAGTGTTAGGCATTTCAGAGACTGACATGAAACAATTATTGAGGGAACGCTTCTTTGGCCGCCTGAAAAAAGTACTTAAAAGTCTTTTATCGGGCGGTAACAAGGTGCGAGCCTACAATGGTTGGGTCATGCCAGTTTTTGTGTACTCGTTTGGCATACTCAGATGGACTCAGACAGAACTTGACGCCCTGGATCGAAAAGTCCGTACGCTACTCACTACATACCGAATGCATCATCCGCGTTCATCTGTAATGAGGTTGTACATACCACGGAAGTGTGGGGGCCGAGGCTTTCTTAATGCTAAGACCCTTCACAACCGTGAGGTGTGCAATCTCAGGGAATACTTCCTGCGGGTGGACGAGGATTTGCATCGTGATGTTGTCGCAGTAGACAACGGATTGACCCCGCTCGGTTTGGCTAAAGAGAACTGGCGCAAACCTGTTATACTAAGTACCAATGACCGCATGGATGTATGGAAGAGTAAAGAGTTACATAGGCGTTTCTATCAGGCCCTACATGGACCTGATATTGATTTTAAATCATCCGTATCCTTTTTTTTTTTTTTTTTTTAATTCCGCGGCCCATGGCCGCGGCCGCTCAACCGTCCGTTGCCGGGCGTCTCTGGTTACAAGCAGAACGTATTTCCAGTGGCGCCCGGCGGACTTTGACCACCTCTGTGGTCTCTGCGGGGGTTAGGTCGGGATGAGAATCCCGCGTCGTTGGGGTAGGGTTTTATCCCGCGTCACGCGAACGACGGGTGGCGATCCCGCCGTCCTCAGGCCCCGATCATGGAGGTCGATGGTCTTGGGCGTAGATGAGTCTGCGGCGCCCTCGCCGCTGACTACGGAACTCGGCGGGGAGGGTACGCTCCCTCTCCCTCTCGGCCGCCTCCTTCGCGAGCATAACTTGCTCGCAAAAGGACACGGCCGCGTTCCACCTACTCATGCTGGAGACCATTGCTTGAAGCATGGTCTCCAACGAGAGGGTATCCACGCCCAGACCAACTACGAGGTCCCGGCGCTGACTCGCCCACGTAGAACACTCCACCAACGTGTCGAGTGCGGTGTCGTTGTTGGAAACCTCGCAGTGTTGACACCTGGGTGTGACCTCACGATGGATGCGAAACAGATAGCTACCGAAGCATCCATGCCCGGTAACGATCTGCGTCACACGATACGTGAGGTCACCATGCCGCCTCTGCAGCCAATCGTCCATGATCGGTCTCACCGCCGCGATGATGGTGGTACCCCATCTGGGTTGCTCCAGTCGCACCCTCCATGACTCCATGAGATCCTGGTGGAGTTGGGACCGCCGGTCCTCGATTTCTCGAGATGTAGGCCTGTGGTCCCGCTCCAGCGCCTCCTTGCGCCATTGCAACAATGACGCAAGGGCTCTCGCTTCCAGGTCCCATGGAGGGGTCCCGGCTAGGAGACATGCAGCCTCTCCGGAGATCGTGCGGTACCCTCTTATTGTTTTGACGGCCAAGGTCCTCAACGGTCTATTAAGGAGCGTTGAGTTGTTGGCCGTCAACCGCGCCGCTCATACGGGAGCCCCGTATAGGGCCATACTCCGCACGATCCCCAGGTACAGTCTCCTGCAGGAGGCGTTGGGTCCCTTTAGGTTGGGCATGAGTCGCGAAAGCGCGACTGATGCCCCCGTCACTTTAGGGACCAAACTTCGGAAATGTAGTCCGAAGTTTCATCGGCTATCAAGAACGATCCCTAGGTACTTCATTGAGGGCTTGATGCCGATGCTAACGCCTCCCACACTTATGCTGGAACCTTCAGGTGGACCGTTCCGAGGTCTGTGAAAGCACAGAACCTCGGACTTGTGCAAGACCACCTCCAGTCCCAGCCGCCGTATCCGACCCACGACTTGAGCAACACCCGTCGTGACCTTGAGTGCTGCCTCCTGGTACGTTGCACCCCGTGCCGTGACGAGGGTATCGTCAGCGTAGCACGTTACGCCGACGCCCTCAGGCAACGCACCCCGCAGCACCCAGTCGTAGCCGATGTTCCACAAAAGCGGCCCCAGGACAGATCCCTGTGGAACACCGCACGACACATCTCGCCGAGCTGGCCCGAGCCAGCTGGGGAAAGCTATGGCCCTCTCCGAGAGATAGGCCCCGACAATACGACGGAGGTAGAGAGGCGTTCCGTGATACACGAGCGCCTCCCTAACGCAGCTCCATGGCAAGGTGTTGAAAGCGTTGGCGATGTCAAGAGACACCGCCACCACCACCTTGCCCTGTGAGACTGCTTCCTCCGTGAGGCTCTTCACACGCATGATCGCGCTCACGGTGGAGCGTCCCCGACGGAAACCGAACTGGTTATCCGCCAGGTCTGGCCCCACACTCGTGAGATGCTCGACGAGGCGTTCCGCGATAATTCGCTCAAAGAGCTTACACACCTCGTCAAGCAACATGATCGGCCGGTATCCGGACGGTGAGTCCACCGGCCGCCCCGCCTTACGGATCAGAACCAGTTTCCCCGTCCTCCACACCTTGGGAAACTGGCCCCTTTCGAGGCATGCGCTAAAGAGCCCCATCAGTCGAGGCTCGAGTTCTTCGAGGGCCAGGACCCATGCACGGCCAGGAATGCCGTCGGGTCCGGGGGCAGTGATTTTCCGGCGTTTAAGCCGGAGTACTGCCGCCCCTAGCTCCCGCACCCTGACTTCGGGTACGTCGTCTTCGCTGGTGCTATCCGCGTCGGGCAGAGACGGAGCCATGCGCGGAGGGACGTGATCCTCCGCGCTCGTCGGAAACAGGGAGTCCATGACCCGCTCCAACTGCTGCGGCTGGAGACTCTGGGTCAGTGGGGGCGCCCTAGGTCGGAGTTTCTCTCTGACCTGTAGGTACGGGCGCCCCCATGGGTTCTGCTGAAGGGTCTCCAGGAGCTCCTCGCGGGCCGCCGTCTTGGCCCGCTTTATCGTCTCCTGGAGAATACCTTTGGCCTCCCTGTATGCCTGATAAAGCTCCGCCTCTCGGGCTGCCGCGTCGTCTGGGCGGCGATGCCTCCGGCGAAACCTGGTGTACTGGCGGCGGGCGGAGATGCATGCTGCGCGCAGCTGTGCAATCTCCGGCGACCACCAGTACACCTGCTTCCTTGCCGGTATGGGTAAACCCTGGTTACCCCTAGGCATCGCCGCATCACAGATTTGCGACATGGCTCTCCTGAACCACTCCGCTTCGGCTTCCACATCGGCAGGCCTGTCCGGCGCCGGAATCCAGGCCTGCACGATTGCCGCTTCCAGGAGAGCCTCCCGGTCTAAACGTTGAAGGGCCCAACGCGGACCCGGGGGATTTTCGACTGGCTGTGGGAGGCCAGGTGGGGGCGCAACATCGAACCGGATGAACCGGTGGTCCGAGTGCGTCTCCACACCCTCCTCCACGCGCCAGCCTGAAATACGGTCGGCGAGGGCAGGGGTCGCGAAAGAAACGTCTACGATCGACTCCGTCCCCCGCCGCCAAAAGGTGGCGACATTCCCCCGGTTGAGGACTACCAGACCACGCGTTCTGGTCCAGTCCTCAAGAAGCCTCCCCTTGTCCCTAGTTTCCCGGGAGCCCCACGCCACACTCCAGGCGTTGAAGTCTCCCAGGAGCAGGACAGGGCGAGGACGGCACGCAGCGAAGACGACGTCGAGCTCAGTGAGCCATATCTCAAACTGAGGCTCGTCCAGAGTCGGCGAGATGTAGACGGACACGACCGCAAACCCTTCGTATTCCGCCGCAACACCGACCACGGCCAAGTTAATGGACCACTGCGCGATGCTCTGGTACAGAAGATCCTGAGCAGCGCAGCAGTAGTTCAGGTTCACCTGCAGGATGCGGACATGGGCGTACATTAATGGACGTCCATGTCAGCATCCCGCCGCGAACCCGGCCGCGCAGAAGCGGCTCCCCCGCTGCCACCAGCGGACGGACGAGGCTTTGGCCTCGAGGCAGCGCAGGTACGGCTGCCGACCCGATGGTCCGCCGTTTTGCCCTCCGCCTCACATCTATGACAGCGAGGCGGGGCCTCGCAGCCATTGGCCTTATGGCCGGGCCGGCTGCAGCGGAAGGACCGGTCGCCCACGGTGTCTTCCGCTGTGCACTGCACTCCCACGTGCCCTACCACCATACAACGGAAACATCTCGTTTCCCGGGCACGCAGGAGGTGCACCTGCACCTTTGAGAAGCCCTACAAGGAGGCTTCGTCCGTCCGCTATTTTTAAAGCCGCCGCGACGGGGCACTGGATGCCTGTCGTGCCATGACCAGTGGGGCTGAAGGTGATCTCTCCAGCCTTGATCTGGTCATGGGGACAGCCACCCGCCTCCACGACGGCAGAAATAACCTCCTCCGTCGTGGCCGCGTCATCCAAACCCGAGATGCGCAATGCGGCGCATTTGGTAGGCCTGGTGACGTGGACGGCTTCCGCGTCCAGGGCTTCCCGCAGCTTAGCCGCTAGGGCATCGGCTTTGGGGCCGCTGGAGGCGCCGGAGACCTCGAGGAGGTGAGCGCCGGTGCGAGTGTTCTTGCACCGGAGCCCCCCCTGAATGTCGAGGGCCTTCAGGTCGACTGAGGCCTTTACGGTCCTCAGGACATCGGCGTACCCCACACCCTTCTCCGCGCCCACTGTCGTCACCGTCAGGACGACAGCGGTGGAGCGAGGGGGACGGGGCCTCTTCGGCGCCTTCGCCGCGGCGGCTTTGGCCGCTTTCTTCTTTCTCTTCTTACGCTGTTTTTTAGCGCCCACTACTTTCCATCCCTCCCGCCTGGAGGGATGTAAAGAAGCAGCGGGAGCAATAGCGGGAGCGGCCCTGGGGGCAGTGGGGGTGGCACTCCTCTTGCCCTTCCCCTTGCCCTTCCGTGAGATAGCCGCAGCCTCGGCCGGCGTCCGCCTCGCTGGGACAGCAGACGGGGGCAGGGGGGGCGGCCAGGAGGCCTGCTCCTAGGGCGGGGCGCAATGCCGGCGCCGGCAACAGCCGCGTAGGACAACGCGGGCTGCGTCAGCGCAGGGTGGTACGCCCGGTCCTCGAGGACGCCGAGGCGCCTCTCGATTGCCGCCATCACCTCGGTAAGAGTAGCCGCAGGCCGTGGCGGCGACTCAGTAGCTGCAGGCCGTGGCGGCGATCCACGCGCCGCGTTGGACGCGGTCTTGGTCTCCGGCCTTGGCAACGGCCCAGCCGTAGGGGAAGGCGGCACAGGACGCTCCGTCTGGGTCCCGGGAGGCCCCTTGACCAAATTGGTCAGGTTCGCGACCTCCTGTCGCAGGGCCTCCATCTGTAGCCGGGACGCGGCAAGTTCCGCCTCCAGGCTGGCCACCTGGCCCCTGAGCTTCTGCTCCTCCGCGGGGACGCTCCGCGCTAGGAGCTCATCTAGTGAAGACGTAGCGTGAGTCACGGCCGTCTTCACTATCTGCCTCTTACCCGGCATGTTCTTCGTTCCCCCCTTCATAGCTTCCGCAATCCGGGTAAGAGCCAGCATGAGCTCCCGCGCAGCTGGAACCTCCTTGTCCCTGCCACTAGGCAGAAACGGCACCGTAGGAGGGGGCTCGGGGGACTTTGGAACCCCTCGTACCCGCGTCTTCTTCCGGTATGTACCGGTCGGGACGACTGCCACATATTTTGGCGGCACCCCTTCCTCGGAGCTGGTCTCGCTGGACCGTGTCCGCCCGGAAGCACTAGTGCTTCGGTCGCGAGACGGGGTCGCCTTCGGCGTCCTCTTCTCTAGGGTCCTCTTGCCGGGAGTTTTCCAGAAGGAGGAACCCTGAGTCTCCTTGCGGCTGGGACCGGACTCAGTCCCAGCTGCGGTCGACGCGACCTCCGCGTCAGTTTGGGGGGTGGTTTTGAGGCACACCCCCTGGCCTGTCGGGCTTTGTTGACCCCTCCCAAATACCTTATGGGGATCGCTGTGACTGGTGCCGGGCCTGAGCCCCGCATCAGTCACAGCCGGGTGTTCGTGGAGGGAGTCATCCTCTCCAGTTCCCCGTTGGGTAATATTTTTCTGCGTATTTTGCAAAGCCATTTTTTTTGTGTGTTTAACGTCCGTCGACGGGTGACACCCTAGGCGCGACACCTCCCTAGGACTGGTGGCCCCGAGGGGCCACCGGTCCTGTCAATTCAGGATTACGGCTGGGCCGGGCGGGGGTCTTTACAAGACCGTTCCGCCCGCCCCGTTGGTGATTTTTAACGAGGTTTTCTTCCTCGCGGTTCCGAAGAACCGGCTTCCCACCTGCTGCCAGGCGGGGTTTGGCCGAACGGTGGTCTCTACGAGACCGTGTCCGACACCGCTGATGAGCTTAGTGATGTCGGACCCGTCGCCCTGGTGGTTTCTCCGCACAGCAGCACTCTGCTCTGCAGAGTGTCGGCGGAGAGACCTGGGCCACACTAGGCCCCCGTCGTGGTGGGTCTGCGTTCCTCATGCGAGGCGGCAAGACCCCCACCTTGGCCAGAATTAGCCGTAGTAGCTACAACTCTGCGGTACGTTGCCGCAGAGTTGCAGCCACTGCCGTTGCCCGGGGTGCACCACGTGGAGGATCTGACCAAAGCACCCCATCATCCGTATCCTGGCTACGATTCGGTAATCTATTTGGAGAAACCGAAGGGTTTGTCTTTGCAATTATGGACGAAGTTATCATGACTAAGAATTACCGGAGATATATTCTGAAGGATGGTACGGTTGACATATGTCGGGCGTGCCACCGTCCTGGAGAGTCCCTTAGACATATTGTCTCTGGTTGTTCTAGTTTGGCTAACGGCGAGTATTTGCATTGGCATAACCAAGTAGCTAGGATTGTCCATCAACAACTTGCTCTGAAGTACAAACTTGTGGATTCAGAAGTACCGTATTACAAGTATGTGCCTGACCCAGTTCTCGAAAATGATCATATCACATTGTACTGGGACCGATCTATTATCACTGACAGGACTATTGTTGCAAATAGGCCTGATATAGTGTTAGTAGATCGGTTAGAGCGCCGTGCAATAATAGTTGATATTACTATTCCGCATGACGGCAATCTCGTGAAAGCCGAAAAAGACAAACAAGTAAAGTACTTGGATTTGGCCCACGAGATTGTCGACATGTGGCATGTAAGCTCAGCTGTTATTGTACCGATAGTCGTTTCCGTGCATGGACTGATCGCCAAGAGCCTCGACCAACACCTACAGAGGCTCTCGTTAGACAGTTGGGTCAAGGGCCTGATGCAGAAAGCAGTGTTACTCGATACGGCACGCATCGTGAGGAAATTCCTCTCTCTGGAGCCCTAACCACCGGTAGCTTGGTCCTTGTACCCGATGCCGGTGGGTCACTATTTTTTGTATTTTTAAATATATTTGTATTTTTTATAGATTTATTTAAAAATGTATTAAATATGTATTTAAGTTAAATAAAGGAAATAATAAATAATAAATACTCTTTATTGCACACAAAAAGAGACAGATATGTTATACATGCCTTAATAATAATGTACAATAGGCGGCCTTATTGCTAAAGAGCAATCTCTTCCAGGCAACCTTAGGATGGAAAGAAATGGAGAGAGATGATAGGGGTTGTGTACAATGTATTAATAATATAATAAATTGATAAAATATACGAAGAGAGTAGATCGTGAAAGAGTTCAGTGAGTAATAAAATAAATAAATACTAATAATAATAAATACCCATAATATATATATTTAAGCCAATGAAATAAACTCTTTGACAAATTGTCAGTTAACTTTTACCACTAAGGACTCCCAAAGTAATATTCCATTGGATCTCACCTATTATCCTAATTAATAAATCTATTAAATATATCTTTACTTGTCTCCTTCGCTTAAAAAACAGCATAATTACAATTTTTATTTTATTGAATAGTTAAAATATTATAAATCACAAAAACTGAAATGTCATCGGCAGGACTCGAACACACGGCCTTTCCCTAACAAGGGGAATGCTCAGACCACTCAGCTATTAGTTCATCTGATTTATTGATGAGTTATTCATTTGCTGGAACTGCAGATATTCTATTTAGTGGTATGTAACATCTGTCCTGTCTTTTGCTTGAATCACGGAGTTGTATATATCCTATAGGGCCCGGTAACGGCAATAGGCTTGCCCCCTCTGCCTACCCCTTCACGATATAGGCATGATGTGCGCAAACATAATCATTTAACAAACAAATTCACAACAGAAATTCGTGACAAAAATTTCTGACTTTGTTTCTTGAAATTTGTCTTAACTTTTGTCCACGATCTACGTCATCCATCCGTCACAACCATCATCCATAAACACACAGATACTCACACATATCACGCCTATATCCCTGAAGGGGTAGGCAGAGGTGCATAACACACCCACAATTTGCCAGCATTTGTAGTCCCACATAATAGGGGGCTAGGCTATTGCCGGCACACTTATAATGGGTTATGTCTAAACTAGCCCAATTATTAAACCCGTTGCCTTGCTATGAAATGTTGATGAAAGGCAACAAAATCTTACGTGCCAGCCACTATGGCACAGCCAATTAAACCAATGACCAAAATCACCAAGGACTAAAATCCATAAACACACCTAATCAATATACCAACGTTGAACCACTAAACAAACAATACACTTCATTGATATGGTAAAGTGCAAATCTTCAGAACAATTCACAGCTGGTAACATGACACCACCGTATCGCTTCTATTGTTTTGATTCGTCGATCATCTGTCAATACAATCGATCGATTTCTTATTGTACTGTCTTTAAGCGTCTGTGGTGTATCCGGCGTATGTTTGTTTTGCTCTTTTATTTGGAGAAAGTGGTTGGAAAGAAGTTTGTATGGATTGATGAAATAACTTCCTAACTGTCAATTGATAGATCTACAGCTAGAAGGTGTAATTGATATTTTAAATGATTGAATTAACAGTAAATAAATAAAAAATCAAACCATTTTGATGCGGTTTTGTGATAAAAGATACATTCTGTAGCTCGTAGCTTTCGTAGAGCGCGTGCTACGAGTCATCTACGGGAAAATATGGAAAATCTAGATTCAGTGCTTATATTTCAGTGGCGATGAAAGACTATAGTCTGGAAAATTATATAGTTTTGGTTACTGTACTGTTCAAAATTTATATGTGCAATTGGATTTCTCTTCATATAAATGTTTAAGTACTTATATTTCTGTACAATAAAAGTTTTAATAATAGGGCCAAATTAACAATGCAATACCTAACGCTTACAATATTTACGAATATTATTTAAATCAATTCAAAACATAACCGTAGCACCTATTCACGGCACAAGCCGCTCGTCACAATTAGTCAAAACCATTTGACACATCCCACAATAAGTGCCACAATCCCACACATCACACATTTAGGCAAATGTGCTCAACACATCAACATTTAATACATATTCCTGGTGCAACAAAGAAAGCTTCCCGACAGCCCCCATATTATTAAAATGCTTATCACGCGCGTTCTGGCCGCATTATGTAAATAACAAAATATAATAATTTGTTTCTCTATTGTGTTGGACACAAAACACGTCACACCCTCCCCTCCCCGCTACTCTTACCCGTCACCCCCTCACCAACCCCCCCGTGACCTAACAACGTGTCAAGATCTACGATAATACACATTACGAGTGTATAAAAAGCCATTTTGAACACAACATGTTAGCAAGCTGTTATTTAATTTGAACCCACCGCCCGAGTTGGGCTTATCAGATGTATTTTGTTTGTATAAAAATATAATTACTAATGTGACCGTTGAAATACTAGTAGTTGTCAACAAATTACATGTATTGATAGAATACAACAGATTACAAATGGAATTGGAAATAATGACTTATAAAGATTAAAATATCGGTTGTTTTTATAAAGAACTTTGAGTATTTTAGTGAATTAAATGCATTGAATTGACCGTTGTTATATATCTATATCAAAATACATTTTTAAAAGCTATTTTGTGATAGCAATCAAATTAATAGGGGCAGTGAAATACTAAGAAATATTCTAAGACATAGGTTGAGTTGAACCTCTATGTATCGCTCCAGTTGTAAGTCTAAGTCCTCCAGTCTAATTTGCCAAAATTCATGAGATAAAAATACATACAAATACATCTAAAGAGATTGCTAAACGCCTAATCGATGCTTCTCAGGACCAGAAGGCTGGCTATTTTCTGGCCCAAAGAATAAGTATCGCCATCCAACGTGGCAACACAGCCAGCATTCTGGGAACCTTCCCAGTCGGCAATGACGCGGAGGATTTTTTAAACGATATTTTGTAATTTAATATTTTTAGTCTATAATTATGTTTATTTTGTATATTGTAATTCTTATTGTAAATAAATTGTTTTCAATACATCTACATTTTAGAAATACATTTTGACAATTTGTTTATTTACGTAATTGGAGATTAAAACACTAAAGAAAACGTAATTACCTGTTATTGTCATGATTGAAAAAACCAAATATAGCCTAAACTGATCTTGTCCATCCTATGTTCAAAAACTGTAAGAAATTCTGTTCAGTAGTTTCAGAATAGAGAATAGCACTTACTTACAGACATGCAGATCTTATATTTCGATAGATATATTTGTATAGTTCCCACTGCCTATAGCACTCAAGGATAATGTAGCGACATATTATGTGAAAGAATTTTAAAAATCGGTTCGATAATTTCAGAGCCTATTCCATGCAAACAAACTAACACTCAAATCTCTCCTTTTAGTGGGTATAGATGATGCATATATATGTAAAACTCATAAAAAGGGGTGATCCATCCCCCGGGACGCGTTACGTAATTAGATTGTGTTCGGCGATTGGCAATCACCTGCTGATTGATCCCACACGTCTACACGCAACGCAATCTCTCTTGAGATGTTCTGCGACGCACCACTTCAATGTAATAAACAAAATTTATGGAAAATGATCCATTTCACGTAAATATCGGTATATTCACAAGATTGTTGAAACATAAGATACGATTAGATCTAGTTTCTTGAGCGGAGTGGTGGTTTTGTCAACCATGTTTACTGCTTCGGTGGCGTGGTCGGAATTACTCGTACACCAGAGTATCGGGTTTGATGCCCGGTCGGCCATATACGTATATTATTAGGCCAGCATTATATTATACAGCATATTAGGGTAATGTGACAAAAAAAGTTTATTCACGTGTGAAATTAGCTTTCTCATACTCCATTGCTACGAGAACACGTTACCGGGATACAAAGTAGCCTATGTCCTTTCTCTGGCTCTGGACTATTTTTGTAGCAAAGGACAATATGCAAATCCCCACCATTAACAAATATGAAATGTCTCTCAAATGATGGATCTTTGCAAGAGGATAATTTTTACTTATTAAATGATTGATTACCCCGAGGCTCGGTGGAGCGACGACATTAGTCGTATAGCGGGCGTTGGGTGGATGAAATTGACCCAAGATCGGAGGGGTGGCGTGTCATTAGAGAGGCCTATATCCAGCAGTGGACTGATGTGGGCTGATGATGATGATGAAATGATTGATTAAATATACATAATTTTATTCTAAAAATATTTTAAATTTCGTTAAAAAATCCTCCGCGTCATTGCTGACTGGGAAGGTGCCCAGAATGCTGGCTGTGTTGCCACGTTGGATGGCGATACTTGCTTATTCTTTGAGCCGCAAAATAGTTAGCCTTCTGGTCCCGAGAAGCATGGATTAAGCGTTTAGCAATGTCTCTATAAAGGCGGTGAGTTTTCGGACCTCATGACCCCAGGGTCTTAAACCCAAACGGCTCAAATATGTAATCACTTGCTACGTTACCTTATTTACGCCATTTAAGGCCTTCAGTCGATGCAGCAGCAGTGCCATATCTTGATCAAATTGATTATTTTTTATCAGATGATTTGTGAAAGCGAAAGCCTGTTAGACAGACAGAGGTCTTGGCATCTTTGGCATTTATAATATTAGCAAGGATATACCTTAGTTATTGCGTTAGGTTCTCGTGTATTCTCGTTAGTATGAGAAACAAGTATAACACAATGTCAGTACAGGAGGGGTCCTGGGGCCCACAGATTGCCAATCACTTCACTGATTACATTACCCAACCCGCACTGAACCCGCGTCGTCGCATCGCTCCCAGACAAGGGAAAATATTCGCCCTCGTGTAAAATATATTAAATTAAGCGTAACGTGACCAATCGGTGCATTATTGCGTTAAATGTGTTCCGTTATATTGTGAGGTTCGTGTTCTTTAGCTGTGGTGTCGAGGGTGAGGCTTAGAACAGGCTTTACCCAACTATCTAGTACTAATATATTTTTGTATTTCAAAGCAATGAGTTTGCTTAAACTATTCTTAAAATGTTAAGAAAGAAATTATAAACAGATCACAAAAACTGATGTCATCGGCGGGACTCGAACCCACGGCCTCTCCCTAACAGGGGGACTTGGATTTGGTAAGGATTCATCTAAAAATTCAGTGTTTAAATATCGTTGTAACACAATACACTGGTACCGTCAGTTCGGTAGAACTGCGGTAGGTGGATCCAACACTAACCTTAATAGCGCGATGTAGAAATTATGAATATGATATGAAGCAAAAATTCGATGTCGTCGGTAGTGGTCATCGTAGCTCAGTTGGTCAGAGCAGTCCCCCTGTTAGGGAAAGGCCGTGGGTTCGAGTCCCGCCGATGGCATCAGTTTTTGTGATCTATTTATAATTTCTTTCTTAATATTTTATCTAATACTAATGTCTATTCTGTAAGAATATCAGAATACAAACTCATAACAATAACTTATACGTGTGAAAAATATATATAAGATACATCTGTATGAGTCCTATTTAGAAATCATCCATTTGTTTAAATAATACATAATTATTTTTGTTTTTTGTTACATTCAAAGTATTCATTTAGCTTGTGAGTTTACTTACGTTGTAAGAGATTTTCTTTTCAAGACATCGTTCTTCTGTAGAACGATCGAGGCGTGGAACCCCCTGCCCGCGCACGAATTTCCTCCTACTTACAACCCAGGGTTCTTCAAGTGAAGCGTGAAGAGGCACATCACTAGGTCGCCAAGTTGAGGGCCACTCTTAATAGTAATTAGTAGGTACATATTGCGTACTGTGAGAGTCGCCCACAATCGCCAGACGTCGCAACGGGTTTCCATCAGGCCGGCGGCGTCAATTTGACGATCTGATATTAAAAAAAAGTAGGATTTACTGGAAATATTTTTTTCTATCTAACTTCATTGTGTATTATCTGCAAGCGACTTTATGATATAGAGAGTGACCAGACCTGGACAAGACCAGACCAAAACAGCTTTAAAAAGTATAGTTAAAAGCAAAATAAATTCTTAAATATGTACATACGATAGCCAGTTCCCCAAACCCATCTAAGAGTTCTTAAACAAGCAATTTTTGCATTTATTATATAAGGGTGACAGTACCCAAGTCAGCAAAACGCATGAGTGAACTGTGCGCGTCCACGCATGGAGCCTTGCCTGTGATCTGATTACTTCTCTGTAAGCACCCGTGTGTACAAGCACGGTCATATTTACAATACTACTAGCAAGACACGCACTTTCATATATTGAATGACACGCGCCCTACTGGGCTAAACGAAACGAACATTTCAATTTGATGGTAAAGAAAGTGACGGAAGAAATAGCCGTTGTGACACGATTAGGATATCGCTGTGTCAGACTGAGCTTGAGTATATCATCGAAATCTATCGAACTGACAAATTACCTACATTATAATAATTCCATAAACAGAGTTTAAACTTTGCCCATAAGTTTTAAAACTGCTTTATTGAAGGCCTAAATAGTAAAGCAGTCTACTTATGTTATACCTTGTTAATCAAATTCTATAATAGCCCACAAATAGCAAGTAATGTATTGATATTAAACTACCTTTCAAAACTTTATCTAAACTAAAGGAATGGGATAACTAAAGTCAGTTGGAAAACTAAAACCTTTAAAACTGGCTCAATAAACGCAATCGAAGAAGGCTGTCACAAGTTGCGATTAAAGAAGTGCCCTCCAGTGGAGCCTCTATAAGTGTACCTACCCTCCCGTGCGACAGACGGGGTTAGAGGAACCGAGGGCGGGGTTAGGGGGGGGGGAGTTGCACGGTTACATGGAGCACCCTCGAACCGAGCACTCTTTAGAAAATCGCAAAACGTCGTGCGAAGTCACACGGAGAATATTGGTTCGGAATATCACGAGTCACTACAATATCCTGCACGTAATGTGTTTAGATTGGTAAGTGCACACGCAGTTACTGCACTTATTGAATTTCAAAGTTCAATTTGGTAAGTAAGTACCAAATAAACAAAGAAGTAACTAGGAAAATATCGAATCGTAGAAAACAGTGACTGTTAACAACAGGAAAACAGTGTTGTATTTGGTAATGAGTCCATTATATCTGACTGATTGACTCAACTTATAATACTGTTATATGTAGGTTTATATATTAATTACTAACAAAGGAAATTGTACATTAGTAACGTGGGGTTAAAATCTTAGGTATGTACTTATATGTGTTTACTTAAGCGCACGCACCGAAATAATATGATATATTTGCTGAGGTAGCAATGACGGAATATTATACAAGTTACACGGTACAGGGGTACAGGGGATTACGTTATCCCACTCGTCTGACACAGTCTTACTGGTGGTAGATTTTAATCTTCCCTGCTTGCAGTGGTCCGATGCTGGTTTTATACTGGTCAATATTGGAACAAAAGAGCTTCAATCAGCGGCCACCTCTTTAGTTGAAGACCTACTATTTCAAGGTTTACAACAATACAGCTGTATAAAGAACGCCATATGTCGAACACTGGACTTAGCCTTTTGTAACCATCCTCTCAACGTGCTTAAATGTAATAATATAGGTACTCTTAAAGGAAGATAACCACCATCCTTCCTTCACAATGGAAATAGCAGACTTATATATTACATCATTTACTGAACAAATTAATAGACGACACAATTTCTACCGTTGCGATTACAATGCGCTAAATAATCATTTGAGCCAAAAAGATTGGTCTGAGATTAAGCTTGAAACTACGGTGGATGATGCTGTGGCCAGGTTCTATGAAATACTAAACGATAGTATCAAAATTGTCCTAATACATGTAAGATTTATTTACAATAAGAATTACAATATACAAAATAAACATAATTATAGACTAAAAATATTTACATTACAAAATATCGTTTAAAAAATCCTCCGCGTCATTGCCGACTGGGAAGGTTCCCAGAATGCTGGCTGTGTTGCCACGTTGGATGGCGATACTTATTCTTTGGCCAGAACATAGCCAGCCTTCTGGTCCTGAGAAGCATCGATTAGGCGTTTAGCAATGTCTCTATAAAGGCGGCGAGCACTCGGACCCCATGACCCCAGTGTCTCAACCCCAAACGGCTCAAATATGTAATCACCTGCTAGGTTAGCATATTTACGCCGTTTAAAGCCTTCAGCCGATGCAGCAGCAGCGCCGGCACATCCGGATGTGCTTGGAAGGTGTGAAGGTGCTAAAGTGTCAACGCATGTAGCGTCCCACACCAAAGGCCTTAGATTATACTTTATTGTACACCAATACAAAAATACAAATGAAACAGAAACTTAATATTTAAATAGTATGTACAAATGTCGGCCTTATCACTAAGAGTGATCTCTTACAGGCAACCTTTGGATGGACATAAGTAGATAGAAGTGAAGTAAACAGAGGCCTTCCCATCTTCCACGGTAGCAACGACATACCGTCCGGTCTCTTTCCATCGCTTCGTGCTAAACCATTTGGTTCACGTACGGCCGGAAGACCTGCGGTGGAAAGAGCCCTACGAATTATGTCGTTTAGAATAGCGTGCCGAGGTATACGACCTGCGCTTCTGCTACAAGAAAGGCCATGGTGTCCCAGATTATCGACGGCTACTCCACAGGTGCAATGATGCGGGGATACACAAGGTGTACCCAGCCGAAGGCAAGTGGCAATGCGGAAGGTAGTGTCGTCCAACATTGTACCGATGTTGGGCGATGGGAGCGCCTGGATCCATAACCCTGACTCCCATTCTCCAACAGCTAGTAGGCGTGCACGCTCTGAAATATTGACAGAAGGGTCAATTAGTGTATTAATTCTCAATTTACAGAGCGGTGAATCCCACAGTCGCTGTGAGCCTAGGCGTGAGGGCAGGTCAGTGTCGGGGCAAGACATCCTCCAAGCATTTATGGCATCGGTCTTGCATCGCACCTCGGAATCAATCAGTGTATTTGACAAAATTTTCCTGACTAATTCTTCGGTGCTATGGACCGACGACAGAAATGCTGGCAGACTGACATCTGTGACTCTACGAATACCTAGCCCGCCCAAGCGAACTGAAAGAGACGCTTGGACCCAGACCCGGTCATTAATATTTATATTTAAAATTTTACACTAAGAATTTTGTATTAAGTTGTCTAGTCTGCCCAAAATTTCTACATTTTACCAAAATTGTCCTGAACGGAAGGCATGTGTAAATTTGGGTACGAAAAGACAAAAACGAAGAATAGTGAAAGCTGAATGAATACTGATATTACATAGACTATCAATAACCTGATCAAAATTTTGAATTTTTTCCTCGATAAAAGTGGAAAAGCCATCTTCTAAAATCGGGGACCCTAGGAGGCGTACAGAAGTTTTGTCCAAAACTTTTATGTTGGGGGCCAGACAGATGAATTTGGAAATTGTTGTTAATTTATCTGTGTTTTCAGATATAAAAATCTCACATTTATTCGGGTTCAGTTCTAAGCCAATTGACTGAAACTCGTTCTTTATTAGGGCTAAATCTTGTAAAACTGTCTCTACTTTTCCCCCTAAAGTCCCGTCGTCTAGATACCAAATGTTAAACTTGGATTTTATTTTTTGAATTATTGGGTTAATGGCCAAACTGAAGATGACTGGTCCCAACGGATCACCTTGCTGACATCCAACGGCTGAATTCAAAAGGTGGTCTTTATAAATTAATTTTGTTGGCTGACTATAGCATTGCCAAAGAAAATTAAATATTTTGGGGGTTTCTAATTTGGCCTGTGTCAGCAAGGTTTACAGAGTTTACAGAGTTGAAGGCGTTTTTCAGGTCAACTTTCAAGATGACCTCTCCATCTTCGCTACTGTCAAGGTATGTTGCAAGCGCATGGATTGCGGCCTCACAACCTCCTTTTGAACCAAAACCTAATTGAAAGGGCTGAAATTTGGTAGTAAGCTCCGTACTATAAAAACGACAACAAATTTTGGCTGCCAAACGCCGCAAAGTGCTACCTACGGCAATGGGACGAATGCCACCATCCTTCTTGTTAAGGGCACATAAATTGGCCCCATACAAAATATCTGTGATGCCACTGTCCACATTGCCTGAGAGCATGAGGTGGACTAGAGCTGTTAGCTCCCTCAGAAGTGCATCACCAGCTTCCCCAGCGCTCGGACACAACAGATCCTTAGGTTCTGTGGTGTCAGACCGTCAAGTCCACCAGCTGATCCAAAACGAAAGGAGTCAACAGCTGTGCGCACATCCTTGGCAGTAGTCTCAAGATTTTCTGTATCGTTGTTCGGAGAATCAGGGAAAGAGAGGTCAGCTGCGGATGGTGGGTGCTTACTCTGCAAGCCCGTCAAAGTTTCTACAGAATAAGGAGCCAGCACGTCGCTACTAAAAAGTAGCCTTGCCGCCCCACTGATGTCGCCTTCCCTTACTTTATTCTCTACAAGTTTTAATTTCTTGGCCTGAGAATAATCAGGGGCCGAAATGTGGATTGAATTTGAATTTAAAATGTTAAAATTGTTTGTACAATTTTCTTTGATTTGGACCGTCAAAGTATCAACGGCCTTTTCTTTACGTGTAGGATTCTATAAGGGAAGGTTAAAAAAAGCGCTAAAGGTATTTTCCCGGACTACTTGACCAATGCAGGAGGCTAAACATTGAGCCACAGAGGGTCTCGCACCTCGGGGGATTCTTTTTAAAACCGGAATAGAATTTTTCATGGTACTTAACCTTTGCCAAAAGGGAATTTCGATATTATCAGAATTTTCTTGTTGATTTAGAAAAAATTGGGATATCGTAGACGCGTTTGAAGATACGTTTTGTACTTTATGAATTTTTCCAAAATGTACTTTCAATCAGCGTTCACCTTTAAAAAAACGGGCTTGGGGACAATGTGGGCACCGTACAAGACCACTTGATGCACTTGCAAGCTCACCTGAATTTACATCCGCATAGTATCAAAATGTTTGTTCCCTTAGTTAAAAATTCCAAAAATTATCATTATCCTACATGGTTTAGCCCTTCCTTAATAAAGATAATTAAAGAAAAAATAAATTACACAAGAGATGGAAGAAATTCGGAAATCCCCGTGACTATTTAGAATTCGCTATTCTCCGTGACAGACATCATCGGGAACAGAAAAAATGTTTTCATAATTTCATATCTGTAACTGAATCTAATATAAACCGCAATTCAAAAGCGTTTGGGACCTTTTTTTTTTTTTTTTTTTTTATATTTGGTTCGCCAAATTGACGCCGCCCGCCTGGTGGTAAGTCGTGACGACGTCTAGCGATTGTGGGCCACTCTCACAGCACACATTACTATTGAGAGTGGCCCTCAACTTGACGACCTACTGATGTGCCTCTTCACGCTCCGCTTAAAGAACCCAGGATTATATGTGGGAGGAAACACGTGCACAGGCAGGGCGTTCCAGGCCACTATCGTTTGGCAGAGAAACGGGTGGCATCTCTGCCCGGCACGAGTCGTTCGGGATCGGAAGGAAGAGGGTGGGATCAGATTGAAGAGCTCTTCAGAACACTCGCCGTGGTAAATACGGTAGAATGCGGCCAAGGAAGCTATTGATCGGCGCTGAGCGAACGGCTCAAGGCTTCCCGTTACCTCCGGACAACCTATAATACGGATAGCCCGTCGCTGCATAGCGTCGAGAGCGTCCAGCAGATACTTCGCGGAGCCGTCCCAGAGGTGAGAGCAGTATTCGACGCAGGGTCTAATCTGCGTCTTGTACAGCAGACACCTCTGGTCCGGTGTAAAGAATCTCTTTACCTTATTCAGTATTCCTAGTTTCCGCGAAGCTAGCCCTATACATCTTTCGATGTAGTTTTTATTATTGAGCTCTCGACGAACGTCTATGCCAAGGATATCAAGGTTGTCCTTCATTGGTAATAATGCATTCTGAAGAGAGGGTAGGGGAAGGAAAGGGGATTTCTTCGCAGTAAATGCACACGCCTGTGTTTTGCGGGCATTGAACTCGACCAGGTTCTCGGTACCCCATTGAGAGATACTGTCGAGGTTACGGTCGAGATCAGCCACGAGTCGTCGTCTCTCCTCCTCAATCTCAGATCGCCCTGCCGTCGGACAATCTACATAGCAATGAATGTTCCCGAGGGATAGCATATCATTGATATGCAGAAGAAAGAGAGTTGGTGATAGTACGGACCCCTGCGGTACCCCGGCATTCACTTGCAAGAAGCGAGAAGCCTGGCCATCGCAGAGGACCCGCACTCGGCGCTCGTTTAAAAAGCTGGCAATCCAGCTGCACAGTTGAGGAGGTAGACCATATGCCGGAAGCTTGGAAAGGAGCGAAGCATGCCAGACCCTATCGAAGGCTTTGGCGATGTCCAGGCTAATAGCCAAGGACTCGCCGTGCCTTTCCATAGCCCCACCCCAGACATGCGTTACGAATGCCAGAAGATCACCCGTTGATCGCTTTGGCCTGAAGCCGTATTGTCGATCATTGATTAGCGAGTGATCCTCTAGGAATTGCATGAGCTGCTTATTTATAAGGAGCTCAAGCACCTTGCAAATGACTGAGGTGACAGCTATGGGTCGATAGTTGCCTGGATCGGACCGATCCCCTTTCTTGGGGATCGGTTGTACGTTCGCCTCCTTCCAGACCTCCGGCACGAGCCCTGAAGAGTATGACAGGCGGTACAGACGCGTTAATACTGGAGACAACTCAGCTGCACATTTTCGAAGCACCACCGCCGGAATGCCGTCAGGGCCACTGGCTTTCCGCGTGTCGAGTGACCGCAGCACTGCCCGTACATCACATTGCCTGATAACAATATCAGGCATTGTGTGGCCACAGTTGGCGATGGCGGGGGGCTGCAGGCCACGGTCGTCGACCCGGGAATTAGCCGCAAAGAGGTCTGCGAGCATATCCGCTTTCTCTTGGGTTTTGTGAGCCAGTGTTCCATCTGGGTAACGCAGCGGTGGCAGGGAGGGCTGACAAAAGTTAGATTGCACGGCTTTGGCCAGTTGCCAGAATCCACGGCTGCCCGTGGGATGGGAAGTGAGCTCCTGACCAAGCCGCGCGACGCGCTGGGCATCCGCTCTCTTAAAGGCCCTCTTACTCGACTTTGTGGCCCGGTTGTACGCTGCTTTGAGGTGGCCCACGTTTGGGTCGCGCACAGCCCGGGCCCTGATCCAGGCGCGATATGCCGACTGTTTTTGTCGAACAGCTTTGGCACAATCTCGCCCGAACCAGGGACGGGCTCTGCGGATACTGGCGACATCAGTGAAAGGGATGTAATAATCCATCCCTAAACTGATCTCGCCAGCAGTAGCAGAAGCACTATCCGAAGGAGCCTTTCCTACAAAGCAGCGCTGGCTCCAGGGGACGGACGCATAATAATCGCGTAGACCGTCCCAATCCGCTGACGAGTAGTGCCATAGTCGTCGTGACGTTTGTACAGGACGTGCAGGAGGTGACACCTTCATGCCAGCGTGAACAACACAGTGGTCGGAACTACCCAGTGGGGCTCCTACCGAAACACTGTACTGGGCTGGGCGACTCGTCAGCAGTAGATCCAGCAGAGCGGGCGCGTGATCTGACCTGTCTGGTATCCGGGTGATCCCGCATACCATCTGGGTCAGACCGTGGGAGAGAGCGAACGCATGGGCGGCTCTACCCGCATGATCAGTCTTGAGGGACCCCAGCCATTCAATGTGATGGCCATTGAAGTCCCCCAGAAATACTAGGTCAGCGTTCGGGAACCGCACCTGCGCTTCATCAGCCGTCTCGCTGAGGTGCTGGAAGAGCTTTGTTGTCTCAGAATCCCCTGTGTGGGATCGGTAGACGCACACGTAGATCTGGCTCATAGAGCCATGGTCTACGTGCAGCCAAAGGACGGAATTGGAGGGGTTCTCTAGGCAGCGCAACCGGCGGCAGCAAACATCCGCCCTAACGAACACGCACACCCCGGCTTTGTCTCGAAATTGTTCCTCGATGACATAGCCGGGGTAACACAGGTAAGACGTGTCGTCAGGGCGGCGTATTTGTGTCTCCGTGAGGAACATCAAAGCGGGCCGTGCCGTCTCAAGGTGGTGGTGGACGGTATCGAGGTTCGCATGGAGTCCACGGACGTTAGTGAACTCCACCTCGAAATGTGAAGTCGTGGGGTTTCTTAAGGCCGCTGTGTAACGTTTATTTCTTTTTTGTTGCACTGCCATTGTAGATTTTGAAGAAGAAGCGTGAAGACAGGGCGACATTTGGTGCAGCAGTAAGTGACAAAGCGCAGGGGCTAGCTTTGTCTAGAACCTACGTCAAGTCAAAACGAGGCGGCAGTTAATACCCTAACCAGTTTACATCAGATGGTGTCACGTTCACGGAAGGACCGGATGTATGCTCAGCTTTCAACAGTTTCTTCCATAGTGTGTTTATAGATGTACCTACTAATAATGGTTCTGAGACCATAACTAGTGCAAACTGTGACACTCATCCTAATAGTATGTCAAATTTAGCAATCACAGAAGATATGGTTCTCAATTCGTTAAAGACACTTGACAAGACAAAAGGCCCGGGCTATGATGGGATACCTGCTATATTTTTGTCAAAGTGTGCTAACAATCTAGCTTATCCTATTTATCTGATATTCCAGAAGTCACTACGACTGTGCATATTTCCATCAATTTGGAAAAAAGCGCATCTAGTCTCCCTATCCGTAAAAAAGGATCCAAGTCAGTAGTTCAAAATTACCGTCCGATATCAATTCTTGTTATAATAAGTAAGATATTCGAAAAAATTATATACAACATCATTTACCCAGTTATTTCACGGGGCATTCCGGATACTCAGCACGGTTTTATGAAGGGCCGCTCTACTAACTCTAACCTTGCTCTATTTTGTAATGATGTATTATGTGGGATGGAGTCCGACGGGCAGGTGGACGCGATTTATATGGATTTTGAAAAGGCGTTTGATCGTATCCACCATGACATACTACTCGCAAAATTATATAAATTGGGAATTCATGGCGATCTATTGCGCTGGATACGATCTTACCTAACAAACCGCACCAATTACGGTAAAAATGCTGTCCTCACTCGTTTGCCTAGCTGATATAACGAACATTTTGCCGACATTGACATATTCCACCTTTCGAAAAGCGTTTTTAGAAATAGAATAGCAAATAAGTTACGATCACACTTGTAATTTTTTTTTTCAAATCATACTTGTAAAATTCGAACGAGGATTTTATTTATAGTTGCTCATATTTATATTTAAATAATTTTATTACTTTACATCATTATTTATTATTATATTATTATTATTCTCTTTATTAACACTTAACACATATTTATTACATTTTTAAATAGATTTATAAAAAATACATTTAAAAATATAAAAAACAGTAACCCACCGGCATCGGGTACAGGGACCAAGCTACCGGTGGTTAGGGCTCCAGAGACAGGAACTTCCGCACAATACGAGCCGTATTCAACAGAACCGCCTTCTGCATCAAGCCCTTGACCCAGCTGCCTAACGTGAGCCTCTGTAGATGGAGGTCGAGACTCTTGGCTATTAGGCCATGTGCAGATACGACTATCGGAACAATAATCGCCGAATCCACATCCCACATGTCGACAATCTCGTGAGCAAGGTCCAAATATTTAATTTGTTTATCTTTTTCTGCTTTCACGAGATTCTCGTCATGTGGCACAGTGATATCGACAATTACTGCAAGGCGCTTTAATCGATCCATTATCACTATATCAGGTCTGTTAGCTATAACAGTCCTATCAGTGATAATAGATCGATCCCAATACAATGTGACATGACCGTTCTCAAGAACTGGGTCGGGCACATACTTGTAATAAGGTACCTCCACGTCGACAAGGTTATACTTTAAAGCAAGTTGCTGGTGGATAATTCTGGCTACTTGGTTGTGTCTGTGCAAATACTCACCGTTCGCAAGACGGGAACAACCAGAGATAATATGTCTTAAAGATTCTCCGGGACGATGACATGCCCGACAAATGTCTAGCGTCCCATCTTTGACAATAAATCTCCGATAGTTATTCGTCATCACGACTTCGTCAGTGATTGCACAGATAAAACCCTCAGTTTCTCCGAAGAGATCACCAAATCGTAACCAGGATACCGATGCTATTGAATCAACATCGGGTCCATTTAGAGCCCGATAAAATCGACCATGCAGTTCCTTGCTCTTCCATATTTCCTTCCGATCAGATACACTTAATATTACAGGTTTGCGCCAGTTCTCTTTCGCAAGGGACAGCGGGGTCAGTCCGTTGTCTATTGCCACAACATCTCGATGCACATCCACGTCCACCTGTAGGAAATACTCTCTAAGGTTGCATATCTCACGGTTATGGAGAGTCTTGGCATTTAAAAATCCTCGACCCCCACATTTCCGTGGTATATACAACCTCATTACTGACGAACGTGGGTGGTGTATTCGATATGAAGTCAATAGACAACGCACCTTCCTATCCAGAGCTTCTAACTCCGTCTGAGTCCATCTAAGTATGCCAAAAGAGTAAACTAAGACTGGCATGGCCCAGCCGTTGACAGCACGCACCTTGTTACAGCCTGATAAAAGACTTTTCAGTATTTTTTTTAGGCGGCCAAAGAAACGATCCTGCAACTTCTGTTTCATGTCAGTCTCAGCAATACACAGAGCTTGAGACATACCTAGATATTTGTAGGTTTCGGTTGCGGAGAGTGACCCAAATCGTGTGAAATCTGAAAGATTGACTCCTTCAGATTCCACAATCCCGCCCCTTTTTACATGCATGACCGCACACTTATCTACCCCAAACTCCATACTGATGGCCTTACTAAAAGTTTCAGTAACTTTTAGCAAAGCCATCAAATCGGGGCCATTAGGGGCAAATAACTTTAGGTCATCCATGTAAAAAAGGTGGGACAAAATTTGACCCCCTCTGCGCATCCGATAGCCTAACCCTGAACCCTCTAGTAACGTACTGAGAGGATTCAGTGCTAGACAAAACCACAACGGACTCAGACTATCACCCTGGAATATACCTCTCTCAATCCCTATTGGTACACCACCTCCTAGAACCCGACGACACCCTGGATAAACAAGAACCGTACTCCATTGTCTCATACATGACCCCAAAAAGGTGCATAGAGTTGCATCAACTTTATACAGCTCTAGCACCCTCCGAAGCCATGTATGAGGCACAGAATCGTACGCTTTCTTATAGTCAATCCAGCATGTCGCAATGTTCTTTTGGTTGCGGCGTACCTGCTGGCAAACAGCCATGTCAATAATAAGGAGCTCTTTCGTACCACGTGCCCCACTTTTACATCCATTCTGAGAGATTGACCAGATGTTATTGTTTTGTACATGTGAATATATTTTTACTCTCAGGATGGATGTAAAAAGTTTGTATATGGTAGGTAGACAAGTTATAGGTCTATAATTTTTGGGGTCTGTGGTACTACCAGACTTGTATAGGAGGTGGGTTACTCCGGTAGTCATAAAAGCTGGAAGCGACGCTGACTCAAGGGATGACTGGAAGCAAGATGCCAAGCAAGCGTGTGAGCTACGGAACCATTTTAACCAAAAGTTGTGCAGTCCGTCCGGTCCAGCAGATTTCCAATTTGGCAACGAACAAACTGCACAACCAATATCTTCTTCAGATGTGGTTATAGGTTCCATAGCTGGAATTGGTTCACACGCCCGCTCAACATCCCTAATCCACGCATCCTGTGTATGACTGACGGGCGTCGACCAGATGCTTTTCCAGAAGTTAACTGTAGAAACAGCATCAGGTAGACTCCCATCAGTCACATCCGAGTTAGGTCGCTCCCACCCTCTATATACCCACCTCTCATTTTTTTGGAACAAGCGATTCTGAGTGTATCTGTCCACTCTTTTTTTGTACCGCCCTATGCGGTTCGCCCACGCATAAACTTTCTGCTTTAGGTAATCGATGCGCTCTGTGACCCGAACAGAGTATTCACAGGGCCTAATATTAGTTCCCACGAATGCACGGGTCACAAAGCGCATGACTCTCGGGCGTGTATTGCCCGTCCTGAAGCAGTGTAGCTTGCCAATGAGCACCCTAGCCTCGTTGATGCGCCGTTCAATTCTGCACTGCCAAGCTGGTACAGCAGGCTTTGGTCGAATAGCTGTTTCTTGTTTAAAAAATTTAACACCAGCTATTCGACATACTGCAACAGCTGCACAGTACAGAATGGAATGGGCATCAGTAATGTTTCTGCAGTTGTTAAAAAACGATGTTAACATCGAGTCTAGGGCACACACTAGCGCCACATTTTTTTTATGTGTGGGCAAACGCGGAAGCCGCGGTCTACACTCAATAGGGACAGATTGAAACTCACCAATCGCTCGCTCCAAAGCGCTCCTTAATTCCTCATTGTATTGAGTACTTACAGGTATAGCAGCATCACTCACTTCTTCACCAACATGTGAGATGATGTTTTCTTGCGTTATTTCATTACGGTCACTTTGTAATGGCACAGGTAATGGTTGCAATGAAGAAGGCGTGATACCACTACACACTTCTAAGCATAGCCTCTCAAGTGTAGCGTCATCCAACAGGTGACAGCGTTGTATGGCGCGCACCTGATCCGATAAGCGTTGTGCCGATACGTTGACATCTGGTTCAAGTACCTGAAACAGAGGTAGCATGCGAACACGGTACGCAGTGAGGTTAGTTCCCCCCTCTGTAGCCACAAAATATGCCCGCATCACGTTTTCATTCATACCGAAGTTCCATCGAATGCGGTGCACATTACCACCGGTAGCGGGGTCCGTAATCGAAGCCGGAGGGCCTCGGGGTCCCAAGCCAGTCGGTAGTCGGCCTCTCCCCTGCCGACGTACAGGTAGAGGCGACGTCGGCGGAGAGAAAAACTCGTCGCTGCTTGAGCTCGACGCCTCACCAGTAGTCACAGTTGTCGACGACTGTAAGGCGGAGCTGTGCGACAAGTCCGGGGTTGGTAAATGTGCTTTTTTGGCGCCGGCTCTTGTCAACATTATATTTTTTCTTGATTTTCATCTTATTTTCCACTACTTATGTTACACTGACATAATGTGTCAAAGTGTACTATAATTTATAAAATATATGTTTTTGTGTTTTTTCCGGATTTCTTCATGCTGATTTTTTTTGTAATAGATATACATTTGTACTTTTATTATGTTTTGAATGATATTTTTGTATTATTGTAGATTAAAGGTAAAATATTTTAATAAATGCTCCTCAAGAAAAAAATGTGACTGTTTTGTAGCAGTGTTGCCAGGTTATTTTTTTTATTATTATTTATATAATAAATAATAATATATATTACTATATATATTATATATAGTTAGATAGATATTTATATTTCCATGTTATAAAATTATATTATATATTAAGTAAGTGGTGAACGTCATACTACTACAATTATACTTGTCGGGAAACTTTGTAATTGGCTAAGTGTCCAAAGTATCTTTCTTGAACTTATATCATGTGTCATGTGTTTAAATAGCTGTTAAGTTTTCTAATAAATAAATAAATACATTCTATGGCTTCGCCATAGTTACTTCTCATAACATCAGCTATCTGCCATAGAAAGTCCCGTTAAACTTGGTCCAGCCGTCTCAGAGATTAGCCGAAACAAACTATTTATTTTATTACACATTTATGTACCTATGTTTCTATGTCTGTCCCACATCGACTGTAGCCCATAAACCATATTGTCCAATTTACAAATACGTAGTAGTCAAATTCAACATATTGTTAAATTAACCTATTCATTAAAGTTTTTCTTGTTGAAAGTGTTAGTTAAATCTATGTTAAATTAACAAGTGATTCAAATTAGACGGAACAGATTGTGACACAATACAAACTAACTGTTACCTCATTCACGTTCATTAGTGGATTATTATATTCGATTGTAGATATAACAAACTAAACAGACACGCAGTAGACAATTATACCTAATGACACACCTGCGCTAATAACTACATTACAATTGTGTAATTGTATTTGTTTCATAGAAATGTAATAATAATTTCATAGCAAATGGAAATCTGTGGTCTTTGAAAATTCCTCCTAGCGGACACTCGCGACTTTGTCCGCGTGGTAACATGATTTTTAGGGATTCGCAGTTCAAGTCTTACATAGTTACATAGTTTCGTAATGTTGAAATTATGACATGATGTAGTCTCGGAGCCCACCAAGCCATTTCCCAGACTATATCAATTTATGCCGGTGTTCAAATTACTACTAGGTCTGAGGGTGAAATATCTGTATCTTAGTGATAAAAATGCATGGTCACCCTAATCTTCTGTTGTTAGCCACTCGTACAATATAAATTGTAACTCAATGTAAACAAAACTATATTAAAAAGAAAATGGATAATCTACACGAGTAGTTTCTTGCTGGTATCTTCTCAGGAGAACCAACTTACCGAACCAGCGAAAGAATCATTTTCAAATGGTTATTTATGTACATACTTAATTTAGTATTTTTATAATATTGCTTGACATAAAATTCAAAAATTTTGACATTCATATGTGCTGTTTATGTGCCTAAACTGAATAAACGAAATAGATTATTTCTTCTTTGGCCTCGCCTTTTCCCGATACGCGGGTTCGGCTTTCCTGGTACTGCGGCGCCACTCATTCCGCTGGTATGCGTCGTCATCTGAAAGCCCCAACTGCTTCATGTCCTTACGGACATTCGTCATCCACGTAGTTGGGGGCCTTCCAGTCCCTCTCTCCTTTGTAGCCATGGAAAGGCACTTCTTCACGACATGGTCGTCTGGCCTTCGCTGTATATGACCGTACCATCTCAGCCATGAACTCGGTGATTTTTTCTGCAATTGGTGCAACTTTAAAGGTACCTCTTATGTGTTCATTGCGTACCCTGTCTCTAACTAAGTGTAACTAAGTTACTAAGTGTAACTCCGCCCGCCCAGCGCAGCATTCGCATCTCGGTCGTGTGTAGCTTCTGTACATGGCTTTTACTCGCAGCCCATACCTCGCTGCCGTAAAGGAGAGCTGGTCTAACAGCTGTTTTATAGACCTTGCCTTTTGTTCTAATTGGCATTTTGCTATCGCACAGTAAGAGTACGCCATTTACTCCACCCACAGCGAAATAGATTCTTTGAAAAAAAAAATATTTTCACGATTTAGTCTCGCAACTGATATCCAAACGGGGCTCAATATGATATACAATTAATTATCATGCTATTATTGGGGTACATACATACAAGTATATTTAATAAGTAGAACTATATTTGAAGATTGTTTTTATATGAACATTTCACGAGATACAATTTAAAAGTTTCGTAAGTTGAAGTGACATTTATGACGATCTCTTAAAGGAACAGATTATTATGGTACAGATGTGTAGGTACAGATTAGAAATCAATATTTGACAAACAAACAATGTCACCATTATGTCACAACACTACAGATGCTTGTCAGTTCTGTGACAAAAACATTCTTACGAGTATAAACATAATAACATTATAGTATAAATGTAGCCATTCTCTATATTATGTTACGAGTACATACAACACGCCTGCCTGTCTGTCTGTTGTAGCTCGATGGGTTGTAAGAAGACACCTTTGTTTGGTGCTCGAGAGCATGGCGTGAGCAAGGCCCAGTCATGAGAGGGCGGGATAATAAATGTCAATTATTGTCATATTTAGTTGTGTTATTGCAATATGATATTAAATTATGTTTTTGTTGGTTTTATTTCAAGTAAAAATATTGTTGCCTTTATTAATATTGGAGGTCATACATTGAATGTGAAGTTGATGTTGGATAATAATCATGTTTTACCGACTTCAAAAAATGGAAGAGGTTCTCAATTCGACTATAGATCTTTGAATATATACATGTTATGTTGGTTACTTCATATCTTTTGACTAGGTAAACCGATTTTAATGTATTTGTAGGTGAAAGCCCCATGTAGTCCCACCATTTGGTCCCATTCCGGTAATTTTAAGTTAGTTGTTGTTTCAAGGTCTGATGTGTTCTTTTTACGGATAACCAAATTAACGGGACCGCGAAGCAGTATAGTTTTCAATTAAAAGAAATATTTTTTAAATCGGTTTACCCGATCAGTAGAAAGATGGAGTAACAACACACATACACACAAATATCACGCCTATATCCCCGAAGGGGTAGGCAGAGGTGCATTACACATCCAAAGTTTGCCACTATTTTTAGTCCCATGTAATAGGGGCAAGCCTATTGACGTCACCGGGCACACATATAATGGGTTATGTCCAAAATGGCCGAATGAGTTTAATAAAAAGTAACAACTACATTGTAATTATGAAAAACAAATTGAAACCCGTTGCCTTCCGATGAAATGTAGATGAAAGGCAACAAAATCTTACGTGCCAGCTGCTATGATACAGCCAATTAAAGTCCTGGGCGTCTCGGACTAGTACATGAAGTAACAAACATGAAAAATACAGTAAAATTGCGAACCACCTCCTTTTATTGAATTCGGTTAAAGAAATAGAGACGTACTACCAGTGAAGCAACAACTGTTTACAGTAGGTAAAGAAGACAGTGAAAACGCAGTTCTATTCACATTCGCATATAATGAGTGTGCTACCCTTAGTTGTGAATACTCCTCATAGTTCCGTAGTCTATAAGGCTGTGTTCACATCACATGTGTTCATGTACTCGCTATCTCATTCTCTATCTACATGATGAGGTGCTGCTGACGAAGGCGACAAGCGGGTACACGCGGGTGATAACCGTCACTTTGTGGCGAAAAATAATAGTGACAACTCTTTACTGGTTAATAGCTAAGCGAGGAAGAGCCGCAGTTTCGAGTTCTGCCGATGACATTCGATTCTGTGATTAATAATTACTATTTGAGAACAGTAGAAGCAAACCCATTGGTTTCAAATAGAGAAATATAATTTTTCAACTTTAATTGAAACTAAGTACTTAGCTTATTTAAGACATTACATTATAATGAGATACTAAATGTCAGTTAACACAATTGCAAAGACTTAGGTACTTAGCTGATCGGTTGAAGCAAACACAGACATTTTTTTTCTATGTAGATAATCAAGAGCAATGCTGGTTATTCTACAATCGCTTCGTCAAACCGAAAGCCCTATTGGACGCACAACCAACTTTCTCACCAGGTTGATCACTAACTAAAAAACACCTTGTCATGAGTTCCTCCTTTGATATAGGATAATATCTAAAATATATATATATATATAAATATTCTTTACGTTCATCACGTATATTGCGATGGCAGAAACCACCGGCTATGTACAGAGGAGCGCTTGCGCGAGTGTAAACGGGGAAAGAGGGCTTGGTAGTACATTTTATATATTTTTACATTTTTTGCACAAAACGCTCATTAAGTACCAGATGCATTTGCTAACGAAGGAGATGACGTCACGCCGCCCCACTCTCCTCACGCAGACGCCTCTTGCAGCTCGGCCCCGAGTCCCAGTACATACTGATGATACTTCAAGAGCCCGATGACAATAAATAATTATACAGAGGTTAATAATTGAAATTTGCTAACTAAACTTGGACTAACAGTTTGGCAAATTCATCAAAAATTTTCGTGATTATTATTAATTTCTTTTATAAGTGTAGTCCTTCAGTCATTTCATCTTGAAATACCCCAATGTTTGTACAGACTAATTTGATTTAACTAAGTTGTATTAGAATTTTATTATGTTTACGTTTTAATGAAAACGTACGTCTTACAGCCACTTCTGTACCCCTTACAGCCACTTAATATGGCCACAAACCAATGAGATCCACAAATGTTTGTTTCGGAGTTTGTGTGTATTCTATATATATTATGTATGTATTTAGAAATATATAAGTATGTTTATCAGTTGTCTTAATCCCATAGCACAAGCTTATAGCTTAGTTTGAGCTAGATGACGTTTTGTGAGAATGTCCAAAATATAATAAAAAAACCTGCGAATATCATACTCTCGTTACCACAGTTCGATAAACCTTACAAACCTAACCGTCGTCTCCTAGACTAGACGCGATGACGAAAATGGCCGGGCACATAGCAGAGGAGTCTTTGTCTATAACTAACGACGCTTTTCCGTACGGTAACGATGTCCTCCCGGTAATGACACCCCCCTTCCCCCTCCCCCTCCCTGTGGCCTCCTCTCCCCCTCGCGTCATCAGCAATAACATTAGTGCGAATAGTTTTTATACACCCACTCCGTAAGTACAATAAACAATATGGCGGCCGGCACATAAGGCGCGTAATGAAGCACTCTCGTGTAATATTCATAATGTGTTGTTTAAGAGATTGTTTTCACTATATTGTTTTGTGTGTATGTGTGTGTGTGTGTGTGTGTTTGCTATTGTTTCTTCCTTGTATTATCACAGAATAGGGAATAGTACTACATTATGTACTCGAGGTGTAGTTTACAATCAGAGTGGTAACAGCAGTACTTTCTGTTAGATCAAATTACTTTTAATTGTGGACATTTATATTCAAAAATAGTTTAATCTTAATATTTTATGTTACACACTTGTTTTTAAGAAGGGGCTCGTAGTCTAGTGGTATACGACAATGTTAACCCATTGCAAAGATTAAGCAACATCTAATCAGGCTAGTCTTAGGATGGGTGACCACTTCTTAAGACATTGAAACCCCTCCGTGTCTCGGAGAGCACGTTAAACCGTTGGTACCGGTTGTCATACGAACATCTATGGCAGTCGTTAGGGGTAGTTAGAACTACAGGTACTACAGAACGTTGATATCGCCCATGGGTTGTGAAGGTCAGATGGCAGTCGTTTCACGGAAAATATTGAAGTTCAGCCGAATCGCAGTTAGACTGGAAAGCCGACCCCAACTGCGTTGGGAAAAGGTTCGGTGAATGATGAATGACTAATTCGAGCTAATTTCCGAGGACTATTTTTATACAACTTGTTTCTACATTTCAAAAGGGGAGTACAGATTTTTCTGTACCTATTTTTATATGTTATTCTTTTATACATTTCCAGTCACTATTTTTAAACATTGTTTTATATAAATACTCTAAAATGAGATTTGTTATCTAGACTTACAAAATATAATTTGAATGTACATTTATTTTTATTGTTACCTTAATTTTTAATTCTTCTCTTCTCAAGGGGAGAGTTACTATGGCGAAGCTATAGAATGTAACTTGTATTATATTCTGTCATTACAATCTCAGCAAATTATAATATTATTTTGGTACGTGCGTTTATGTAAATACGAATAAGCACGTACCTAAGATTTTGCTGTTATGTTCACCCCACCTTGCTAATGTACATTTCCTTTGTTTGTAATTAATATATAAGTCTAGATATAATACTAATATAAGATCAGTCTATATAATCAGTCCATCAGTCAGATATTATACAGTCATTATTATATACAATTCCATATTGTTTTACTGCTCGTAATAAGTACCGCAATATCGTTGGTATTAGTCGATTACTTCGGTCAAAGATAATAAGGTAGCAGAACATTTTGACCCAAGTCCTCCCCTCCCCTGCACGTGGAGCATTGCTGACAAGCAGACAACGTCTTCTATTACATGGGACCAAAAAGACTAGACGTAATGAACACCTACCGTAACCTATCCCTAACAAAACTAATCTTTAACGGAGTAATCTGCTTTTCAACCGACTTACAAAAAAGGAGGAGGTTCTCAATTCGATTGTATGTTTTTTTTTCTAATACTATTTTCAATAGTGTACGAATACAGCTCATAGTGTCATGGCGTCGAGTCTGACGTCATACGTTGCAAAATAGTCATGTCAGTCAGAACAAAACACAGTGAAGTTTATGGAACAGTGACTTCATACGCTTTAATTGCTGTTGAAGCAAAATAGCCGAATAAAATATTTTATATTATTTAAAATCTTATTAATTTTTTTAATTAAACTACATCAGTGCTTTAAATCCTTTTTATAAGTATTTTCTACTAAAATCATAAACTTTGATTATTTGATACTGACATTACCTAGTCATGTTTACCACTCCAGCAGTACCTACTATAATTTAGCTAGCGCTTCATAATATAACAACAACAATATAAGGCAAAATTTCATTCAAATTTCCAAGTTCACTGGAACACAATCACTAATTGTTTTAATTTGGAACAAAAGACATCAACGCTTCGGACAATACGATGTGTAAACATTAAACTTTCCAACTACCAAGAACTCATGAATTGTATTTCATAACTAGCTGACTGCCGCTAGCTGACTTCCGCCCACGTGGAATATTTTTATAGTTTCCAATTTTAACCTTCTCTTGATGATACAAACAGCAGAAGAAGAATTCATGATATCGGTCCAGCTGTTCTCGAGTGATGCGATGTCCAAGGTTTTCAATACATATAAGTATTTATAGCAAATATTCTACCTCATAGTTAAACATATAAATAAAATAGAAGTGTCTGTTTGTAATTCCAAATGTACAGCTATTCACTAAATGCATATAAGAACGTATAAACAATGTATTTTAATGGATTTTCAAGCAGTTTCCATCAGTAGATAGAGTGATTCATAAGAAATTATTATTTTTGTGTACACTTTTAACCCGCCAGTGTCACCAGTGTGTCACAAGAGCCACTGCTCTTGTGACACACTGTGGAGTGAGGAAACATACCACATATGTGGTGCCGCGGGTGTCAGTTAATATTACTTATATAGTAGAGAAAATGCCTACGACTAAAATAAATGATTTAAATGTATTTGTTAAATAAAGAATTCTAAAAAAGTACTCCCCCCACCCCTCCTCTCTGTAGCTCTGAATACTGAAATACGAACGTCCGCGATAATGAACCTCTAAATAAACATGATCATTGTCTGAATTACTTTCTTTGTAAACACAAGAACTTCGACAATGGTGTAATATCAATCTGACCCTTCAAAATAATTATATACCCACTTCAAAGCCTTAACTTGTCATAGAACATAAATTATACAACAAAGTAATAACGGGCGTCCAATTCTGAGAGCAAAAGTTCTCATTTCAATAAGAGCGACTCATCGTTTGATGTCTACCGCACTCGTTACACCTCGAGGGCTTCTGAAATGCGACCTCTAAACAAAATAATATGGAAATCTTAAAATGAGAAAACATCAGAGGCTTTCCAACAATACTTCTTTATGAGTACTGAGTGCTCCGGAGCTGTTTCCATAAAGTGCTTCACGAAATTTGATGATGGTGTCGTCACATGACGTACCTACTTATGTTCTCTTGGAGATATAAAATTTCATGTAGGCCAATGATACATATCGCCTAGAACGATTTAATGAAAGCGTTTCTGCAAAAGTTGCTAGTATTGACTTTAACCAGGTTGATCCAAATAACTTATATGAGACCTTGTTTAATACAATTAAATCTGAGTTCGACAATATATTTAAATCAAGAACTTTTGATAAAAATGGAAACCTCCAGTTCTGTGCCTCGGAGAGCACGTTAAGCCGTCGGTCCCGGTTGTCATACTAACATCTATGGCAGTCGTTAGGGGTAGTTCGAGCCCTAAATCAAAAATCCGACCGGTCTAACTACAGAACTTCGATATCGCCCATGGGTTGTGAAGGTCAGATGGCAGTCGCTTCACGGAAAATATCGAAGTTCAGCCGAATCGCAGTTAGACTGGAAAGCCGACCCCAACTGAGTTGGGAAAAGGCTCGGTGAATGATGATGGTGGAAACCTCCAGTTCTGTGACTGGGCAACCACTGGCATCTACAAAAGTAGAGCTAAGTTGTATGAATTATATGGTATGAAGAAATATAATTTTAATCCTGATTTTATTCAGTATGTTAAAGATTATCCTAAATCTTTCAGAAAAGCGTGTGTTGCTGCCAAGTCATTATATTTGAGTAATAAGATTAAACAGTCCAAAAATAAAGTCAAAAGAGACCCGTGACAATGACTTTGAATTAATTATTGATAATAAAGTCATTAACAAAGAACCAGATGTAGCACAAACCTTTAATATTTGTTTTATAGACATACCCGCGAATATAACTAGTTCCTTGAATTCTTGCCCAGTTAAAGCTCAACGTATGCCGGAAAGCGGCGTGAATCAGTGTCATGTCTTATTTAGCTTTGAATATGTAAACCCCAATGATATTATAAAAGTATTCAAGTCGCTTAACTCAAAAAAGACAGCTGACTTGTGGGTATTTCTGTAAAATTGCTTCAGTCCATTATTGTGAATATATCTCCACATCTAGCTGCAATATTTAATAAATGTGTCAATAGTGGAGTGTTTTCTGATCTCATGAAATACAGTAAAGTGATACCTTTATTTAAAACTGGATCAAAAAGTGACCCTGGTAATTTTAGACCAATTTCAATACTACCTGCCATTAGTAAATTTTTTGAAAAAATTATATTGCAGCAATTCAACATCACAATCACATTTTGATTCAAATATGCTACTACATAATGAGCAGTATGGATTCACAAGAGGACCTTCTACCATTCACGCAGGGGTAACGCTTCTGAAGCATATTTTCAATGCCTGGGAGAATAAGCAAGATGCCATTGGTATATTTTGCGATCTCTCCAAAGCTTTTGATTGCGTAAAATAAAATAAAATAAAATAAAATAACGTTTATTATCTTTGAAATTTTCAGAAAATTATTTAGATTCGTCAGAAGACTCTACCGAGGGTTCCAAAATGCAACGAGACTGAGAAGAGCCCTCAAGAAACTCAGCTCGGCTTTTTTCAAAATATTTCATCTTAAATCTAATACAGAGTTATTTAGAAAGAAGCAATTCGTTACGTTGTTACAACCAGGCCGCCTTGTCATCTAAGAAATCATTAATACTATAATAAGCTTTATGGCACAATTTACTTTTTATTAGTTTTTTAAATTTATTGACAGATAAATTTGCTATTTCGGTTGGCAATGTATTGTACATTCGAATAAAGTTCCCCGCAAAAGAATTACTCACTTTATGAAGCCTAAATTTAGGAACAGCCAGTTTATCCTTATTTCTTAAGTTTAGATTATGCGTTGAACATATACCCTATTACGGAAACTCAATTATTATGGTATCAGAGATTCGGCACTGGACCTAGTTGCCTCTTACCTCAGTGATAGAATACAACATGTTGATATCAATGGTAGTCGGTCTTTAGGGGCTTCTGTAGCTATGGGCGTGCCACAAGGATAAATTCTAGGTACGTTTCTATCGGTGAGTATCTGTTTCGCATGCATCGTGAGGTCACACCCGCGTGTCAACACTGCGAGACTTCCGACGTAGACACGGCATTCCACACGTTGGTGGAATGCTCAGCATGGACGAGTCAGCGCCGGGACCTCGTTGTGGGCCTGGGCGTAGATACGCTCTCGCTGGAGACCATGCTAAGAGCCATGGTCTCTAGCGGGAGTCAGTGGAACGCGGCCGTTTCCTTCTGCGAGCAGGTAATGCTCGTGAAGGAGGCGGCCGGTAGGGTGAGGGAGCGTACCCCCCTGAGTTCCGAAGTGTGCGGCGAGGACGCCGCAGACGTGACTACGCCCAGGACCATCGACCTCCATGATCGGGGCCTGAGGACGATGGATTAGCAACCCACCGTCCTTACAGAAGCAGGCTAGAAGGGCAGCGTGATGTGGGGCTGCACCCCATACACGCCTTCACTCACCGACGCGGGATAAAACCCGACCCCAGAGATGCGGGGTAACACCCGACCACCACGCAGTGGCCACCCAGGTGGCCAAGGTCCGCCGGGCGCCACCGGGAATTCTCTCAGTCTCTACCGGAGGCGCTCGGCAATGGACGTAGGTGCGGCCGCAACAACGGGCCGCGGATTAAAAAAAAAAAAAAAAGGTACATTTCTATTTTTAGTTTACATTAATGATCTACCGTTCTATGTACAGAACTTGTGCGACATTGTTCTATTCGCCGATGATACATCACTTATTTTTAAAGTTGATCGCAAGCTGAGGAATTTTGACGAAGTAAAGAAGTACATAGTTCACTTGCACTAGTTCTGGATTGGTTTACAACCAACAATTTACTTCTGAACACAAAAAAGACGAAGTGTGTTAGATTTAGTAAGCCTAATGTTCAGAACTACGGTACTAATATTATTTTGAACGGTGATACCCTTAACCTTGTAGAATCAACCGTATTTTTGGGTATTACTCTAGACAGTAAATTACAGTGGAACGCCCAAATATCGGGACTTGCAGGGAAACTTAGCTCTGCGGCTTTTGCTATTAGTAAAGTCAGACAGCTCACGGATGTAGAAACTGCCAGGCTGGTTTATTTTAGCTATTTTCACAGTGTCATGTCGTATGGAATTTTACTGTGGGGCAAGGCAGCTGATATATAGATCATTTTTATACTCCAAAAGCGAGCTATACGTGCGATTTATAAACTGAACACTGAGAAACTCGTGAGAGTTTCTCTTAGAGAAATATTTAAAGAAATAGGCATTTTAACAGTTGCATCACAATACTTATATATATATGCGAATATTATGTTCGTTAAACAGAATATACATTTATACAGTATGAACAGTGACATACATGCAATAAATACTAGAAATAAGCATAAATTGGTTGGGACGTATTATCGTTTACAGAAGGTTCATAACTCCTTTGCAGGATTTGGTGGGCGTTTTTATAACAAAATTCCTCTAAACATTATGAACCTTCCTTTGAATAAATTCAAAGTGGCTGTTATATAAGACACACCTCCTAAAAAGGCATATTATACTATTAAAGATTATCTAAACGATACAGAGAAATGGCAATGAGTTGCTTGCTCATCACTCGAGCTACATAGGGGCTACTTCTATTTGAAATGAGGTTTTATTGCTGAAACTCACTTATTATTGTTAAATTATATTATTATTATGATATTGTTAGAGGTATGGGTACTTTGAGATTATGTGGCACCTTTAACTAGTACTTGACTTTTTTTTGTGAATAACAGAGATCCATAATTTTTAAGTTCACTTGGTCCACACATGGTCACGTACTGCCCTTGCCCTCTTTTTATTGTTGTAACAGAATCATTGTATTTACTGGCAAATAAAAGAGTGGCCGTGAGTTTTTCTTGCCAGGTTCTTTCCTCACAGGCTCTACCTATTGCCTTGCGAATCTGGCGGCAAATGTAAATGTAGAAGCATTTTCTTTTTTTGACGTTCATAAGTGTTACTTTGTGACCTACATGAATAAAGATATTTTGATTTTAATTTTTTGATTTTGAGATCTTGTCATATTTATCTATATATATTCTACACAGAATATAAAAAAAGGTTTAAGAATCTATTTGTTATAATCCAGATTGCAGAGATTTCAGGTAAATATTGTCGGCATTTGATTTTTCATTGTAACTATTACTTGGAATCAACAGAACTACTGAATTATGTGAGTGTGTGAAAAACAACAACAATAATTTTTATTTCATAACATTAGAAAATATGCAGCTGTTTAAAAATTTATTCTAGTAAAATTGTGGAATATCTGTACAAGTGAGTCATTTCATAATGTATTTATTCTAGTCCATGAAATAATAAGAATATATATAAATCTTCATCCCACTGGAACTTAATCCCAGTTGGGCAGAAATCGGGGCTCATGACGGTGTCGACCCTTTCTGTGATAATTGATTGATTGACGAAGTTCGAAAGTTCACCACAAAAATGTTAAGGCTCACGTTGCGACGAGAGCACAACTTCTCCGCCCTCAAACCAAACCCGGTTTTTTTCTGGAGGTAATTACTAAGTCTACGTTTTTATACCATGGTGGTCGGGGCCTCTGCGCGGAAGTGTTGCTCGCTGCTTCTTGAACAGTACCGCACTGGTTTTTGCAGGTCTGGTAATGCAACTTTGCTTACCGCTAAGAATACACTTAGGCGTGATTATAGGTTTGTAGAACAAGTAGGAGTAAAGTTGATAAGTATCAAAAAATATATTTGTTTATTTGGACATCCAGTAGTTATTGCATTATCACTTATAAACTATAAAAACAACCATCATATTATGTTTAATGCACAACACTTTAAGGTGTCACAGCCTGCATCTTATAACGGAATAAAGAAAAACCTGAAGTAGTGCTGTTTATATGTTGACATCATTTGTGTCAGAGCAGGAGGTTCACTATACATTTGCATTAAAAAAATAACCATAAAATATTTTGGCATATGGTAATTTAGACTAATGATATTTATGCATAATTTTTTTATCCATAACAAATTTAGCATATTTGTCTTAATCATAAATAAAATTAGCATAATCATATTTAAGCATAAAATTTATAAGCATAGCTTTATAAAGGCATAAAAGTATCAAACTATAATGAATATAGTCATAATCATCTAAGGCAGAATAAGTAACTATGTAAAATAATTAAAAGGCGGCTTAGGGGTGGCCCAAGGGCCACCCCCGCCGCACCTAAACCTACTTTGACACTATATAATGTAGGAAATACTGGTTAAAGTAACTTTTTTATTTTTCATTCAATTCATTAATTTATACCTATAAAATTTTAGTAATATATACTATTAGGCGAATGTACACTATGCCTACAAACATTGTGCAAATTATAACTATGCATAAATATATTAGACCTAAATATAATTATAGTACATATGCTGCTAAAAATCAATTATGACCAAGTATAATTATACCAAAAAAAGTATGCCAAATTCATTGTGCCAAACCATTTTAGGATTACATGTATTATGTTAACGAAAGGTATACCGTGTTAGAAATAAAAAAAAAAAAAAAATTTAATAAATGAAAATTTACATTTCCAGGTAGACGCTAACAAACAAGCCAAAAACACACAAACATTAGATACCAGTTGCTAAATAGTTATTCGTGTCGAAAAAATAAAATAAAAATAAAACAGAAAATCTACGATTGTTTGGATTACTTTATAACCTGGGCTATATATACTAACATTGTATCAAGTTATCAGAACTTATTGTACCTGTCGATGGTCGATGTTTCTACAAAACCAATCACATAATGCACAGAGCTTTAGATACCTACTACTCTCTACCGAGGACTAATGCGTAAGTAAAGTGCTTCAAATACTTTTAATGTGAACTGTTCACTCATCTTACTAATAGTTTTGTCGATCTTTGATAGTGACACAATTCAATCAAAGAGTTTACTTGACAAGGTTTAGTTCGAGAGCGAGTGCAGCCGAACTTGTCATTACGGTAAGTACTACTATGAGGAGATATTACTATTACTAAACTATCTACCAGTATGTAAACGCAAAGATATTAAATCTGTACTAAATAAAGTAGAAACGACATCGATAATTACTGTAATATGTAACCTACACATCTAATTCTAGGAAATGTGCCTTTGTCGGGACTGGTTCTGTAAAATCAAATGTATCTTTCTGTCTAATTTATACCTGTATAAGCCAAGTTGGCTAATGCTCCGCTAAATCTTATGGCATGCAGAAAATCACTACATAATATTATAAAACAATTATTATTATATTATATGTATGCTTAGATCTTTAAAACTATGGTTTTCACCAATTTGTAGATCTCGTTCTCGAGGGTTCTCGAGGAAGGTTTTTGTATATATAATTTGTCAAGTGAGCGAAGCCGCGGGCGACCGCTAGTGAATAATAATTCGTCGTAACCAATCTGATTGGCACCATGCCTCGTCAGTTTACATGTTGTCAGTCTCGACTGGTATTTAATCCTTAGGTAAATCTGGTGGCCCATATTTTATGTACTGTCTTAATATCCATTGCTGGTCGCCCCTGATACACCTTCGGAACTATAATATATTTCAGGAGAAGTAAGGTAGGTATAAAACGAGAAAGCAACTAGGTATCGTATCTGCAGACATCGATACATAATCTATGTTACGTTGTATATCTGACAAAGGAACGCTTTCGTTCAAGCAATTTAGTTAAAAGCCTGTCTGGCTATCATCTAGAACTGGCTCGTGGACGTATTGTGGAGCCGACAAATTAACGATATAGCCTCTCTGATTTAACGTCACGCTTGTCTAATACAACGCAATAATAATATGTCTCTGTGAACGATATATAAGTACGTAGACTGAAACTTAAACAACTTCGCTTTGAGATATATTCTGTAAAATATCTAAAACGTTATACTAATCCAATTTAGATAAAGAATAGAAAAACAAAGTTTTGATTCCTGGACATTTATAACGTAGGTTTAACACGTTACATTACTGAGAGTACTTACTTGCGTTTCAGATTAGCTATAGGTTCACAATTCAGTCAGTAAAACCAAGTCTTTAAGTAAGAGTAATCACGTGTGATGTTGACACGGGTAGTTCTTTGAAGTGGTGTAAAATTAATGGGTCTGAACGTGACTTCCTCTTCAAAGTTCTCTAAATCTCTAAAGTTTTGTATAAATAAGTATAACCAACCTTTACTTCGTTGTATTTAAGCTAAGCCTGGCGAATCAGCCCTGGGACCTCGTAGTTGGTCTCGCTGGAGATCATGCTTCAAGCCATCGTTTTTCAGCGGGAGTAGGTGGAACGCGGCCGTGTCCTTCTGCGAGCAGGTCATGCTCGCGAAGAAGGCGGCTGTGATTGGAGGGAGAGTACCCTGGGGATAGTCACCCGTCGTCCTTACAGAAGCAAGCCAAGCATGCTGTGGGCCTCAGCCGCACAGCACGTAACCAGATTCACCCACCGACGCGATATAAAATTTAACCCAAACGAGGCGGGATAAAACCCGACTAAACCCCAGACAAGAATTTACAAAAAAAAAGCCCAGAACTGAATCTGAATCTGAATCGGAATATAGTTTTCTTCACTTCAATACAATTGAAGCCTCAACTTACTAGTAAAAAGTGAAGTGTATTTGTCTGCTGGTGTGGGGTATTATTTGTCTGTCGCTGCTCACCAAATCTAGGTAGAAGAAGTCTTTGTAAATAATGTCAATCATCCTTTAAATCAGAGAAAGCCTAAAATATAATAAATTCCAATGCATTCAAATCGTTACACAGAATTACAATAGCACATAATAAAGAAGGTTCGCAATGTCGCCCTCTCTACTCCTAACGAGCTAAACTCGCTTGTGAATAATACATGGACACTCGTTCGTCGCAGTTTACTTTACTTTTATGTACAGAAAGTTGCGACCTGCTTCAAATATTAACATAATCATGAGAAATCACGCTAATTATGTGGAATCATGTTTTTAGAGATATCGTCAAAAGGTCTGATCGATGCTTCTCAGGTCAATATTTTTCTTTATTGGAAAACAAACAGTTTACATATTTCTAAATTAGTGAGTTAAACAATGTCTGGAAACCATTTATTAGTTTTCGCATTTAACATCTAAGATAACGAACTTGCTAGTTACATAAGTTAAAGAACTTATTATTATAAAGGTTTACACATTTTTTTTCACACTGAAAATTGATGGTCTATGGTCATGTCAAATGACAACGTCCAAATTTTTCTCAGAAATAATAAAATTTCTTTTTATTTCAAATCGACCACATATTATTTTATTTGTCGGAATACTAACAACTAACAACAATTTTTTTTATAGGTGCTGATGCGGGTGCCGCGAAGCCTGCCGCCTACCTCCTCGGCGTGACGACGACGCCACCGCTTCGGTGCCGCCGGGGCAGCGCTGCGCTTCGTGACAGTGCATCGAACCTATATAAACTTTAAAGCTTTCTGTGTTTACTGTTTGGGTTTAGTGTATTCATAGTGAAAAGTGTAAATAAATGCAAGCAGTAAAAAATAATGGATGTGGCAATGCGGATGTAAATTCAGGTGAGCTTGCAAGTGCATCAAGTGGTCTTGTACGGTGCCCACATTGTCCCCAAGCCCGTTTTTTTAAAGGTGAACGCGGATTGAAAGTACATTTTGGAAAAATTCATAAAGTATAAAATGTATCTTCAAACGCGTCTACGATATCCCATTTTTTTCTAAATCAACAAGAAAATTCTGATAATATCGAAATTCCCTTTTGGCAAAGGTTAAGTACCATGAAAAATTCTATTCCGGTTTTAAAAAGAATCCCCCGAGTTGCGAGACCCTCTGTGGCTCAATGTTTAGCCTCCTGCATTGGTCAAGTAGTCCGGGGAAATACCTTTAGCGCTTGGGAACAAATGTTAACCTTCTCTTATAGAATCCTACACGTAAAGAAAAGGCCGTTGACATCTTTGACGGTCCAAATCAAAGAAAATTGTACAAACAATTTTAACATTTTAAATTCAAATTCAATCCACATTTCGGCCCCTGATTATTCTCAGGCCAAGAAATTAAAACTTGTAGAGAATAAAGTAAGGGAAGGCGACATCAGTGGGGCGGCAAGGCTACTTTTTAGTAGCGACGTGCTGGCTCCTTATTCTGTAGAAACTTTGACGGGCTTGCAGAGTAAGCACCCACCATCCGCAGCTGACCTCTCTTTCCCTGATCCTCCGAACAACGATACAGAAAATCTTGAGACTACTGCCAAGGATGTGCGCACAGCTGTTGACTCCTTTCGTTTTGGATCAGCTGGTGGACTTGACGGTCTGACACCACAGCACCTTAAGGATCTGTTGTGTCCGAGCGCTGGGGAAGCTGGTGATGCACTTCTGAGGGAGCTAACAGCTCTAGTCAACCTCATGCTCTCCGGCAATGTGGACAGTGGTATCACAGATATTTTGTATGGGGCCAATTTATGTGCCCTTAACAAGAAGGATGGTGGCATTCGTCCCATTGCCGTAGGTAGCACTTTGCGGCGTTTGGCAGCCAAAATTTGTTGTCGTTTTTATAGTACGGAGCTTACTACCAAATTTCAGCCCTTTCAATTAGGTTTTGGTTCAAAAGGAGGTTGTGAGGCCGCAATCCATGCGCTTGCAACATACCTTGACAGTAGTGAAGATGGAGAGGTCATCTTGAAAGTTGACCTGAAAAACGCCGTCAACTCTGTAAACAGGGACACCTTGCTGACACAGGCCAAATTAGAAACCCCCAAAATATTTAATTTTCTTTGGCAATGCTATAGTCAACCAACAAAATTAATTTATAAAGACAACCTTTTGAATTCAGCCGTTGGATGTCAGCAAGGTGATCCGTTGGGACCAGTCATCTTCAGTTTGGCCATTAACCCAATAATTCAAAAAATAAAATCCAAATTTAACATTTAGTATCTAGACGACGGCGACGGGACTTTAGGGGGAAAAGTAGAGACAGTTTTACAAGATTTAGCCCTAATAAAGAACGAGTTTCAGTCAATTGGCTCAGAACTGAACCCGAATAAATGTGAGATTTTTATATCTGAAAACACAGATAAATTAACAACAATCGCCAAATTCAACTGTCTGGCCCCCAACATAAAAGTTTTGGACAAAACTTCTTTACGCCTCCTAGGGTCCCCGATTTTAGAAGATGGCTTTTCCACTTTTATCGAGGATAAAATTCAAAATTTTGATAGTCTATGTAATATCAGTATTCATTCAGCTTTCACTATTTTTCGTTTTTGTCTTTTCGTACCCAAATTTACACATGCCCTCCGTTCAGGACAATTTTGGAAAAATGTAGAAATTTTGGGCAGACTAGACAACTTAATACAAAATTCTTTGTGTAAAATTTTAAATGTAAATATTAATGACAGGGCCTGGGTCCAAGCGTCTCTTCCAGTTCGCTTGGGCGGGCTAGGTATTCGTAGAGTCACAGATGTCAGTCTGCCAGCATTTCTGTCGTCGGTCCATAGCACCGAAGAATTAAAATTTTGTCAAATACACTGATTGATTCCGAGGTGCGATGCAAGACCGATGCCATAAATGCTTAGAGGATGTCTTGCCCCGACACTGACCTGCCCTCACGCCTAGGCTCACAGCGACTGTGGGATTCACCGCTCTGTAAATTGAGAATTAATACACTAATTGACACTTCTGTCAATATTTCAGAGCGTGCACGCCTACTAGCTGTTGGAGAATGGGAGTCAGGGTTATGGATCCAGGCGCTCCCATCGCCCAACATCGGTACAATGTTGGACGACACTACCTTCCGCATTGCCACTTGCCTTCGGCTGGGTACACCTTGTATATCCCCGCATCATTGCACCTGTGGAGTAGCCGTCGATAATCTGGGACACCATGGCCTTTCTTGTAGCAGAAGCGCAGGTCGTATACCTCGGCACGCTATTCTAAAAGACATAATTCGTAGGGCTCTTTCCACCGCAGGTCTTCCGGCCGTACGTGAACCAAATGGTTTAGCACGAAGCGATGGAAAGAGGTATGTCGTTGCTACCGTGGAAGATGGGAAGGCATTTGGTGTGGGACGCTACATGCGTTGACACCTTAGCACCTTCACACCTTCCAAGCACATCCGGATGTGCCAGCGCTGCTGCTGCATCGGCTGAAGGCTTTAAACGGCGTAAATATGCTAACCTAGCAGGTGATTACATATTTGAGCCGTTTGGGGTTGAGACACTGGGGTCATGGGGTCCGAGTGCTCGCCGCCTTTATAGAGACATTGCTAAACGCCTAATCGATGCTTCTCAGGACCAGAAGGCTGGCTATTTTCTGGCCCAAAGAATAAGTATCGCCATCCAACGTGGCAACACAGCCAGCATTCTGGGAACCTTCCCAGTCGGCAATGACGCGGAGGATTTTTTAAACGATATTTTGTAATGTAAATATTTTTAGTCTATAATTATGTTTATTTTGTATACTGTAATTCTTATTGTAAATAAATGTTAGTAAAAAAATAAGGTTCTATTAGGGTTAGAATAAAGTTACGCTACGTAAAGTTCAATATCTGCGGTATCACACTGAACTACTCGTTTGATAATACGTTTCTCAATATATGAGGAGGTGTATTAAACATACCAAACTCGGGTAAGTGAAAGTTGTTTTATATCTAGGAGGTCTACTGAAGGAGTTTTGCCTGATTAGAGACTAGAGTAGGTGATTGATGTTTGGATTGCGGCGGGATCTTGTAGGTACCACAAGCCCTGTCATTGATAACAGTTCCGAGGAGTCGATTTGACCTTGCAGTAATTTCAATATGGTAACTGTGTCCGTGGTCCTACGCCTTACCTCCAGAGGTAGTATATGATACCTTATGCTGGTTCTCTAATCTGGCCAATTAAGTAACAACGCAGCCAGTATTTTTGGCACCTTCGCAGTGAGCCATGACAAAGAGGATTTTTATACGACTTTCTGTAGATAATAAATACATACATTCTTGGCTTGTGTATCATCGGTCCTGACTGTTGGAATTTAGTATTACAGAATGGTTATTATCAAATCAATACTGCTGGCAAAATGTGGGTGAGTCATACACCTCTGCCTCCCCCATCGGGGGTACAGGCGTGGTTATATTGTCTTCAAATAAAATACACTACTGTACATAATCCCTGTAATATTTTAAAGCTTTGCTTGCACCAATTACCCTACACAATGCGTGTGTTAGCGCAAGATGGCGTCTAAAAATTATAAAATTATGTTGCGAACAAGGACACCCTAATATAACTGCGACACGGATGTTTAGGGTTGGCACTACGTACGTACGTACGCATGCAGTAGGTAAGTGCACGTCTTGTATGTATGTAATTGGAGTTGTTGTATAGTGTAAGTATGTAGGTACCCTAGTACAGTTCGCAAGGCATAAGCTGAGCTTTGCATTTGTGTGAGCGCACACAAGTAAGACGTAACAAGTAAGAGTACTTACAAACTTGATTTAAACTAAAATAATCATGATATTCAGATTCATGTAATACTGGACAATATTCCAAGAGAAGTGGGTAATATAGGCATGACGTGATTTCTAGAATCTATTTAGACCTTTGAAGTTTAACTTATTTGTTTCTGGTATAGTTTATCTTTAACAATGTTTTTAAAGACGGTCAGTTTTTAAACACTATACACCTACAAATACATGTATATAAATGTGTATTTAAGTAAATCGCAAAGTCAATATCCAAAGTGGAGCATTGACAATTTTACGAATTTTAATAAAATAAGAAATAGAAATAAAAGAGAAATAAGAAATTGTATTATCTCATATATAAATAAATCGGTGCCTATCTACCATTTTATTGAAACTACTCACATTTCATCTTATATTTTTCTAAAAGTATCAAACCTAACAATAATTCTATAAGAGTCACCCCTAACGCAAAAGTTAACAAGATCGGAAGCAATTTTCCTTACTCACAGCCCTGTTTTGAACAAGACAAAGTTGTTCCATAACGCGTATTAAATCTTATTATATTCACATAAGATTGAATTTCGTTAGTGTCGATTGTAATGTAAGTGTTAGATGAAAGCCAAGATTATTGCATTTGAGGAGATTACAGTGGATTATATAAGTGGGGGAGCGACGAGCCGCGAGCCGAGCTGCGAGCCGAGCCGCGAGCCGAGCTACGAACCAAGCTACGAGCCGAGCCGTAGCGAGTAGCAGGAGTGGAGCATTGAGCGGAGAGAGTCATCTATTAATCATAATTATATAGCAAGGTAAAACATTGACCCAAAAATCGACTTCAAAGCACCGTAATGAACACAAATAATTGTTGGAATGGGACAATTCAAATGGAACTAGGGAAGCATTGGCATTCAATTAAAAAAAAAAATATTCATATAGGTTCACTCAGTCGAGAGTCAATTATTGAAAAAGAGTGACCGAGAGTTTTATTGCCAGGTTCTTTCTCTCGGCGGTTCTACTTATTGCTTTGCGAATCTGGCAGTACATGTAAATATAGAAGCAATAATAATTTTTATTTTAAGTACTTACTGACGTTTGTAAGAGCCATTTAGTGACCTATACAAATAAATAAATCATTTAATTTCAGAGATATGAGATTTAAAAAATATACAGTTGAATTGAGAACTTCCTCCGTTATTTGAATCTGGTTAAAAAGAGCTCACAATCTCAACAGATGTACGTATTCATTTATTGACTAGCTGATGCTCGCGGCTTCGCCTGCATGTAATAGTTTTCTAGTTCCCAGTTCCCACGGGAAACTATTCCCGGGATATAAAGGAGCCCAAGTTACTCCTTGTAAACTAAACTAGCCCGGTCAAGTTAGCTTAAACCAACCAAAATTCCCACAGAGCGGAATCTAGATAAAAATAGTCTACTAAAAAAAAAGTCTAATTATTATTTTATTCGATTTTCTCGACTATGTTGTAACTTTTTAAAAAAAAAAACTTTAAAAGCCCCATCTTACTTGACCGGGCCATAATTATGTGTCAGTGAAAAAGTGAATTCACTACGTTCAGTCAAAATAAATTCCGTTAGTTATGAAAATGATTATTTAAATACCATACAACTAAGTACATAGGTATATAAAAGTACAAAACGCGAGCAGGTACTAGTAAGTACTTAGGTACATAAACAAGTCCAGTAATGACAATCCTCAGTCTGGCTGTCCCTTTGTGTGATGGAGACTCCTCCCGTCCGCGTCGCCTCTCGCCGCGTCACTCGCAATGTACTGACACTGTACCGTCAGCAACACGCGCTGGTGAAAATTTTCATATGTCTACTTTTCACATAACTTAAAGTTAGGTATGTTTGTTGGTTAATAAAAACAACAGAATAGAATACAATATTTATTTATTTGCATAGAATGTAGGTAATTAAAAAGAGATAGTAATCTATAAGTAAGTATATAAAACACAGTTGTGTTGGTTAAGAGATTAATAACTCGGGAACGGCTGGACTGATTTCGCTAATTATTTTTTAGTTGTGTTCGTTATTATCAGGAGAAGCGTCTTTTCGAAGAAAAAAAAGTTGTGTTGAACATTAGACAAATTAATGCGGTACGAAGTTCGCTGGGATATGTAGTAAATATATTAAAATAATAAAAGTAAATACAATTTTTGTATTTCGATATACATTGGGTCAGTCCGACCATACAAATATCAAGTCTGAGTTTCTTATGTCATGCAGTCACTGCTAATATTATTTTATATCTACAATTCAACATTTTAATTATTTTAATAAGATTGTACAGGCTGCATGATGCAAACATACAAGTCACAAACAATCCTATATCAACAATACAGAACTACATAATTACAGAAACTCAGTTACGGAGTAGGAACATTTTTCCACCAGCAACATTTTATTTTTAAAGGATACAAAGGGCTGTCCTTTGATGCTGGTAAGTATTTTGTTAAAAATCAGAATCCATAAACTCTTTTCCCAAGAAGTGGATTAGATTGTGTGGACACTTGGATTAGATTTCATAGATACCATTCTGATACGGGTTTCTTCGAGAGATTTAACATTTATTTTGGACAGATCCTGTGTGATCCATGAATTCTTTTCTTCACGTATGTTTCTTTTATTTATGTTAACACTAGCGGACTACCGCGGCTCCGACCGCATGATATACCTTAAGTACTCAATTCCCAAGGGATCATATTCTGGGGATAAAAGTAATCCATAACACACAGGGATAAATTATCTGCATATTAGTGAAAGAATATTCAAGAAGGTTCAGTACCTAGTGTTATATTAGAATAAGTAAATAACCTAAAACTATTAGAGACTGTTGAACTGGCAATTAGAAAACAGTGTCTGGTTATTGTCAGGTTTTATTACCAAGCTTTTATTTACTTTCACCTAAAAAAGACAATTTACACAGCGCCCTAAGTAGAGTATGTCTATAACGAAGCCACAGAATGTAACTTGTGTAATATTCCGTCATTGCTACCTCAGTAAATATAAAATACTATTTCGGTACATGAGCTAAAGTAAATACATATAAGCACGTGCCTAATAATTGCTGTTATGTTCTCCCCACTTTCCATATGTACATTTCCTTTGTTGGTAATTAATATATAAGCCTAGATATAATATTATTATAATTAGTCAATCCGTTAGATATTATACAGTCATTACCAAATTCAATCTTAAATATTTCATTGCCTCGCTATACAGAGCTTGTGATATGAGTACTAGATAAACTGATATAAATACTTATGTACAATTCTTTTTGTAAATAAATACATATAATACATAGAAAACACCCAGACTTCGGCACAAATGTATGTGTCACCACACAAAGTTTGTCCAGACCGGGAATCGAACCCGAAACTCCGGCGTCGAAAGCAGATGCACTACCGACCACGCCAGCGAAGCAGGCAGTAAACCTGTCCCGATGTCGGTGTGTAACCAAATCTTGGAAGTTAAGTGCAGTTAATAAAATTATGCAAACGAATGTTAGGTTCATTTAAGATAACAAAACAACTACCTACCTAGGCTGAGGGCGACTAAATACCTAAATGAGATTTTTCATCCGAAACCTTGATCATTTTTAATTATATTATCTACATATATACTACCTATTTATTTATATATTTCACCGGCAATTTGTATAATTGGTATTTAGATATACCTTGGCATTGTATAGAATACCTATGCAAAATATAAAATAACTAATATTTCCTTAATTATTAAATCAATTTTACCTGATACCTGGTTATACACATTGCTGGTAACATATATATTAGGGTGGGTCACTCATGTGTGGGGAAAACAATTTCTGATATATTTTCGGGCAGTGTGATAAAAAGATGCCAAATTAAAAGCGTAGGTAAACAGACAAGTTTAGCAGTCAGTGGAGTTGATCTTCTGCCTCCGGTCTGTAGTTGAAATTCTGAACAGTGTGGCAGAAAAAGGCACAATGACTAAGTTATTTTTAATAAACGTCTTAAATCAATGGTAATGTGTTTATTAAATAATTAAACAATAAAAAAACCCGACTGCACTTCACCAGTATTATGTTACTATAAGCAGGTGGGACTCTCTTTTTATGTCGGTTTGCAACATTGAATTGATATTGGAGTCCCGCCTGCTTATATAAGTAGTTACTAGTTCTAGGTAGTCCTAGGGGCGTCGGCTCTTGATACGACCGAATCAAGTGAGCGAGATATTTTAAAATTCATATGACTAAAAGTAACTGTGAGGGCGTGTGTACAGATGGTACCCGAGTGATGTCTGGAAAGTATGGAGGAACCCAAGAAATGTAGTTCACAAGCTCCCGTGGTTCACAACTTCACATATTTTGGTTCTGTGGCACAAGGGGGCGCTTGGAGCGGGACCACAGGCCTGCGTCTCGAGAAATCGAGGCTCAGCGCTCCCAACTCCGCCAGTATCTCATGGAGACATGGACTTGAGCAATCAAAGTAGGGAACATCACCATCGCGGCGGTGAGACTGATCATGGAGGAGTGGCTGCAGAGACAGCATGGTGACCTCACGTATCGTGCGACACAGATTATTACCGGGCACGGGTGCTTCGGTGAGTAGGTATCTGTTTTGCATCCATTGTGAGGTCACACCCCAGTGTCAACATTGCCAGACTTCCGGCGAAGACACGGCACTCAACACGTCGGTGGAATGCTGAGCGTGGGCGAGTCAGCGCCGGGACCTCGTTGTGGGCGTGTGCGTAGATACTTTCTCGCTGGAGACCATGCTACGAGGCATGGTCTCTAGCGGGAGCCAGTAGAACGTGGCCGTTAACTTCTGCGAGCAGGTTATGCTCGTGAAGGAGGCGGCCAGTAGGGTGAGGGAGCAGACCCTCCCCGCTGACCATCGACCTCCATAATCGGGGTCTGAGGACGACGGGCTAGCAACCCACCGTCCTTACAGAAGCAGGCTAGAAGGGCTGTGTGCTGTGGGGCTTCACCCCACGCACGCCTTCACTCACCGACTCGGGATAAATCCCGACCCCAAACATGTGGAGTAAAACCCGACCAACAGGAAGCGGCCACACAGGTCGCCAAAGTCCGCCGGACACCACTGGAAAATTCTTTCTATTGCCAACCAGAGGCGCTTGCGGCCGCGGCATTGGGCAAAAGAAGGGTTGAGGGGCGTCGTTAAAAATAGCAAAAGTTCCAAGGGCGTCACAGTACTAATAAGTTTGGGAAGCCCTGTACTAAAACATATAGGCGGAGTATCCCGTTAGCACAAGTTAGTCATCGGGCATTAGACTTTTGACTGGTAATTGTTTGCTAAATCGCTTGAAACTCTCCTTGTTACAATTGCTTCAGTGTAAGTATTTATTTATTTATTTATTTAATCTTTATGCACAAGAATATGTACAAAGGCGGACTTAATGCCAAAGGCATTCTCTACCAGCCAACCTTAGGGTGATGCAGAGAATCGACTGAGTAGGTGCATATAAGGTACACTTGACTATAGAATCTAAAAGACTTACTTACATAAATATATACCCAAATAAACTACACATAACATTAACAATAATATGAAATAGATACACATAACTATAAGAATACCCACATACATATGCATACTACACATACATAACATTATATAGGTACCTACTGAACAGTAAACATACACACACACAGATAATAACTACCACTTACTTGGAAGTTACTGAGACGACTCTGTCAGTAGGTTAAGATAGTGCTGACGAACTTTTCTTTTAAAAATATAATGGTTAGTGGACATTCTGATATCTAGAGGAAGGGCGATTTCTGGTGTGGTAATCTTTAACGGAAACTTCTAGTAAGTTCGTCGAAATGGGTTAAAACTGTAGTTATTGGAAGTAGTTCACAGTTTTCGAGTTCTTTGCCAATATCGCAAAAAACGACGTCAGAAAACAACTTTAAAAAAAAATGTATTGCGATCCGGAGGCAATTAGACTAAAAATTATGAATTATAACTTAAAGTATGAATAAATAAATAAGGCTCAGCAGTCAAAACGTGCTAACTGCTTCAGTAAGAAGCAATTAGCACGTTTGACTGCTGAGCCTGTTAGAAAATACAAAAAAGAAATTTTGACCCACCTTAATACGTACGTGAATCACTGCAGTGCTATATCACACGGTATAGTACGACAGTGAGTCACAGTGCGGCACTTTAATCAGTGTTCTTAATGGTTCTCAGTTTTTTTAATGGTCGGAATACCTACAATATAAATATGGATACTAACATAGATTATAAGTTTTTACTAACATCAATGAGTCCTGGTCACTTGATTAAAAATTTATTATTATATCGTTTATTCATTTCTATTCTTATTTTATACATTTTTAAATACATTTATAAAAAACACAAATACATTTAAAAATATAAAAAATAGTGACCCACCAGTAGCGGAGTAGGACCCAAACTACCGGCGGTGGAGGCTACAGACTAAGAAACCTCCTAACAATACGGCACGTGTCGAGGATAACAACCTTCTGAATCTGACTCTTGATCCAACAATCTAACGAGAGTCTCTTGAGATGTTGATCGAGACTCTTCGCTATTAATCCGTTTGCCGAAACGACCACCGGGACAATGATCGTCGAGTCTACGTCCCACATGGCGGTTATCTCGAAGGACAGATCGAGGTACTTACTAAGTTTGTCCTTCTCTGCCTTCACGAGATTCTCGTCATGCGGGACGGCGATATCGACGAGCACTGCCCGACGCTGGGTCCGATCAACCAACACGATATCGGGCCTATTGGCAACAATAGTCCTGTCCGTGATGATTGATCGGTCCCAGTAGAGCAATGCACGACCATTCTCAAGAACTGGCACTGGTGTGTACTTATAGTACGGTACTTCAAACTCAATAAGGCCATATTGAAGAGCAAGTTGCTGGTGGATGATCCTGGCTACTTGATTGTGCCTATGCAAGTACTCGGTGTTAGCAAGATACGAACAACCGGAAATAATATGGCGAAGTGATTCACCAGGACGGTGGCATGCTCGACAAATGTCGACCGTACCGTCCTTCATGATGTATTTCCGATAGTTGTTCGTCTTGATAACCTCATCTGCAATTGCACAGGCAAAACCTTCAGTTTCCCCAAAGAGGTCCCCAAAACGTAGCCAGTTCACCGAAGCGAGCAGGTCTACGTCGGATCCTGTTAAGACCCGGTAGAACCGCCCGTGTAGCTCCTTACTCTTCCATACGTCCTTACGGTCTTCAGTACCTAGCACCTTTGGTTTACGCCAGTTCTCGTTAGCCAAGGAAAGAGGTGTTAGGCCCTTGTCAACCATCACGACATCGCAATGAATATCACACCCATTCTGTAGAAAGTAATCTCTCAGACTGCACACTTCACGGTTGTGGAGGTTCTTGGCATTCAAAAAGCCTCGACCCCCCCACTTCCGCGGAATGTACAGTCTCATGACAGAAGATCGTGGGTGTAACATTCGATGCAATGTCAGTTGTTGACGGACTCGCCTATCCAGGGCGTCTAGTTCCGTTTGAGTCCACCTAAGTATGCCAAAGGAGTATAACAATAAAGGTATCACCCAACCGTTGAAAGCCCGCATTTTGTTACCACCGGACAAAGAACTGTTAAGAACTTTTGTCAGGCGGCCAAAAAAACGTTCTTTCACCGATTTCTTAATATCCTCTACCGCTATACCCAATGACTCTGACATACCTAGGTATTTGTATGTTTCGGTCTCGGAGAGAGATCTGAGAGTTATTATCTCAGAAAGTTGTAAATTCGGTGAATTTACAACCTTCCCCCGTTGTACATGCATAACCGCACACTTATCAACACCGAACTCCATCTTAATGGCATTACTAAAAACTTCCGTAGTTTTTAATAATGTCACTAAATCTTGGTGCTTCAATGTGAGCAGTTTGAGGTCATCCATGTACATCAGGTGAGATATAACCTCACCCCCTCTACGAAACCGATAGCCTAGCCCTGAATCCTTCAGCAATGTGCTAAGTGGATTCAGTGCTAAACAAAACCACAATGGACTCAAACTGTCGCCCTGGAATATACCACGCTCGATCCTTATCAAGCCTTGCGGGTCAGAGGCGTGCCCACCACTACCTGGTTGACGAAGGACTGTGGTCCACTGCCCCATACACGAGACTAAGAAGGATTTAAGAGTCGGATTAATTTTATACAACTCTAAAATCCTCCTCAGCCATGAATGAGGCACCGAATCATAGGCCTTCTTGTAGTCAATCCAGGCAGTAGAGAGGGCGCCCCTACTCCGCTTGACTTGTTGGCTAATGGCCATATCAATGAGGAGTAGCTCCTTAGTACCACGAGACCCAGCCCTACATCCATTCTGAGCGTTATCTAAGATATTATTACATACTATGTGCGAGTTTATTTTACTTCTCAGAATAGATGTAAGGAGCTTGTAGATGGTAGGTAAGCAAGTGATGGGTCTATAGTTTTTAGGTTCCGTGGTACTACCTGATTTGTGGAGCAGGAAGGTGATGCCAGTGGTCATGAAAGCGGGTAAGGAACCAGACTCAAGGGCTTCTTGATACTGTGTTGCCAAGCGTTCATGCGAGCTCTGAACCCACTTTATCCAAAAGTTGTGCAATCCATCCGGCCCAGGACTTTTCCAGTTCGGGGCCGTACGCATTGCACAACTAACGTCTTCGGAGTCTATGGTAATAGATTCCATGGGTTCGATGATACTGCATTCACGCTCGACGACACGGATCCAGTCGCCCTCCGAATGTTCGACGGGCACCGACCATAAGTCACGCCAAAATTGATTCATGGCGTGAGCATCTGGCAGTTGTCCGTCGTTCAAACGTCGTCCAGTTCCCTCCCACTCTCGGTACACCTTCCTTTGGTCACTTTGGAAGATGCGATTCTGCCAGTATCTATTTACACGCTCTCTATAACGACGGATACGGCTTACCCATGCATACACTTTCTGTTTCAGAAAGTCAATACGTTCCGTGACATTCGCTAAGTATTGCTGGGGACGAATACCGGTCTCAGCAAATGCCTGAGTCACGAAACGCATGACCCGGGGACGACTATTTCCCCGGCTGAAAGAGATAAGCTTTGCAATGAGAGTCCTAAATGTGCCGATACGTCGCTCGATTCTTGCCTGCCATACGGGAACACCATCCGGTCGTGGTGCACGGTAAGCTTCGGGGAATTTAACGCGTGCAACACGACAAGCGGCAATGGCTCCACAGTAAAGAATCGAGTGAGTATCAAGCAAATCACTGCTAGTCCGTAAGTACGGCTCTAGCAATGCATTCAGGGCTCCCATCAACGCCAGATTTCGTTTATGCATTGGCAAGCGTGGTAGCCGCGGTCTAGAATTAGGTATAAACCTATACTGCGAGATCACATCTTCCAAAGTACTCCTCAATTGCTCGCTTACCTGGATAGATGTATCACTCGTATCATTTCCCGCGTCGGGTGCGGGCGTCGCTAACGTCACACTTGTAGCAACCGTCTGTGTCACAGGTGACGGTGCTCTCGTTGACACTGGAGCTGTACGAGTAGATAATACTTCCAGGCGTAGTCGATCAAGCACAGATTGATCCAACAACTTACATCGTTGGATAGCCCGCACTTGATCCGATAGCCGTTGGACGGCAACGGTCATTGTTGGTTCAAGAGCCTGAAACAAAGGAAGCATCCTTGAACGGTACGCAGTCAGGTTGGTTTCCCCATCTGTGGCCTCATAATATGCCCGCATGACGTTTTCATTGATGGATGAAGTCCATCGCATGCGGTCACAATACCACCGGTAGTGGGGACCCTACTCGAAGCTGGTAGGCTTCGGGGCCCCAAACTGCTCGGCGGCCGGCCTCTCCCTCGCCGGCGTACAGGTGTTGGCGACGTCGGCGGAGAGAAATACTCGTCACTTGAAGAGCTCGACGCCTCAGCGAGCACCTGTGTCGGCGATGTGCGGTCCGGTGCCTGCGAGGCGGAGTTTAGTGACGAGTCCGGGGGTGTTAGTTGCGCATTTCTGCTTCTGGCTCTTGTTTGCATCTCAATCACTTCATTTTGAATTTAGCCATAATATTGTTGATATTTTCGTAGGTATTCATATGACATGTGTCAAATCTTCTATGTTAATTTTGTAGACTTTGTTTATTGTTATAAAATAGTATAAAATCCTTTATTTATTGACTTTTTGCTTATATTAATTTTGTATCTGAAGTAATTGTATAAATTTAGGCAATAATATGTAAATAAAAATATTAAAATATTTTAAGAATGAAAATGATGTATGAGATGTTCAGAGTTGCCAGGTATTATTATTTATTATTATTATTATATATTATTATTATTTTTTTTATTATTATTCCCTTTATTACATTTTATTACATATTTACTATATTTTTAAATAAACTTATAAAAAACACAAATATATTTAAAAATATAAAAAATAGTGACCCACCGGTATCGAGTACAGTGACCAAGCTACCGGTGGTTAGGGCTCCAGAGATAGGAACTTCCGCACAATACGGGCCGTATCCAACAGAACCGCCTTCTGCATCAAGCCCTTGACCCAGCTGCCTAACGCGAGCCTCTGTAGGTTGTGGTCGAGGCTCTTGGCTATTAAACCATGAGCAGATACGACTATCGGAACAATAATCGCCGAATCCACATCCCACATGTCGACAATCTCGTGAGCTAAGTCCAAATATTTAATTTGTTTATCTTTTTCTGCTTTCACGAGATTCTCGTCATGCGGCACAGTGATATCGACAATTATTGCAAGGCGTTTTAATCGATCTATTATCACTATATCTGGTTTGTTGGCTATAATAGTCCTATCAGTGATAATAGACCGATCCCAATACAATGTAGCATGGCCATTTTCAAGAACTGGGTCGGGCACATACCTGTAATAAGGTATCTCTAAGTCAACAAGGTTATATTTTAGAGCAAGTTGTTGGTGGATAATCCTGGCTACTTGGTTGTGTCTGTGCAAATACTCACCGTTCGCAAGACGGGAACAACCAGAGATAATATGTCTTAAAGATTCTCCGGGACGATGACATGCCCGACAGATGTCTAGCGTCCCATCTTTGACAATAAATCTCCGATAGTTATTCGTCATCATAACTTCGTCAGTGATTGCACAGATGAAACCTTCAGTTTCTCCAAAGAGATCACCGAAACGTAACCAGGATACGGAAGCTGTAAAATCAACATCGGGCCCGTGTAGAGCCCGATAAAAACGACCGTGAAGCTCTTTGCTCTTCCATATTTCCTTGCGATCAGATACACCTAGTATAACCGGTTTGCGCCAGTTCTCTTTAGCTAGGGAGAGTGGGGTCAGTCCGTTATCAATTGCCACGACATCTCGATGCAGACCCACATCCACCTGCAAGAAGTACTCTCTAAGGTTGCATATCTCACGGTTATGGAGACTCTTAGCGTTTAAAAATCCTCGACCTCCACATTTCCGTGGGATATACAACCTCATTACTGACGAACGTGGGTGGTGCATTCGGAATGAAGTCAATAGACAACGTACCTTTCTATCCAGAGCTTCTAATTCGGTCTGAGTCCATCTAAGTATGCCAAAAGAGTATACTAAGATTGGCATGGCCCAGCCGTTAACAGCCCGTACCTTGTTACCGCCTGACAAGAGACTTTTCAATACTTTCTTCAGGCGGCCAAAGAAACGGTCCTGCAACGTCTGTTTCATGTCAATCTCAGCAATACACAGAGTTTGGGACATACCTAGATATTTGTAGGTTTCGGTTGCGGAGAGCGACTCAAATTGTGTGAAATCCGAAAGACTGACTCCTTCAGATTCCACAATCCCGCCCTTTTTCACATGCATGACCGCACACTTATTTACCCCGAACTCCATACTGATAGCCTTACTAAAAGTTTCAGTAACTTTTAGTAAAGCCATCAATTCGGGGCCATTAGGGGCAAATAACTTTAGGTCATCCATGTAAAAAAGGTGGGATAAAATTTGACCCCCTCTCCGCATCCGATAGCCTAACCCTGAACCCTCTAGTAGCGTACTGAGAGGATTCAGTGCTAGACAAAACCATAACGGACTCAGACTATCGCCCTGGAATATTCCTCTCTCGATCCCTATTGGTACACCACCTCCTAGAATCTGACGACATCCTGGATAAACCAAAACCGTATTCCATTGTCTCATACATGACCTCAAAAAGGTGCACAGAGTTGCATCAATTTTATACAACTCCAGCACCTTTAGAAGCCATGTATGAGGTACAGAATCATACGCTTTTTTGTAGTCAATCCAGCATGTCGCAAGGTTCTTTCGGTTGCGGCGTACCTGCTGACAAACAGCCATGTCAAGAATAAGGAGCTCTTTAGTACCACGTGCCCCACTTTTACATCCATTCTGAGAGATGGACAATATATTGTTGTTTTCTATATGTGAATACATTTTGACTCTCAGAATAGATGTAAAAAGTTTGTATATAGTTGGTAAACAAGTAATGGGTCTGTAATTTTTGGGGTCTGTGGTTTATTTATAAAGATTTAGATTTATAAAGAAGGTGAGTAACTCCGGTAGTCATAAAAGATGGAAGCGACGCTAACTCAAGGGATGACTGGAAGCAAGATGCCAAGCAGGCGTGTGAGCTACGGAACCAATTTAGCCAAAAGTTGTGCAGTCCGTCCGGTCCAGCTGATTTCCAATTTGGTAACGAACGAACTGCACAACCAATATCATCTTCAGATATGGTTATAGGTTCCATAGCTTGTATTGGTTCACACGCCCGCTCTACATCCCCAATCCACCCACCCTGCGTATGACTGACGGGTGTCGACCAAATGCTTTTCCAAAAGGCAACTGTAGCATCAGCATCAGGTAGACTCCCATCAGTCACATCTGAATCAGGTCGCTCCCACCTTCTGTATACCCACCTCTCGTCTTTTTGGAACAAGCGATTTTGTGTATATCTGTCTACTCTCTTTTTATATCGCCTTATACGGTTTGCCCACGCATAGATTTTCTGCTTCAGGAAATCAATGCGCTCCGTGACCCGTACAGAGTATTCACGGAGACTCACGTTAGTTCCCGCGAATGCCCGGGTCACGAAGCGCATGACTCTCGGGCGTGTATTGCCCGTCCTGAAGCAGTGTAGCTTGCCTATGAGCACCCTAGCCTCGGTAATGCGACGTTCAATCCTGCATTGCCAAGCTGGTACTGTAGGTCTTGGTCGAGCAGCTGATTCTTGCTTATTAAATTTAACACCAGCTACTCGACATACTGTAACAGCCGCACAATACAGGATTGAATGCGCATCAGTGAGATCATCACAATTGAGAAAATAAGATTTTAAAATCGAGTCTAGGGCACACACTAGCGCTATATTTTTTCTATGCGTAGGCAAACGTGGAAGCCGCGGTCTACACTGAATAGGGACAGATCTAAACTCACCAATCGCTTGTTCCAAAACGCTCCTTAATTCATCATTGCATTGGATACTTACAGATGTAGCAGCATCATTTACTTCTTCATTAACTGTTAAGACGGGAGGTATTTCATTTTCTACTGTAGTGGAGTTACGGTTACTATGTAATGAAGAAGGGATGATACTGTTACATGCTTCTAAGCGTAGCCTCTCAAGTGCGGCGTCATCCAACAGATGACAGCGTTGTATGGCGCGCACCTGATCCGATAGGCGTTGTGCTGTTACGTTGACATCTGGTTCAAGTACCTGAAACAGGGGCAGCATGCGGACACGGTACGCAGTGAGGTTAATTCCTCCCTCTGTAGCCACAAAATATGTCCCGCATCACGTTTTCGTTCATAGAGAGACTCCATCGAATGCGGTGCACATTACCACCGGTAGCGGGGTCCCTAATCGAAGCCGGAGGGCCTCGGGGTCCTAAGCCAGTCGGTGGCCGGCCTCTCCCCTGCCGACGTACAGGTGGAGGCGACGTCGGTGGAGAGAAAAACTCGTCGCTACTTGAGCTCGACGCCTCACCATCAGCCACGGTTTCCGGCGAATGTGAGGCGGAGTTTTGCGACGAGTCCGGGGTTGGTAATTGTGCAGTTTGTGCCCTGGTACGAGCTCTAGTCAACATGTTTCAAGCTTATTGTTTGTTATTATATTAGGCTTTTCAGTATGACAGACGTCATTTTCAGCAAAAAAATGTAGTATATTTGGTAAAGATCTTCCTGTAGGTTTTTCATGGTTTTTCTTTTGAAACAAATTATTTGGAAACTTTTTAGCTATTCTTCTTGTTTATTGTGATGTAAAACTGTAAATACTTTAGCAAATTATTTAAACAATAGGATGAAAAAAAATTGACGGCTCTTGATAGTGGTGTTGCCAGGTTAGTATATATATATATTTTATTATTATTATTATTATTTCGTTTATTCCTTTACATTCTTATTTTATACATTTTTAAATACATTTATAAAAAAAAAACAAATACATTTAAAAATATAAAAAATAGTGACCCACCAGTAGCGGAGTAGGACCCAAACTACCGGCGGTGGAGGCTACAGACTAAGAAACCTCCTAACAATACGGCACGTGTCGAGGATAACAACCTTCTGAATCTGACTCTTGATCCAACAATCTAACGAGAGTCTCTTGAGATGTTGATCGAGACTCTTCGCTATTAATCCGTTTGCCGAAACGACCACCGGGACAATGATCGTCGAGTCTACGTCCCACATGGCGGTTATCTCGAAGGACAGATCAAGGTATTTACTAAGTTTGTCTTTCTCAGCCTTCACGAGATTTTCGTCATGCGGGACGGCGATATCGACGAGCACTGCCCGACGCTGGGTCCGATCAACCAACACGATATCGGGCCTATTTGCAACAATAGTCCTGTCCGTGATGATTGATCGGTCCCAGTAGAGCAATGCACGACCATTCTCAAGAACTGGCACTGGTGTATACTTATAGTACGGTACTTCAAACTCAATAAGGCCATATTGAAGAGCAAGTTGCTGGTGGATGATCCTGGCTACTTGATTGTGCCTATGCAAGTACTCGGTGTTAGCAAGATACGAACAACCGGAAATAATATGGCGAAGTGATTCACCAGGACGGTGGCATGCTCGACAAATGTCGACCGTACCGTCCTTCATGATGTATTTCCGATAGTTGTTCGTCTTGATAACCTCATCTGCAATTGCACAGGCAAAACCTTCAGTTTCCCCAAAGAGGTCCCCAAAACGCAGCCAGTTCACCGAAGCGAGCAGGTCTACGTCGGGTCCTGTTAAGACCCGGTAGAACCGCCCGTGTAGCTCCTTACTCTTCCATACGTCCCTACGGTCTTCAGTACCTAGCACCTTTGGTTTACGCCAGTTCTCGTTAGCCAAGGAAAGAGGTGTCAGGCCCTTGTCAACCATCACGACATCGCAATGAATGTCACACCCGTTCTGTAGAAAGTAATCTCTCAGACTGCACACTTCACGGTTGTGGAGGTTCTTGGCATTCAAAAAGCCTCGACCCCCCCACTTCCGCGGAATGTACAGTCTCATGACAGAAGATCGTGGGTGTAACATTCGATGCAATGTCAGTTGTTGACGGACTCGCCTATCCAGGGCGTCTAGTTCCGTTTGAGTCCACCTAAGTATGCCAAAGGAGTATAACAATAAAGGTATCACCCAACCGTTGAAAGCCCGCATTTTGTTACCACCGGACAAAGAACTGTTAAGAACTTTTGTCAGGCGGCCAAAAAAACGTTCTTTCACCGATTTCTTAATATCCTCTACCGCTATACCCAATGACTCTGACATACCTAGGTATTTGTATGTTTCGGTCTCGGAGAGAGATCTGAGGGTTATTATCTCAGAAAGTTGTAGATTCGGTGAATTTACAACCTTCCCCCGCTGTACATGCATAACCGCACACTTATCAACACCGAACTCCATCTTAATGGCATTACTAAAAACTTCCGTAGTTTTTAATAATGTCACTAAATCTTGGTGCTTCAGTGTGAACAGTTTGAGGTCATCCATATACATCAGGTGAGAAATAACCTCACCCCCTCTACGAAACCGGTAGCCTAGCCCTGAATCCTTCAGCAATGTGCTAAGTGGATTCAGTGCTAAACAAAACCATAATGGACTCAAACTGTCGCCCTGGAATATACCACGCTCAATCCTTTTCAAGCCATGCGGATCAGAGGCATACCCACCACTACCTGGTTGACGAAGGACTGTGGTCCACCGCCCCATACATGAGACTAAGAAGGATTTAAGAGTCGGATTAATTTTATACAACTCTAAAATCCTCCTCAGCCATGAATGAGGCACCGAATCATAGGCCTTCTTGTAGTCAATCCAGGCAGTAGAGAGGGCGCCCCTACTCCGCTTGACTTGTTGGCTAATGGCCATATCAATGAGGAGTAGCTCCTTAGTACCACGAGACCCAGCCCTATCCAGATCCATTCTGAGCGTTATCTAAGATATTATTAGATAATATGTGTGAGTTTATTTTACTTCTCAGAATAGATGTAAGGAGCTTGTAGATGGTAGGTAAGCAAGTGATGGGTCTATAGTTTTTAGGTTCCGTGGTACTACCTGATTTATGGAGCAGGAAGGTGATGCCAGTGGTCATGAAAGCGGGTAAAGAACCAGACTCAAGGGCTTCTTGATACTGTGTTGCCAAGCGTTCATGCGAGCTCTGAACCCACTTTATCCAAAAGTTGTGCAATCCATCCGGCCCAGGACTTTTCCAGTTCGGGGCCGTACGAATTGCACAACTAACGTCTTCGGAGTCTATGGTAATAGACTCCATGGGTTCGATGGTACTGCATTCACGCTCGACGACACGGATCCAGTCGCCCTCCGAATGTTCGACGGGCACCGACCATATGTCACGCCAAAATTGGTTCATGGCGTGAGCATCTGGCAGTTGTCCGTCGCTTAAACGTTGTCCAGTTCCCTCCCACTCTCGGTACACCTTCCTTTGGTCACTTTGGAAGATGCGATTCTGCCAGTATCTATTTACACGCTCTCTATAACGACGGATACGGCTTGCCCATGCATACACTTTCTGTTTCAGAAAGTCAATACGTTCCGTGACATTGGCTAAGTATTGCTGGGGACGAATACCGGTCCCAGCAAATGCCTGAGCCACGAAACGTATGACCCGGGGACGACAATTTCCCCGGCTGAAAGAGACAAGCTTTGCAATGAGAGTCCTAAATGTGCCGATACGTCGCTCGATTCTTGCCTGCCATACGGGAACACCATCCGGTCGTGGTGCACGGTTAACTTCGGGGAATTTAACGCGTGCAACACGACAAGCGGCAATGGCTCCACAGTAAAGAATCGAGTGAGTATCAAGCAAATCACTGCTAGTCCGTAAGTACGGCTCTAGCAATGCATTCAGGGCTCCCATCAACGCCAGATTTCGCTTATGCATTGGCAAGCGTGGTAGCCGCGGTCTAGAATTAGGTATAAACCTATACTGCGAGATCACATCTCCCAAAGTACTCCTCAATTGCTCGCTTACCTGGATAGATGTATCACTCGTATCATTTCCCACGTCGAGTGCGGGCTCCGCTAACGTCCCACTTGTAGCAACCGTCTGTGTCACAGGTGACGGTGCTCTCGTTGCCACAGGAGCTGTACGAGTAGATAATACTTCCAGGCGTAGTCGATCAAGCACAGATTGATCTAACAACTTACATCGTTGGATAGCCCGTACTTGATCCGATAGTCGTTGGACGGCAACGGTCATTGTTGATTCAAGAGCCTGAAACAAAGGAAGCATTCTTGAACGGTACGCAGTCAGGTTGGTTTCCCCATCTGTAGCCTCATAATATGCCCGCATGACGTTTTCATTGATGGATGAGGTCCATCGCATGCGGTGCACAATACCGCCGGTAGTGGGGACCCTACTCGAAGCTGGTACACTTCGGGGACCCAAACTGGTCGGCGGCTGGCCTCTTCCTCGACGACGTACAGGTGTTGGCGACGTCGGCGGAGAAAAATACTCATCACTTGATGATGAGCTCAACGCCTCAGCAAGCACTTGTGTCGCAGGTCTGCGGTCCGACGCTTGCGAGGCGGAGCTAAGTGATGAGTCCGGGGGTGGTGGTTGCGCATTTCTGCTTCTGGCTCTTGTTTGCATCTCACAATCACTTCATATTGTTTGGCCATAATATTGAATGTGATGTTGATATTTATGAATTCATTGAATGACATGTGTCAAATCTTCGTTGCATATTTTGTAGACTATGTTTATTGTTCTAAAGTTCTAAAATATTACAAAATCCTTTATGTATTGACTTTTTGCTGATATTATTATGAAATCTGAAGTAATTGTATAAATTTAGGTAATAATATATAAATAAAAATATTAAAATATTTTAAGAATGAAAATGATGTATGAGACGTTCAGAGTTGCCAGTTTATTATTATTATTATTATTAATATACATTACGTATAGATACGGCTCGACCAATTTTGGTGCCATTTGGTAATTTTCTACCAAGAATGAAGCGAAAGTATATGACGGGTAAGAATACAACGAGAACAAAACCGCGGGCGTCCACTAGTCTACATATGAATACCTACCTATTCAGATAAATATAACTCCCCAATACAAAAGGAAGCGAACGCAAGCGCTCTTTATGTGCTTAAGTGAGGACAATATAAAGTAGGCTGGTGTATGTTCTTGTTATAATAATATCCTCACTCAGTAGGTATAATACATGCCATAGGCTGGAGTCTGTGCATCACATGAGATAGATCACTCTACAGTCCATCCATTCAACATTCTCCTCCCCTGGTTGTAAACCTTCATTCAATGGCATATGAATGTGTAATTCCGTATTGTGTGTAATTCCAAATTAAACACTTTTTACTGAACGCAATGAAAGTATATAGTACAATACCTAGGTACTTACATAAAAAATGCAAATTTTAAAATTTCTATCTGGGTGTTTGCTCCGGCTAATCTTGAATACGACTGGACCGATTTTAAAGGAACTTTCACTGGGAGATAGCCGATAAAATAAGGTGTTACAAAGGGTAATTTCTCAAACCAATTACCTGTATTAGACTGTTAGGTATTTATATAAACTATAGGTACCCTGGTAGCTGGTGATACTTGGCTGGCATTTTATTCTTGCCCTCAAAACCAATAGAACTTACTGAGTATCAAAATCAAGTTTCAGCTCAAGGTTCGGTAATCACGCAGCCGCAGCCGCGCCGCCCACCGCCGCCGCCGCCGCCTGTGACAAACATCCTCACATATCAACAATCAACACAATATTTTATTTTATTTATTTCCGAAAGAATAATTCAAACATTCCATTAAAATAATTCGCGCTTTCATTTCGATAATGATCAAACAAAAATATAAAGCACTACTAAAGTTATACCTGAAGTAGGTACCTAGGGTACCTAGGGTACCTACCAACATCGCCTGGGTAGCTTTAGGAGGTAGGTACATAGATTTCATCAGTACAGTACATAAGTACCCAGCAAGATTAAAAGCAGCCCACAGCCTCCGGTCGAGAGCCGCGGACCGCGATGTTATAAACCAAAGAACCCGCATTACATAGGGAGGAACCACCTAACCACCCTACTACCGACTTGCTTGCACTTACCACCACTCGTATTCTCGTCTCATTCACACAATGAGCAAAAAGAACTCATTTATAGCAAGAAAGGTGTATATCATTAACTTAAATAATTATATAGAAGGACTTGTGTGGTCAGGGTTGCCATGTCGCAACAATTTACCTGAATTGAAGTAATTTTATACTCTTCTCAGGATTATATAGATCTGACCTCAATAGTTAAGGAATAGTTAAAAAATATTATTTCGCGTATACAGTACAATAGATAATAACAGTTATTTTAGCGATTATTACCTTCAACAATATTATTTTTATAACTGTTTAAATGGTTATATTTATTGTTCTATTACGTTTCCAGAATATTCGTTACACTGATCAGCCTTAAACTCATTTATTTTACAAGGCTAATTACCATTATTAAAAATTGCTGTAATTTTTAATCAGTTTAATAGAATTAGATATGTGGAAATGTAAACCAATGGTTTCAAGTGGGAAAACCTGTAAAAATAAATTAAAATAATATTATTATTATTATTCGGATACATTTTTATTCTCAGCTTTTATGCTGGTGATAACTGCATTTACGGGCATCAACCAAGTAAATGCAGCGTGTAGTGTGTTTTAAGATGTAGGTGTTGTGTATGGTGTTGAGGTTTCTGTTTCATCTAGTTGCATAAACTTTCTAACTATTCTACATGTATTTAAGATGGCTGCTTTTTGGAGAGTAATGTATATTGTTTCTTTTAGGTCTATTAATTTAATACTATGGTGGAGATGCTTGGGAATTATACCTGTTGTAGAAAGGACTATAGGCACGACATACACTTTGTCTTGCCTCCATATTCTAGTTACTTCTTCTTTGAGTTCTGCATATTTAGTTATTTTTTCAATAATAGTTTTTTGTATGTTATGTGTATTGGGGACTGCAATATCTATCAGGTATGAGGTTTTATTTATTTTATCTTGTAGTGTTATATCCGGTCTATTGTAGTGTATAGTTCTGTCGGTGAGTATAGCATGATCGTAATATAATTTATGGGTTGCGTTTTCTAATATTGTTTGTGGTGTGTATTTGTAGTAGGGAGTGCCTGAGTCTTGTAAGAGTTTGTGTTTGAGTGCTAGTTTTTGGTGTATTATGTTAGCGATTTGGTTGTGTCTATGTGTGTAATCTGTCTGCGTGAGTGTGGTACATGCGCCGGTTATGTGCTGTATTGTTTCTGGCTGATTGTGACATTTGCGACATTTATCATTAGTCATAGATGGGTCTTTAATTATGTATTTTCTGTAATTTTTCGTGTTTATTATTTGATCCTGTATAGCTATTATAAAACCTTCCGTTTCGGGGAATAAACTACCTATTTGTAACCATTTATTTGATGCTACTGGATCTATGTGGGTTTGTTCCAAATCATGAGGATGCCTTCCATGAAGTGTTTTCCTTTTCCAGTTGTCAATTTTCTGTGTTTGAGGGTTATAACTGTCAGAGTTCTGTGTGGTAGAATGAGACGTTAAATTTAGTGGTGTATAGTTATGATCGTTTTGGGTGATAGCTTTGTGTAAATTACTTGTGTTAGATTTTGTATGAAAGAATGTTTTAAGGTTGTGTATTTGTTTTTGCCAAAGATTATGTATGTCTATTAAACCCCTGCCTCCATTGTGCCTTTTGATAGTGAGTCTCTCTATTGCCGATTTAGGATGTAGGTTATTATGTTTTGTTAATGTAGTGCGTGGAGTTCGTTCTATTTGTTCTATATCAGTTTTGGACCATTTGATGATGCCGAAAGAGTACGTTAGAATTGGTATGGCATATGTGTTTAATGCTTTTATGAGGTATTTGCCAGTAAGTTGTGTTTTACAAATGGCATTTACTCTCCTTTGGTATTCTTTGTTTAGTGTTTCTTTAGTTGTAGTGTGGTCTAGTCCTCTTAATTGTTTGTAGCCAAGATATTTGTAGACTTCGTTTGGCTCCATTGCTGATATAGTAATATTGTCATCTACTTCATAGTCGCCCGGCCGAATTTTACCCTTTAAAATATGTATCGTTTTGCATTTATCTAACCCGAACTCCATGTTTATGACTTTACTAAATTGAGTGGTAGCTTCTATTAATTTTTTCATTTCTTTATCTGTTTTAGAGTAGAGTTTTATATCATCCATGTATATTAAGTGTGAGATAACTGTTTCGTCTGTCCCGCTTTTAAAATTGTATCCGGCCTGGCAGCTATGAAGCAAATGTGATAGAGGGTTCATTGCAAGGCAGAACCACAGCGGGCTTAAGGAGTCGCCCTGAAAGATACCCTTCCTAATTAGTACCTGTCGCGTTGTAACAGTGTTCAACTGGTTGTTAAGTTGTAAAGTAGTTTTCCAATAGGGCATAATGTTACTTAAAAACTTCGTTATCTTAGGGCTAATTTTATAAATTTGTAGAATTTTTAATAACCAGGAATGCGGTATACTGTCGAAAGCTTTCTTGTAATCTATATAAGTACAATGGAGGTTCCTATTTTTTGTGCTAGCATGTTTATGTATTGTGGAATCTATGACTAACTGCTCCTTGCATCCCATGTGGGCCCGTCTGCATGCCTTCTGTTCTTCGGCTATTATATTGTGCTGTTCAATGTGTGTAGAGATTTTTCTTGTTATTGCTGATGTGAGTATTTTGTAGATTGTAGGTAGGCATGTTATTGGTCTATAGTGAGCAGGTTGTGTAGAGTGTGTGGATTTTGGTAGCATGTAAGTTAGTCCTGTAGCAATAAACTGTGGGATATTTTGTTTTCCTAAAACAATGTCTGTTAGATTTTGAGCTATGAGTTTATGTAATGAAGTTAATTTTTTATACCAATAGTTGTGTATTTTATCTATGCCAGGTGCTTTCCAATTGTGTAATTTTGATGTTATATTTATTATATCTATTTCGGAAATTTCTTCAAACTCCATTTCTTCTATTGCACAAAATTTATTTTCTTCTAGTGTTATCCAACTTGCTTTTTCATTGTGTTGTACTTGTTCTTCCCAGATATCAGACCAAAATGTTTCTAGTTGTGTTTTCGTGGGTATATCTGAATTCTGTGTATGTATGTTGTGCTGTGATTTTAAGTTTCTATATAAAGACTTTTCGCTAGTGCTAAATAATGTGTTATCATTTTTCCTCTGTTGCGCTTTTTTGTATCTCCTTAGTCTGTGTACTTTAAGAGCTAGTTTTTGTTTAAGTGTATCTAAAAATTCTTCAGGTTTACTATTGTTACTTTCATGTCTAGTGTGAGTTATTCTGTTTTTAAATATTTGTTCTACCTTTTTAACGATTTTATTACATCTATTGTTGTTAATGTATTGTGTAAGCCTACCACAGTCTGCCCTAAGTTTTTCTATATCTTTTTCAAGTCGTATCTGCCACGATGGTTTATTATCATGTTTTGATCTTCTACTTGATGATTCTAATATTTTGTATCCTAATTCCTCAGATATGACTAAAGCTGTGCAATAAACGAGAGTGTGTAGGTCTAGTAGTTGCATGTCTTCTGAGACTAATTGTGGTATTATGGTTCGATTGAAAAAAATTAGTTAATTGAGACAATTTTAGGCTATATTTTAATTTAGGCAGTCTTGGTCTAGCACTTGGGTCCATTCCAGAGTACTGTGTTAAGGCAGATTTAACTGTGTCTAACATATTTTGAGATTGTATTTCAGCTATAGGGTTGTTATCATTAAGAGTCCCTATTTCGTTCTCTAGTATTAGTGTGGTGTATTCAGTTTGTGTAGATGTGTGCGAAGTTTGTGTTACTATGTGCGAGGGCTGTGTGAGTTGTTGTGAGAAAGAGGTGTGTGATTGTGCTTGTGGTGGAGTATGCCGATCTGCTTGGTTGTCATGACGTGTGAGAGGGTTAGTCCTCTCTTCTATAATTTCTAAATTTTCTTGGATCTGTATTCTAGTTTCTTCTTTTAATCGGTTCAGCATTTCTTCGGATAGTAGTTTATTTCTAATTATAGTTCTTCTTTGGTCGGAAATGCGTTGTTCAGTAACTTTAATATCTGGGTATTGTCTTGAGAAATGATCATGTAGTTGTTTTCTGTATGTGGTCAGGTCTGTTTCTAATTTTGTGATGTAGTAGTAAGTACGCATGATAAATATGTTAACATCTTTACTCCATCTCATGCGTACTCGGGGTTTTCCAGCTTTATTGGACGCAGGTAAGAAGGTATTTACCTCCTGCGCAACATTTAAAGTTGTGGTTAGTGCTTCTCGAGAATTTTCATCCACAGAAGACACAGGTGTTGGGTTATATGAAATAGTAGATGGACTGAAAGGTTCTACTATTGAAAGTGATGAAGTTAAACTTATGTTATCTAAATTGTCTGTGTGATTTGTGTTGTGTTGGTTGGCTGTAGTATTTTTGTCGGAGGGAGCCCGCCTATTCAACTCCGGTCCGCTGACGGTTCGCATGCTGTGACACCCAGCGTCAGCTCCAGGTGTGCCCCGGCGATCACCCCCGGGAAGCGGTCCTATACGTTTACTTCTTAGATTCATCTCCATAAATGGGTTCCCAGAGCCATGTTAGCCGCGCCAGTAACATGAATATCGCATGTCCGCCCCCCACGTGAGTCAGGTGTTCGACTCGGACGTACGGTTGGATTATAGGGGGCGGGTTATTATTATTATTATTATAAATTATTATTATTGTTTCGTTTATTTCTTTACATTCTTATCTTATACATTTTTAAATACATTTATAAAAAAAACAAATACATTTAAAAATATAAAAAATAGTGACCCACCAGTAGCGGAGTAGGACCCAAACTACCGGCGGTGGAGGCTACAGACTAAGAAACCTCCTAACAATACGGCACGTGTCGAGGATAACAGCCTTCTGAATCTGACTCTTGATCCAACAATCTAACGAGAGTCTCTTGAGATGTTGATCGAGACTCTTCGCTATTAATCCGTTTGCCGAAACGACCACCGGGACAATGATCGTCGAGTCTACGTCCCACATGGCGGTTATCTCGAAGGACAGATCAAGGTATTTACTAAGTTTGTCTTTCTCAGCCTTCACGAGATTTTCGTCATGCGGGACGGCGATATCGACGAGCACTGCCCGACGCTGGGTCCGATCAACCAACACGATATCGGGCCTATTGGCAACAATAGTCCTGTCCGTGATGATTGATCGGTCCCAGTAGAGCAATGCACGACCATTCTCAAGAACTGGCACTGGTGTGTACTTATAGTACGGTACTTCAAACTCAATAAGGCCATATTGAAGAGCAAGTTGCTGGTGGATGATTCTGGCTACTTGATTGTGCCTATGCAAGTACTCGGTGTTAGCAAGATACGAACAACCGGAAATAATATGGCGAAGTGATTCACCAGGACGGTGGCATGCTCGACAAATGTCGACCGTGCCGTCCTTCATGATGTATTTCCGATAGTTGTTCGTCTTGATAACCTCATCTGCAATTGCACAGGCAAAACCTTCAGTTTCCCCAAAGAGGTCCCCAAAACGCAGCCAGTTCACCGAAGCGAGCAGGTCTACGTCGGGTCCTGCTAAGACCCGGTAGAACCGCCCGTGTAGCTCCTTACTCTTCCATACGTCCCTACGGTCTTCAGTACCTAGCACCTTTGGTTTACGCCAGTTCTCGTTAGCCAAGGAAAGAGGTGTCAGGCCCTTGTCAACCATCACGACATCGCAATGAATGTCACACCCGTTCTGTAGAAAGTAATCTCTCAGACTGCACACTTCACGGTTGTGGAGGTTCTTGGCATTCAAAAAGCCTCGACCCCCCCACTTCCGCGGAATGTACAGTCTCATGACAGAAGATCGTGGGTGTAACATTCGATGCAATGTCAGTTGTTGACGGACTCGCCTATCCAGGGCGTCTAGTTCCGTTTGAGTCCACCTAAGTATGCCAAAGGAGTATAACAATAAAGGTATCACCCAACCGTTGAAAGCCCGCATTTTGTTACCACCGGACAAAGAACTGTTAAGAACTTTTGTCAGGCGGCCAAAAAAACGTTCTTTCACCGATTTCTTAATATCCTCTACCGCTATACCCAATGACTCTGACATACCTAGGTATTTGTATGTTTCGGTCTCGGAGAGAGATCTGAGGGTTATTATCTCAGAAAGTTGTAGATTCGGTGAATTTACAACCTTCCCCCGCTGTACATGCATAACCGCACACTTATCAACACCGAACTCCATCTTAATGGCATTACTAAAAACTTCCGTAGTTTTTAATAATGTCACTAAATCTTGGTGCTTCAGTGTGAACAGTTTGAGGTCATCCATATACATCAGGTGAGAAATAACCTCACCCCCTCTACGAAACCGGTAGCCTAGCCCTGAATCCTTCAGCAATGTGCTAAGTGGATTCAGTGCTAAACAAAACCATAATGGACTCAAACTGTCGCCCTGGAATATACCACGCTCAATCCTTTTCAAGCCATGCGGATCAGAGGCATACCCACCACTACCTGGTTGACGAAGGACTGTGGTCCACCGCCCCATACATGAGACTAAGAAGGATTTAAGAGTCGGATTAATTTTATACAACTCTAAAATCCTCCTCAGCCATGAATGAGGCACCGAATCATAGGCCTTCTTGTAGTCAATCCAGGCAGTAGAGAGGGCGCCCCTACTCCGCTTGACTTGTTGGCTAATGGCCATATCAATGAGGAGTAGCTCCTTAGTACCACGAGACCCAGCCCTATCCAGATCCATTCTGAGCGTTATCTAAGATATTATTAGATAATATGTGTGAGTTTATTTTACTTCTCAGAATAGATGTAAGGAGCTTGTAGATGGTAGGTAAGCAAGTGATGGGTCTATAGTTTTTAGGTTCCGTGGTACTACCTGATTTATGGAGCAGGAAGGTGATGCCAGTGGTCATGAAAGCGGGTAAAGAACCAGACTCAAGGGCTTCTTGATACTGTGTTGCCAAGCGTTCATGCGAGCTCTGAACCCACTTTATCCAAAAGTTGTGCAATCCATCCGGCCCAGGACTTTTCCAGTTCGGGGCCGTACGAATTGCACAACTAACGTCTTCGGAGTCTATGGTAATAGACTCCATGGGTTCGATGGTACTGCATTCACGCTCGACGACACGGATCCAGTCGCCCTCCGAATGTTCGACGGGCACCGACCATATGTCACGCCAAAATTGGTTCATGGCGTGAGCATCTGGCAGTTGTCCGTCGCTTAAACGTTGTCCAGTTCCCTCCCACTCTCGGTACACCTTCCTTTGGTCACTTTGGAAGATGCGATTCTGCCAGTATCTATTTACACGCTCTCTATAACGACGGATACGGCTTGCCCATGCATACACTTTCTGTTTCAGAAAGTCAATACGTTCCGTGACATTGGCTAAGTATTGCTGGGGACGAATACCGGTCCCAGCAAATGCCTGAGCCACGAAACGTATGACCCGGGGACGACAATTTCCCCGGCTGAAAGAGACAAGCTTTGCAATGAGAGTCCTAAATGTGCCGATACGTCGCTCGATTCTTGCCTGCCATACGGGAACACCATCCGGTCGTGGTGCACGGTTAACTTCGGGGAATTTAACGCGTGCAACACGACAAGCGGCAATGGCTCCACAGTAAAGAATCGAGTGAGTATCAAGCAAATCACTGCTAGTCCGTAAGTACGGCTCTAGCAATGCATTCAGGGCTCCAATCAACGCCAGATTTCGTTTATGCATTGGCAAGCGTGGTAGCCGCGGTCTAGAATTAGGTATAAACCTATACTGCGAGATCACATCTTCCAAAGTACTCCTCAATTGCTCGCTTACCTGGATAGATGTATCACTCGTATCATTTCTCGCGTCGGGTGCGGGCGTCGCTAACGTCACACTTGTAGCAACCGTCTGTGTCACAGGTGACGGTGCTCTCGTTGACACTGGAGCTGTACGAGTAGATAATACTTCCCGGCGTAGTCGATCAAGCACAGATTGATCCAACAACTTACATCGTTGGATAGCCCGCACTTGATCCGATAGTCGTTGGACGGCAACGGTCATTGTTGGTTCAAAAGCCTGAAACAAAGGAAGCATCCTTGAACGGTACGCAGTCAGGTTGGTTTCCCCATCTGTAGCCTCATAATATGCCCGCATGACGTTTTCATTGATGGATGAAGTCCATCGCATGCGGTGCACAATACCACCGGTAGTGGGGACCCTACTCGAAGCTGGTAGGCTTCGGGGCCTCAAACTGCTCGGTGGCCGGCCTCTCCCTCGCCGGTGTACTGGTGTTGGCGACGTCGGCGGAGAGAAATACTCGTCACTTGAAGAGCTCGACGCCTCTGCGAGCACCTGTGTCAGCGTCGATATGCGGTCCGGTGCCTGCGAGGCGGAGTTTAGTGACTAGTCCGGGGGTGTTAATTGTGCATTTCTGCTTCTGGCTCTTGTTTGCATCTCAATCACTTCATTTTGAATTTAGTCATAATATTGTTGATATTTTCGTAGGTATATGACATGTGTCAAATCTTCTATGCTAATTTTGTAGACTTTGTTTATTGTTATAAAATAGTATAAAATCCTTTATTTATTGACTTTTTGCTTATATTAATTTGGTATCTGAAGTAATTGTATAAATTTAGGCAATAATATGTAAATAAAAATATTAAAATATTTTAAGAATGAAAATTATGTATGAGATGTTCAGAGTTGCCAGTTTTTTTTATTATTGTTATTATTATTATTTTTATATTGGGTTCGCCAAATTGACACCGCCCGCCTGGTGGTGAGTCGTGTCGACGTCTAGCGATTGTGGGCCACTCTCACAGCACACAATACTATAGAGAGTGGCCCTCAACTTGACGGCCTACTGATGTGCCTCTTCACGCTCCGCTTAAAGAACCCAGGATTATATGTGGGAGGAAACACGTGCACAGGCAGGGCGTTCCAGGCCACTATCGTTCGGCAGAGAAACCAACGTTTTAAACGCTATTATTATACTAATACGTGCAATGTTCTCATATATTGAGCCACCGAGAGACTTGGTGCCAATAAAAATAACTAGAAAAAGAAAAGGAAATAATACTAGAGCGCTATTTTAGTACTACTCTATTTCACACTCATCCAACCTGGTGGCTTTACTATAAGTGCGTGTGAATCCGCGGGCCAAAATTAGTACCTATAGATAGATAGAGAAAAATATAATTTCCTCGCCTAAAATTACGACAATTTATTCCTTTTTGTGCATTTTTTAATTTTTTATCTGGTAACCCTATGTGAGGTTGGATTACGGGCAGCGGTATTGAGTTTCGTTTGCGTTATTTACCAACCTGTAGTACCTTGTAGCGGCGACGTAAACGTACGCGTTTGTATCTTTGGGGGTGGTTATCGTTAGGTAGTGTTTCATGATTACAATTTCGCATAATGTAGAGAGGTGCGGTATGAGTGCGTGCTGCAATCATTGGGGAAATGTTCCGCGTTCGCTGTAAACAGGCGAGTAGTTTATGCTTCGTGGCGCTGGTATCAGGTTACTAGAGATTTATTAAAAAAGCCACAAGTACAATTTAGATTTTTCTTTCACAATCAAACAAATTGCGCGGACTTTTAAGAGTTGAAGAAAATTGTATAGGTAGGTGTTACATTGAATTTTGACTGATTTTCTATAAGCTTTTTACTATTTTGTACATAAAAGAGAAATAAGGCTCTACATAGTAACTATTAGTAACTTAAGTCAAAATGATTTTTTCCAGCAGACTTGACAGTAATAGAGAAAATAGATGATATTTAGGAGATGAGAGAGAGTGCACACCTTGTTTTCGTAAATAGAAACTAGAAATACAAAATAAAGTTAGGTTAGTATAATACATGGGGCACACTAAAAGTTATGCACTTCTAGCGAAACGGAACTATTTGAATTTCGAATGTTATATTTTTTTAAACGTTGCAACCTTCTTAGTAATAAAAAAAAACAATTGGCGGGAAATCATTTGTCAATTGTTTTTTATCACACATCAAAGTTCTACGTATGCAACGAAAATGGAATTAAGTCGAAAAGATTTTAGAGCGATTATTTTTTATGATTTTACAAGTTCTCTTTCTCCGCTAGACTGTGTCGCTCGTCTTCAAAATGCTTTTCGGAGAGAAGTACCTTGTTTAAGCACCGTGAGACAATGGTTTGCTGCATTTGAGAGAGGTCGATGTTCTTTACATGACGAATTTCGTGAAGGACGGCTTTCAACTGCCGTCAAGGAAAATAATGTGGCTACTGTTAAGCGGTTAATTGAAGAAAACCCGCGGATTACCTATGAGACAATTCGAGGACTATTGGGGATTGGTATGAGTCAAATCCAGAAAATTTTACACGAAGAATTGAAAGTTCGGAAACTTTGTTGTCGTTGGATCCCTCATGAACTAACAGCGGAGCAGAAGCGGGCTCGCGTGGAATGGTGCTCACAGATGCTACTGAAGTATGACCACGGACATTCTAATGCTGTTTATGACATTGTCACAGGAGACGAAACGTGGATTTATTGTTTTGAACCCGAAAAAAAACAGCAATCTTGTGAATGGGTGTTTGAAAATGAGAACAAGCCAACAAAAGTGAGGCAGGCGTGAAACATTGGTAAAAAAATTATCGCGTTTTTTTTCTCAGCTACGGGTCCCATCTGTACAATTCCACTTGAAGATCAAAAGAGTGTTAATGCCGAGTAGTATTCTACCATTTGTTTACCCAGGGTGTTAGAAAAAGTTCGCGAAAGACGACCCAAAAGCCGCGTTCTCCTACATCATGACAACGCTTCTTCACACACGGCCAACAAAACAAAGTCATTTTTAGCTTCCGAAAAAGTACAACTCTTCACCCATCCTGCGCATAGCCCCGACCTAGCACCCTGTGATTTTTGTATTTTTTGTATTGTTCTAAAAGTTCAGTGGTAGGATTGTGTCTTCGATCATTCAAATTATTTTGATTAGTGGAATAGGTCCGCTACATATGCCCCGAGGTAACTGGGCAGAATTTGAACTTGAATGCTGTGTGAGCAGTTATAGTTTCCGGCAAAAGTTTTGCCGTCCCATTAATAAAACCATCACTTTGACACAAACTTTCAAAACCTAGGTTATTGATCAACACGTTTTCAAACTTTTCTTTCGTTTATGGGGCAATGCCATTGCTAACGTTTATAATCCGAGACGCCCAGGACTTTAATTGGCTGTGCCATAGCGGCTGGTATAAGATTTTATTTTATTTTATTTTAATCTTTTTGCACAGTTATTGTACAATGGCGGACTTAAGGCCACATGCATTATCGGTGATGCAGGTAGATCTAGTAGTAGGTGCATGGAAATAGTATTTAAAAAAAAAATTTAAATAGGTGTAAAAGTAATACAAAAAAAAAATATTAATATGAAGGTCATAACTTAAATTCTAATAACTACTTAAATAGTTAATAATTTAAATATTCATATAAACCTACATATAATGCCATAATATATATATATATATATATAATGTATATATAACAATTATATATAGGTACTATACGTTACCTGATAGATACACACTATAATAATTATGAGCTACGACTATACTCTGAAAAAAAACAAAAAAATCCTGCCTATGAATCACTATTATATAGTTCATATACCTTCTTCTTGAAAACGGAGTGGCTGGTTGACATCTTGACCTCCAAGGGGAGCACAATCCAGAGGAGAATTGATTGAACATTGAAAGAAGAGTGAACAAGGCTTGAAGTGTGAAAAGGACAGTGCAAAAGAAGATTGTTTGAAGAGCGTAAGTTTTTATTGTGATTGAAGCATAGAAATTGGAAGTATTGATACAGATAAGACAAGATAAGGACCTTAGGAGAATTTAAGAAGAACAAGATGTAAAGCATAGTCACAGCACACAAACTACGACGTTTGCGTGTAGATAGCCAACACAACTTAGAGTGGAATTCCGAAACATGGTCTTACTTACGCAAATTGTGGACGAATCGAATGCAATTATTGAGAAGCCGGTCAAGTTTATTGAGCAGATCTGCATTCAGGTCGAAATAGCACACATCACCATAGTCTATGACAGGAAATATGAACGTTTGCACGAGTGCTATCTTAGTATTGGCTGGAAGGAAGTTCTTTAAACGGTAAAGAGCCCGTAAGCTGTACGTCACCCTCTGACACACTCCGGCAATTTCAGCCTGCCAGCTGAGTGTGGCATCAATACGCAGTCCCAAGTTCTTTACGCTCGTAGTGAAGGGAATAGGCTTGCTTTGAAGACTATGGGCGGAATGGAGACATTCTTTAGCTTCCCAGCGTTCTACTACTCCAAATCTCTCACACCAACTGTCTAATGCGTTCAGGTTAGTATTTATATTGTCGATGGCCTCCGTCAGGTTATCCACACTAGCTTGGCTGTACAACAACAAAGATTGTGTTGCCTATAATCAACATTTCATCGCAAGGCTACGGGTTTAAATTTTTTTTTTAATTACAATATAGCTGGTACTTTTTATTAAATGAATTCGGACATTTTGCACATAACCCAGTATATGACGGCAATAGGCTTGCCCTCTATTAAGTGGGACTAAAAATACTGGCAAATTGTGGGTGTGTAATGCACACTGCCTACCCCTACGGGGATATAGGCTTGAAAAGTGTGTGTGTGTGTGTGTGTGTGTGTGTGTGAGTGGAATGTACGGCGTACGTGCACTCGGAAAAATATTCTAGGTAAATGTACCGATAATATGCGTCATACGAGTACCTAGATTTTAGATAAAATATGCTATTACTTTTGAAAATTGCTTAAATATGTAATTGCAAGTATGCAAATGTATACAATTCGGTCCCTATTCGGTCCGGTAATCATACTCGCATGATTGATGCAATGACTGTAATTACTGGCGATTGGAAAAGAGTAGCCCTGAGATTTTATTCGTCACGTTTTTCTCTTACAGGCTCTACCTCTAAAAACTATAAAAACCCACAGTCACTCCTTTCCAATCACCAGTAATTGCATTTATTGTGTCAGTCTTGCGGGATTGCTTGTAATTTGATGGTAAGTATTTACAATTTTATGGTGAGTTTTTAGAGGGCTCTACGCCTATGGGAGAAGAACCTAGCAATAAAACTAAGGGCCACTTTTTGCAATCGCCAGTACTTAATTACAATCATTCCATCAATAATGCGAGTGTGATTACAATCCTACGGTGATATATTACTAGCGGACGCCCTTGGCTTTGTCCGCTTGACAAATTGTGTACTAAAACCTTCCTCGTGAACCACTCTATCCATTAAAAAAAACCGCATCAAAATCCGTTGCGTAGTTTAAAAATCTAAGCAATATAGGAACGGACAGACAGCCGGTGACTTTTTTTATACTTACTATGTTAAGATATGTTTCCATTTACAAACACACGTATGTACATAGAAACAAGAAAAACAAGTACTCACTTAGTAAAATATGTACCTACTTATTTACGGATTATTCCTGTTTGCCCCACCAGGCTTTGTTCCACCAGTGGGACGAACGGGAATTCTATAAATTAATTAATTTTCATTCCCGTTGGCCCCACCATCAAGTTCAGTGGGACGAACGGGAAGTATATTTTATACGATTCCCATTGGCCCCACTAATTTAAAAATTGGTTTTTGCGGTACAAACATTAATGTATCATCATTTGAGACTAAAATTAATGTCTAGTGATAAGTAAAATAAAAAACATCAGTATATGCGTAAAATCACAGATCAATGACTCTTCTTTATTTAATAACCTTAATTATAATATAACTAGTGGTCCCGGCGAACTTCGTACCGCCTCAAATTTTACTTATAAACCTTCCCTGAACCTTCACAAATATTTTAAGACCCAAATTAGCCAAATCGGTCCAGCCGTTCACGTGATGTCGTGACCAAGGGAAATAGGGATTAATTTTTATATATAGAGATAAAAAACATTTTTTTTGCCAAGTTTATGAACTTGGCAACAATAATATTTTTCTTTATACTTAAAAATATACAACTATATGTAAAGAAATGAATATACAAAAATTATCTCGAATAGATCGTTTTAATAATAATAATAATAATTTTGACTGCACAATTTTTGGATAAAATGGTTCCGTAGTTCACACGGACGGTTGGCAGCTCAATTCCAATCATGTTTGGAATCAGGATCGCTTCCCGATTTTCTAACTACTGGTATGACCCATCTCTTATACAAATCTGGTAGTGCCATAGAGCCTAAAAATTATAGACCAATTACATGCCTACCAACGGTCTATAAGCTTCTCACATCTATTTTGAGACAAAAAATAACGCGCCACATAACTGACAACAACATCATGTCAATCTCTCAGAATGGATGTAGAAGTGGGGCTCGTGGCACTAAAGAGCTCCTAATTATGGATATGGTTATTAGCCAACAGGTACGCCGTAATCGCAAGGATCTGGCGACATGCTGGATAGATTACAAGAAGGCCTATGACTCTGTGCCTCATTCATGGCTTAGGAGGGTGCTGGAGTTGTATAAGATTGATGCAACTCTATGTACCTTCTTAGGGACATGCATGGGGCAATGGAAGACCGTCTTGTGCTATTCAGGATGCCGACAGACTTGTGGTAATGGTGGACCGATAAAGATCGAGCGTGGTATATTTCAGGGCGATAGTCTGAGTCCTTTATGGTTTTGTCTGGCCCTGAATCCTCTCAGCGCTTTGCTGGAGAATTCAGGTCTAGGGTACCGGTTGCGGAAAGATGGCCAGGTTTTGTCTCACCTTCTTTACATGGATGATTTAAAATTACTTGCCCCAAACAGTCACCAACTGATGGAATTACTAAAGGTAACGGAAACCTTTAGTAATTCTATCAGAATGGAATTTGGCGTAGACAAATGTGCAAGCATGCATGTGAAGAAGGGTGGGATAGTGGATTCCGAAAGAATACAACTTTCAGATTCCACTCAACTTCGGTCCCTTTCGGCAACCGATACTTATAAATATCTGGGTATGTCACAAGCGTTAGGCATATTAGAGACTGACATGAAACAATTATTGAGGGAACGCTTCTTTGGCCGCCTGAAAAAAGTTCTTAAGAGTCTTTTATCGGGCGGTAACAAGGTGCGAGCCTACAATAGTTGGGTCATGCCAGTTTTAGTGTACTCGTTTGGCATACTCAGATGGACTCAGACAGAACTTGACGCCTTGGATAGAAAAGTCCGTACGCTACTCACTACATACCGAATGCATCATCCGCGTTCATCTGTAATGAGGTTGTACATACCACGGAAGTGTGGGGGCCGAGGCTTTCTTAATGCTAAGACCCTTCACAACCGTGAGGTGTGCAATCTTAGGGAATACTTCCTGCGGGTGGACGAGGATTTGCATCGTGATGTTGCTGCAGTAGACAACGGATTTACCCCGCTCGGTTTGGCTAAAGAGAACTGGCGCAAACCTATAATACTAAGTACCAATGACCGCATGGGTGTATGGAAGGGTAAAGAGTTACATGGACGTTTCTATCAGGCCCTACATGGACCTGATATTGATTTAAAATCATCAGTATCCTGGCTACGATTCGGTAATCTATTTGGAGAAACCGAAGGGTTTGTCTTTGCAATTATGGACGAAGTTGTCATGACTAAAAATTACCGGAGGTATATTCTGAAGGATGGTACGGTTGACATATGTCGGGCGTGCCACCGTCCTGGAGAGTCCCTTAGGCATATTATCTCTGGTTGTTCTAGTTTGGCTAACGGCGAGTATTTGCATAGGCATAACCAAGTAGCTAGGATTGTCCATCAACAACTTGCTCTGAAATACAAACTCGTGGATTCAGAAGTACCGTATTACAAGTATGTGCCCGACCCAGTTCTCGAAAATGATCATATCACATTGTACTGGGACCGATCTATTATCACTGACAGGACTATTGTTGCAAATAGGCCTGACATAGTGATAGTAGATCGGTTAGAGCGCCGTGCAATAATAGTTGATATTACTATTCCGCATGACGGCAATCTCGTGAAAGCCGAAAAAGCCAAACAAGTAAAGTACTTGGATTTGGCCCACGAGATTGTCGACATGTGGCATGTAAGCTCAGCTGTTATTGTACCGATAGTCGTTTCCGTGCATGGACTGATCGCCAAGAGCCTCGACCAACACCTACAGAGGCTCTCGTTAGACGGTTGGATTAAGGGCCTGATGCAGAAGGCAGTGTTGCTCGATACGGCACGCATCGTGAGGAAATTCCTCTCTCTGGAGCCCTAACCACCGGTAGCTTGGTCCTTGTACCCGATGCCGGTGGGTCACTATTTTTTATATTTTTAAATATATTTGTATTTTTTATAGATTTATTTAAAAATGTATTAAATATGTAATTAAGTTAAATAAAGGAATAATAATAAATATATATACCTGGCAACACCACTATCAAGAGCCGTCAATTTTTTTTTCATCCTATTGTTTAAATAATTTGCTAAAGTATTTACAGTTTTACATCACAATAAACAAGAAGAATAGCTAAAAAGTTTCCAAATAATTTGTTTCAAAAGAAAAACCATGAAAAACCTACAGGAAGATCTTTACCAAATATACTACATTTTTTTGCTGAAAATGACGTCTGTCATACTGAAAAGCCTAATATAATAACAAACAATAAACTTGAAACATGTTGACTAGAGCTCGTACCAGGGCACAAACTGCACAATTACCAACCCCGGACTCGTCGCAAAACTCCGCCTCACATTCGCCGGAAACCGTGGCTGATGGTGAGGCGTCGAGCTCAAGTAGCGACGAGTTTTTCTCTCCACCGACGTCGCCTCCACCTGTACGTCGGCAGGGGAGAGGCCGGCCACCGACTGGCTTAGGACCCCGAGGCCCTCCGGCTTCGATTAGGGACCCCGCTACCGGTGGTAATGTGCACCGCATTCGATGGAGTCTCTCTATGAACGAAAACGTGATGCGGGCATATTTTGTGGCTACAGAGGGAGGAATTAACCTCACTGCGTACCGTGTCCGCATGCTGCCCCTGTTTCAGGTACTTGAACCAGATGTCAACGTAACAGCACAACGCCTATCGGATCAGGTGCGCGCCATACAACGCTGTCATCTGTTGGATGACGCCGCACTTGAGAGGCTACGCTTAGAAGCATGTAACAGTATCATCCCTTCTTCATTACATAGTAACCGTAACTCCACTACAGTAGAAAATGAAATACCTCCCGTCTTAACAGTTAATGAAGAAGTAAATGATGCTGCTACATCTGTAAGTATCCAATGCAATGATGAATTAAGGAGCGTTTTGGAACAAGCGATTGGTGAGTTTAGATCTGTCCCTATTCAGTGTAGACCGCGGCTTCCACGTTTGCCTACGCATAGAAAAAATATAGCGCTAGTGTGTGCCCTAGACTCGATTTTAAAATCTTATTTTCTCAATTGTGATGATCTCACTGATGCGCATTCAATCCTGTATTGTGCGGCTGTTACAGTATGTCGAGTAGCTGGTGTTAAATTTAATAAGCAAGAATCAGCTGCTCGACCAAGACCTACAGTACCAGCTTGGCAATGCAGGATTGAACGTCGCATTACCGAGGCTAGGGTGCTCATAGGCAAGCTACACTGCTTCAGGACGGGCAATACACGCCCGAGAGTCATGCGCTTCGTGACCCGGGCATTCGCGGGAACTAACGTGAGTCCCCGTGAATACTCTGTACGGGTCACGGAGCGCATTGATTTCCTGAAGCAGAAAATCTATGCGTGGGCAAACCGTATAAGGCGATATAAAAAGAGAGTAGACAGATATACACAAAATCGCTTGTTCCAAAAAGACGAGAGGTGGGTATACAGAAGGTGGGAGCGACCTGATTCAGATGTGACTGATGGGAGTCTACCTGATGCTGATGCTACAGTTGCCTTTTGGAAAAGCATTTGGTCGACACCCGTCAGTCATACGCAAGGTGGGTGGATTGGGGATGTAGAGCGGGCGTGTGAACCAATACAAACTATGGAACCTATAACCATATCTGAAGATGATATTGGTTGTGCAGTTCGTTCGTTACCAAATTGGAAATCAGCTGGACCGGACGGACTGCACAACTTTTGGCTAAAATGGTTCCGTAGCTCACACGCCTGCTTGGCATCTTGCTTCCAGTCATCCCTTGAGTTAGCGTCGCTTCCATCTTTTATGACTACCGGAGTTACTCACCTTCTTTATAAATCTGGTGGTACCACAGACCCCAAAAATTACAGACCCATTACTTGTTTACCAACTATATACAAACTTTTTACATCTATTCTGAGAGTCAAAATGTATTCACATATAGAAAACAACAATATATTGTCCATCTCTCAGAATGGATGTAAAAGTGGGGCACGTGGTACTAAAGAGCTCCTTATTCTTGACATGGCTGTTTGTCAGCAGGTACGCCGCAACCGAAAGAACCTTGCGACATGCTGGATTGACTACAAAAAAGCGTATGATTCTGTACCTCATACATGGCTTCTAAAGGTGCTGGAGTTGTATAAAATTGATGCAACTCTGTGCACCTTTTTGAGGTCATGTATGAGACAATGGAATACGGTTTTGGTTTATCCAGGATGTCGTCAGATTCTAGGAGGTGGTGTACCAATAGGGATCGAGAGAGGAATATTCCAGGGCGATAGTCTGAGTCCGTTATGGTTTTGTCTAGCACTGAATCCTCTCAGTACGCTACTAGAGGGTTCAGGGTTAGGCTATCGGATGCGGAGAGGGGGTCAAATTTTATCCCACCTTTTTTACATGGATGACCTAAAGTTATTTGCCCCTAATGGCCCCGAATTGATGGCTTTACTAAAAGTTACTGAAACTTTTAGTAAGGCTATCAGTATGGAGTTCGGGGTAGATAAGTGTGCGGTCATGCATGTGAAAAAGGGCAGGATTGTGGAATCTGAAGGAGTCAGTCTTTCGGATTTCACACAATTTGAGTCGCTCTCCGCAACCGAAACCTACAAATATCTAGGTATGTCCCAAACTCTGTGTATTGCTGAGATTGACATGAAACAGACGTTGCAGGACCGTTTCTTTGGCCGCCTGAAGAAAGTATTGAAAAGTCTCTTGTCAGGCGGTAACAAGGTACGGGCTGTTAACGGCTGGGCCATGCCAATCTTAGTATACTCTTTTGGCATACTTAGATGGACTCAGACCGAATTAGAAGCTCTGGATAGAAAGGTACGTTGTCTATTGACTTCATACCGAATGCACCACCCACGTTCGTCAGTAATGAGGTTGTATATCCCACGGAAATGTGGAGGTCGAGGATTTTTAAACGCTAAGAGTCTCCATAACCGTGAGATATGCAACCTTAGAGAGTACTTCTTGCAGGTGGATGTGGGTCTGCATCGAGATGTCGTGGCAATTGATAACGGACTGACCCCACTCTCCCTAGCTAAAGAAAACTGGCGCAAACCGGTAATACTAGGTGTATCTGATCGCAAGGAAATATGGAAGAGCAAAGAGCTTCACGGTCGTTTTTATCGGGCTCTACACGGGCCCGATGTTGATTTTACAGCTTCCGTATCCTGGTTACGTTTCGGTGATCTCTTTGGAGAAACTGAAGGTTTCATCTGTGCAATCACTGACGAAGTTATGATGACGAATAACTATCGGAGATTTATTGTCAAAGATGGGACGCTAGACATCTGTCGGGCATGTCATCGTCCCGGAGAATCTTTAAGACATATTATCTCTGGTTGTTCCCGTCTTGCGAACGGTGAGTATTTGCACAGACACAACCAAGTAGCCAGGATTATCCACCAACAACTTGCTCTAAAATATAACCTTGTTGACTTAGAGATACCTTATTACAGGTATGTGCCCGACCCAGTTCTTGAAAATGGCCATGCTACATTGTATTGGGATCGGTCTATTATCACTGATAGGACTATTATAGCCAACAAACCAGATATAGTGATAATAGATCGATTAAAACGCCTTGCAATAATTGTCGATATCACTGTGCCGCATGACGAGAATCTCGTGAAAGCAGAAAAAGATAAACAAATTAAATATTTGGACTTAGCGCACGAGATTGTCGACATGTGGGATGTGGATTCGGCGATTATTGTTCCGATAGTCGTATCTGCTCATGGTTTAATAGCCAAGAGCCTCGACCACAACCTACAGAGGCTCGCGTTAGGCAGCTGGGTCAAGGGCTTGATGCAGAAGGCGGTTCTGTTGGATACGGCCCGTATTGTGCGGAAGTTCCTATCTCTGGAGCCCTAACCACCGGTAGCTTGGTCACTGTACTCGATACCGGTGGGTCACTATTTTTTATATTTTTAAATATATTTGTGTTTTTTATAAGTTTATTTAAAAATATAGTAAATATGTAATAAAATGTAATAAAGGGAATAATAATAACTGGCAACTCTGAACATCTCATACATCATTTTCATTCTTAAAATATTTTAATATTTTTATTTACATATTATTGCCTAAATTTGTACAATTACTTCAGATACCTAATTAATATAAGCAAAAAGTCAATAAATAAAGGATTTTATACTATTTTATAACAATAAACAAAGTCTACAAAATTAACATAGAAGATTTGACACATGTCATATGAATACCTACGAAAATATCAACAATATTATGGCTAAATTCAAAATGAAGTGATTGAGATGCAAACAAGAGCCAGAAGCAGAAATGCGCAACTAACACCCCCGGACTCGTCACTAAACTCCGCCTCGCAGGCACCGGACCGCACATCGCTGACACAGGTGCTCGCTGAGGCGTCGAGCTCTTCAAGTGACGAGTATTTCTCTCCACCGACGTCGCCAACACCTGTACGCCGGCGAGGGAGAGGCCGGCCGCCGAGCAGTTTGGGGCCCCGAAGCCTACCAGCTTCGAGTAGGGTCCCCACTACCGGTGGTATTGTGCACCGCATGCGATGGACTTCATCCATCAATGAAAACGTCTTGCGGGCATATTATGAGGCTACAGATGGGGAAACCAACCTGACTGCGTACCGTTCAAGGATGCTTCCTTTGTTTCAGGCTCTTGAACCAACAATGACCGTTGCCGTCCAACGGCTATCGGATCAAGTGCGGGCTATCCAACCATGTAAGTTGTTGGATCAATCTGTGCTTGATCGACTACGCCTGGAAGTATTATCTACTCGTACAGCTCCAGTGTCAACGAGAGCACCGTCACCTGTGACACAGACGGTTGCTACAATTGTGACGTTAGCGACGCCCGCACCCGACGCGGGAAATGATACGAGTGATACATCTATCCAGGTAAGCGAGCAATTGAGGAGTACTTTGGAAGATGTGATCTCGCAGTATAGGTTTATACCTAATTCTAGACCGCGGCTACCACGCTTGCCAATGCATAAACGAAATCTGGCGTTGATGGGAGCCCTGAATGCATTGCTAGAGCCGTACTTACGGACTAGCAGTGATTTGCTTGATACTCACTCGATTCTTTACTGTGGAGCCATTGCCGCTTGTCGTGTTGCACGCGTTAAATTCCCCGAAGCTAACCGTGCACCACGACCGGATGGTGTTCCCGTATGGCAGGCAAGAATCGAGCGACGTATCGGCACATTTAGGACTCTCATTGCAAAGCTTATCTCTTTCAGCCGGGGAAATAGTCGTCCCCGGGTCATGCGTTTCGTGACTCAGGCATTTGCTGAGACCGGTATTCGTCCCCAGCAATACTTAGCCAATGTCACGGAACGTATTGACTTTCTGAAACAGAAAGTGTATGCATGGGCAAGCCGAATCCGTCGTTATAGAGAGCGTGTAAATAGATACTGGCAGAATCGCATCTTCCAAAGTGACCAAAGGAAGGTGTACCGAGAGTGGGAGGGAACTGGACAACGTTTGAACGGCGGACAAATGCCAGATGCTCACGCCATGAATCAATTTTGGCGTGACTTATGGTCGGTGCCCGTCGAACATTCGGAGGGCGACTGGATCCGTGTCGTCGAGCGTGAATGCAGTATCATCGAACCCATGGAATCTATTACCATAGACTCCGAAGACGTTAGTTGTGCAATGCGTACGACCCCGAACTGGAAAAGTCCTGGGCCGGATGGATTGCACAACTTTTGGATAAAGTGGGTTCAGAGCTCGCATGAACGCTTGGCAACACAGTATCAAGAAGCCCTTGAGTCTGGTTCCTTACCCGCTTTCATGACCACTGGCATCACCTTCCTGCTCCATAAATCAGGTAGTACCACGGAACCTAAAAACTATAGACCCATCACTTGCTTACCTACCATCTACAAGCTCCTTACATATATTCTGAGAAGTAAAATAAACTCGCACATAGTATCTAATAATATCTTAGATAACGCTCAGAATGGATGTAGGGCTGGGTCTCGTGGTACTAAGGAGCTACTCCTCATTGATATGGCCATTAGCCAACAAGTCAAGCGGAGTAGGGGCGCCCTCTCTACTGCCTGGATTGACTACAAGAAGGCCTATGATTCGGTGCCTCATTCATGGCTGAGGAGGATTTTAGAGTTGTATAAAATTAATCCGACTCTTAAATCCTTCTTAGTCTCGTGTATGGGACAGTGGACCACAGTCCTTCGTCAACTAGGTAGTGGTGGGCACGCCTCTGACCCGCAAGGCTTGATAAGGATCGAGCGTGGTATATTCCAGGGCGACAGTTTGAGTCCATTGTGGTTTTGTTTAGCACTGAATCCACTTAGCACATTGCTGAAGGATTCAGGGCTAGGCTATCGGTTTCGTAGAGGGGGTGAGGTTCTATCTCACCTGATGTACATGGATGACCTCAAACTGTTCACACTGAAGCACCAAGATTTAGTGACATTATTAAAAACTACGGAAGTTTTTAGTAATGCCATTAAGATGGAGTTCGGTGTTGATAAGTGTGCGGTTATGCATGTACAACGGGGGAAGGTTGTAAATTCACCGAATTTACAACTTTCTGAGATAATAACTCTCAGATCTCTCTCCGAGACCGAAACATACAAATACCTTGGTATGTCAGAGTCATTGGGTATAGCGGTAGAGGATATCAAGAAATCGGTGAAAGAACGTTTTTTTGGCCGCCTGACAAAAGTTCTTAACAGTTCTTTGTCCGGTGGTAATAAAATGCGGGCTTTCAATGGTTGGGTGATACCTTTATTGTTATACTCCTTTGGCATACTTAGGTGGACTCAAACGGAACTAGACGCCCTGGATAGGCGAGTCCGTCAACAACTCACATTGCATCGAATGTTACACCCACGATCATCTGTCATGAGACTGTACATTCCACGGAAGTGGGGGGGTCGGGGATTTTTGAATGCCAAGAACCTCCACAACCGTGAAGTGTGCAGTCTGAGAGATTACTTTCTACAGAACGGGTGTGACATTCATTGCGATGTCGTGATGGTTGACAAGGGCCTGACACCTCTTTCCTTGGCTAACGAGAACTGGCGTAAACCAAAGGTACTAGATACTGAAGACCGTAGGGACGTATGGAAGAGTAAGGAGCTACACGGGCGGTTCTACCGGGTCTTAACAGGACCCGACGTAGACCTGCTCGCATCGGTGAACTGGCTGCGTTTTGGTGACCTCTTTGGGGAAACTGATGGTTTTGCCTGTGCAATTGCAGATGAGGTTATCAAGACGAACAACTATCGGAAATACATCATGAAGGACGGTACGGTCGACATTTGTCGAGCATGCCACCGTCCTGGTGAATCACTTCGCCATATTATTTCCGGTTGTTCGTATCTTGCTAACACCGAGTACTTGCATAGGCACAATCAAGTAGCCAAGATCATCCACCAGCAACTTGCTCTTCAATATGGCCTTATTGAGTTTGAAGTACCGTACTATAAGTACACACCAGTGCCAGTTCTTGAGAATGGTCGTGCATTGCTCTACTGGGACCGATCAATCATCACGGACAGGACTATTGTTGCCAATAGGCCCGATATCGTGTTGGTTGATCGGACCCAGCGTCGGGCAGTGCTCGTCGACATCGCCGTCCCGCATGACGAGAATCTCGTGAAGGCAGAGAAGGACAAACTTAGTAAGTACCTCGATCTGTCCTTCGAGATAACCGCCATGTGGGACGTAGACTCGACGATCATTGTCCCGGTGGTCGTTTCGGCAAACGGATTAATAGCGAAGAGTCTCGATCAACATCTCAAGAGACTCTCGTTAGATTGTTGGATCAAGAGTCAGATTCAGAAGGCTGTTATCCTCGACACGTGCCGTATTGTTAGGAGGTTTCTTAGTCTGTAGCCTCCACCGCCGGTAGTTTGGGTCCTACTCCGCTACTGGTGGGTCACTATTTTTTATATTTTTAAATGTATTTGTTTCTTTTTTTTATAAATGTATTTAAAAATGTATGAAATAAGAATGTAAAGGAATAAACGAAATAATAATAATAATGTCAACGTAACAGCACAACGCCTATCGGATCAGGTGCGCGCCATACAACGCTGTCATCTGTTGGATGACGCCGCACTTGAGAGGCTACGCTTAGAAGCATGTAACAGTCTCATCCCTTCTTCATTACATCGTAACCGTAACTCCACTACAGTAGTAAATGAAATACCTCCCGTCTTAACAGTTAATGAAGAAGTAAATGATGCTGCTACATCTGTAAGTATCCAGGGCAATGATGAATTAAGGAGCGTTTTGGAACAAGCGATTGGTGAGTTTAGATCTGTCCCTATTCAGTGTAGACCGCGGCTTCCACGTTTGCCTACGCATAGAAAAAATATAGCGCTAGTGTGTGCCCTAGACTCGATTTTAAAATCTTATTTTCTCAATTGTGATGATCTCACTGATGCGCATTCAATCCTGTATTGTGCGGCTGTTACAGTATGTCGAGTAGCTGGTGTTAAATTTAATAAGCAAGAATCAGCTGCTCGACCAAGACCTACAGTACCAGCTTGGCAATGCAGGATTGAACGTCGCATTACCGAGGCTAGGGTGCTCATAGGCAAGCTACACTGCTTCAGGACGGGCAATACACGCCCGAGAGTCATGCGCTTCGTGACCCGGGCATTCGCGGGAACTAACGTGAGTCCCCGTGAATACTCTGTACGGGTCACGGAGCGCATTGATTTCCTGAAGCAGAAAATCTATGCGTGGGCAAACCGTATAAGGCGATATAAAAAGAGAGTAGACAGATATACACAAAATCGCTTGTTCCAAAAAGACGAGAGGTGGGTATACAGAAGGTGGGAGCGACCTGATTCAGATGTGACTGATGGGAGTCTACCTGATGCTGATGCTACAGTTGCCTTTTGGAAAAACATTTGGTCGACACCCGTCAGTCATACGCAGGGTGGGTGGATTGGGGATGTAGAGCGGGCGTGTGAACCAATACAAGCTATGGAACCTATAACCATATCTGAAGATGATATTGGTTGTGCAGTTCGTTCGTTACCAAATTGGAAATCAGCTGGACCGGACGGACTGCACAACTTTTGGCTAAAATGGTTCCGTAGCTCGCACGCCTGCTTGGCATCTTGCTTCCAGTCATCCCTTGAGTTAGCGTCGCTTCCATCTTTTATGACTACCGGAGTTACTCACCTTCTTTATAAATCTGGTGGTACCACAGACCCCAAAAATTACAGACCCATTACTTGTTTACCAACTATATACAAACTTTTTACATCTATTCTGAGAGTCAAAATGTATTCACATATAGAAAACAACAATATATTGTCCATCTCTCAGAATGGATGTAAAAGTGGGGCACGTGGTACTAAAGAGCTCCTTATTCTTGACATGGCTGTTTGTCAGCAGGTACGTCGCAACCGAAAGAACCTTGCGACATGCTGGATTGACTACAAAAAAGCGTATGATTCTGTACCTCATACATGGCTTCTAAAGGTGCTGGAGTTGTATAAAATTGATGCAACTCTGTGCACCTTTTTGAGGTCATGTATGAGACAATGGAATACGGTTTTGGTTTATCCAGGATGTCGTCAGATTCTAGGAGGTGGTGTACCAATAGGGATCGAGAGAGGAATATTCCAGGGCGATAGTCTGAGTCCGTTATGGTTTTGCCTAGCACTGAATCCTCTCAGTACGCTACTAGAGGGTTCAGGGTTAGGCTATCGGATGCGGAGGGGGGGTCAAATTTTATCCCACCTTTTTTACATGGATGACCTAAAGTTATTTGCCCCTAATGGCCCCGAATTGATGGCTTTACTAAAAGTTACTGAAACTTTTAGTAAGGCTATCAGTATGGAGTTCGGGGTAGATAAGTATGCGGTCATGCATGTGAAAAAGGGCGGGATTATGGAATCTGAAGGAGTCAGTCTTTCGGATTTCACACAATTTGAGTCGCTCTCCGCAACCGAAACCTACAAATATCTAGGTATGTCCCAAACTCTGTGTATTGCTGAGATTGACATGAAACGGACGTTACAGGACCGTTTCTTTGGCCGCCTGAAGAAAGTATTGAAAAGTCTCTTGTCAGGCGGTAACAAGGTACGGGCTGTTAACGGCTGGGCCATGCCAGTCTTAGTATACTCTTTTGGCATACTTAGATGGACTCAGACCGAATTAGAAGCTCTGGATAGAAAGGTACGTTGTCTATTGACTTCATACCGAATGCACCACCCACGTTCGTCAGTAATGAGGTTGTATATCCCACGGAAATGTGGAGGTCGAGGATTTTTAAACGCTAAGAGTCTCCATAACCGTGAGATATGCAACCTTAGAGAGTACTTCTTACAGGTGGATGTGGGTCTGCATCGAGATGTCGTGGCAATTGATAACGGACTGACCCCACTCTCCCTAGCTAAAGAGAACTGGCGCAAACCGGTAATACTAGGTGTATCTGATCGCAAGGAAATATGGAAGAGCAAAGAGCTTCACGGTCGTTTTTATCGGGCTCTACACGGGCCCGATGTTGATTTTACAGCTTCCATATCCTGGTTACGTTTCGGTGATCTCTTTGGAGAAACTGAAGGTTTCATCTGTGCAATCACTGACGAAGTTATGATGACGAATAACTATCGGAGATTTATTGTCAAAGATGGGACGCTAGACATCTGTCGGGCATGTCATCGTCCCGGAGAATCTTTAAGACATATTATCTCTGGTTGTTCCCGTCTTGCGAACGGTGAGTATTTGCACAGACACAACCAAGTAGCCAGGATTATCCACCAACAACTTGCTCTAAAATATAACCTTGTTGACTTAGAGATACCTTATTACAGGTATGTGCCCCACCCAGTTCTTGAAAATGGCCATGCTACATTGTATTGGGATCGGTCTATTATCACTGATAGGACTATTATAGCCAACAAACCAGATATAGTGATAATAGATCGATTAAAACGCCTTGCAATAATTGTCGATATCACTGTGCCGCATGACGAGAATCTCGTGAAAGCAGAAAAAGATAAACAAATTAAATATTTGGACTTAGCTCACGAGATTGTCGACATGTGGGATGTGGATTCGGCGATTATTGTTCCGATAGTCGTATCTGCCCATGGTTTAATAGCCAAGAGCCTCGACCACCACCTACAGAGGCTCGCGTTAGGCAGCTGGGTCAAGGGCTTGATGCAGAAGGCGGTTCTGTTGGATACGGCCCGTATTGTGCGGAAGTTCCTATCTCTGGAGCCCTAACCACCGGTAGCTTGGTCACTGTACTCGATACCGGTGGGTCACTATTTTTTATATTTTTAAATATATTTGTGTTTTTTATAAGTTTATTTAAAAATATAGTAAATATGTAATAAAATGTAATAAAGGGAATAATAATAATAATTATTATTATTTATTTCGGACTTACATCCATATGTATTAGTAACAATTTCCTTATAATCTAGTGTTAGTAATACACAGTACATAAACATAGACAAATATTAAAAATAGGGAAGATGGATACAGACTCATACCTTTATGGCATGGATCTGTATCCATCTCTTGAGCAGCGGCGAGTCCCATCTCGCCGCAAATACATTCAGGAGAGCGTTGGCGCTGCCGCGGAGGCGCACAAGCGCTGACGTGCAGCGCTTGCGCATAATGCTCGCGAAGCTGTCCACATTGTGGGTCGAGAACATGCCCGATGCGCTACACCGCCACGGCAGCCCCAACACTGCCCTAAGCCCGTTATTGTATTGGACACGAAGGTCGCTGTATGCCCGCTGGGTGAAATTCACCCACAGGCCGCAGCTGTAAAAAGATTGACAGTACGCCTTGTACAGCGTAATCTTCACTGCCTGCGAGCAGCGCGCGAACCTGCGGGCGAGCATGTTTGCACGAGCAGCCAGCGACCTCCGTTCCCTGTCGATGTCACAGCCATCCTTTGAGTCCTCGGTGACCCAGTGACCCAAGTACTTAAACTTGTTGACTCTGTTGAGTGGTGTGCCACATAATGATATTACCGATTTTGTATATGTTTTAGTACCGGCTTTGAATACCATGTACTCACTTTTTTTTACATTGTACTTGAGTCCATGAGTCACCGCATATGATTCACACACAGCGATTAAATTTCTTAATGCCCCAATAGAGGGACTCAACAGCACCATGTCATCTGCGTAACTAATATTGTTAAAACAAACTCCATCAATATGACAACCAACCCTGGTGCTGCCGAGCCTCTGCATCAACTCGTTCATGTACAGGTTGAACAGGCGGGGGGAGGTTAGCCCCCCCTGCCGCACTCCACACTCAAGTCTGTACACCCCAGAAACAGCCTCTGCCCATTTAACACAATTGGTCTGGTTTGCGTACCAATACTTAAACAACCTTATAAGTTCCACCGGCAAAGATGTTTCACTCTGTAACTTGCGCCACAGAACCTCGTAGGAGACCAGATCGAATGCCTTTGACAGGTCCAGAAAACAGGCAAATACCGGTGTCTTCCTGCTGGTGTAATACTGAGCTGTCTGCTTGAGGCAAAAAATAGCACTCTCAGTTGATAGCCCAGGTCGGAAACCGAACTGGGCGTCATGTAGTTGAGTGCGCTTAGCCAGGTGTTTGTCTAGCAGACTATCCAGCACCTTTGCCACCACAGTAGCCAAAGATATCGGCCTGTAATTGGACATGTCAGAGGTGTCTCCCGTTTTATTTTTAACAACAGGTACAACAACTGTATGCATTAAGTGACCCGGTAGATAGCTGTGACTCATACACAAATAAAAAAATATAGCAATAACTCTGGGCAAATGGGGTCCAGCATATCGCAGGTGTTCAACACTGAGGCCATCATGCCCAGGAGATTTACCTCTTACCATGTTGCGTATAACATTGAAAACTTCTTTGGTACTAAATGTAAGTGAGAGTGAGCCCGGCACTACTGCCCCAGTGCCAGACACCCACGACGTGCCCTGCAGAGGTGCCTCCACTTTGAAGTATTGAGAAAACGCATTAGCTATATCAACGGGGGTGTGTACACCCGCCACACTCACAGGGAGACTCTGCTTGTGGTTCAACTTATTTGTTAGCTTCCAAAATTTGCAAAACTTTTTATCAGAATGATTTTTAGCAATCATGTCCATTTTGATTTGCTCTTCGTTGTTTTTACATTCTTTCAATTTTGCCTTAAACAATCTTCTTGTTTCACACATTCTATCATGGACATAACCACTTGTAGGTTTTCTATGTAACAACCAAGTATAATAACATTGACGTGCCTCCCTGTGAGCATCGCGGACATACTTATTCCAGCCTGTTACATACTTTTTTCTATTTCCAACTGGAGGCCCACAATGCGTTTTCTCAGCACTCTCCATCAATATAGTTACTATCTTACTATACATGTTATCTATTATAGCTCTATGGCTGACATTATGACAAACACTGTATGACACATATGAAACTCAGATGGAAAGTCTAATTGTTTAAATTTAGAGTTACACAGTATAGCATATTCTTCTATCTGCTGCTGGTTTCTTACACCCCAAATTACCCTACGCACAGGTAATTGCTCATGGTATACAATTTTAGGTTTAATCATATTAAAATTACATCTCACTAACAAAGGCAGATGATCAGATGTGTATGGTCCATACATAACAGACACACTAGTTATTAAGTCTCTCGCCGCACTACTCACCAAACAATGGTCCAGCCAGCGCATGGCACCATTCTGATTGCTCTTAAATGTATGAGTGTCCTTCGGCAACAGTTCCATATCAACACAGCACCACGAATGTTCGTCACACACCGAAAGCATCTCCCTCGCGAAACGCTCGCCAGGGTGAGCGTTAAAGTCTCCGAGCACAAAAATTGATTCAACATTATTACTCTCAACAATAGCTATAATTTCACCTAAGCACTCCGTAAACTCAACGAGGTTATTCGCACTGTCTGTTGGCATATAGACCGAGAAAATTAGCATTGAGCGGTCACCAATTACGATTTTTATTGCTACTAACCGATCGCTACTACATGAAATCACAAACACCGATGAAAAAAAAATTTATAGAATTCCCGTTCGTCCCACTGGTGGGTTAAGCCTGGTGGACAACAAACGGGAATAACCCTTATTTACTACACGTGAAAACTTTTATGATTTTTTTTTAAGTTGTTTGTTTACATTACGTTTGTCGAATTTATGACAATTGTAAACATTTCCAATCAATATTTATCCTACTTATAGTATAAAGGCGGTTTTATGGATGTTTGGGTGGATCTTTGTAGCTCTTTCACGCGAAAACTACAGCCAACTCAAAAATAATGTCGTTAGTTCATACTCGTACAGCCCATATACATAGCCCATAGGTAGGTAAGTATACTTACTATAACCTATGGGTTATATTGATGTATGAACTAATAATCTCTATATATAAAAATGAATCCCTATTTCCCTTGACCGATTTCGCTTATTCTCTTTTTGTTGTGTTCGTAATTATCAGGAGAAGGATCTTATGGAAGAAAAAAAAAGTTATGCGGAACATTAGAAAAATGAATGCGGTACGAAGTTCGCCGGGACTGCTTGTAAGTTATAAAGATATTGTGTAAATTGTAATATTAATTGTAATATGAATAAGTTATAAAGATATTGTGTAAATTGGCCTAAAGTTGACCGGGAATTGTAGGTAATTGATTTCTTTTCTATAAAACAAGTACTTTTATTGCTTCTGATATTTAAACTGGATAAACTTTGTCTTTTACCTGAAAGTTACGATGATCACATCTCCGTCTGTCTCTTACGCCTCCAAGCCGCTGATTAATTTTGATTAAGGCATGAATGGGAGCTAGGTTAAGGCTATATTCGACCATGTAGGTACTCGGCGTTTCGAGTTTTTTTGTGGTTAAGGATTTTCTATAATGCCCGGTAACGGCAATAGGCTTCCCCCTTACTAAGGGGGGGGGGGGGGGGGGGGGGGGGGGGCAAATGGCAAAAAGTGGGTATGCATTGCACCCGGCCTATCCCTCAATCAATGTACATTACAGTCAAGAAGTATAATGTATAACCCGGTATTGGCTGATCTTTACCCGGGATATAAAACCGGGAACTCGAGGGTGGAGTAGGGCCGCTCCGGCCCGTAGGTCGCATGTAGTAGGTCCGTTTCCGTTTGTAGTTTGTCCGATTAATGATCTACCGTTCTATGTTATGTATACAGAATTTGTGCGACATTGTTCTATTCGCCGATGATACATCACTTATTTTTAAAGTTGATCGCAAGCTGAGGAATTTTGACGAAGTATGCTGCTGCGGGGCATTCGCCCCACAGCAAGCAACCAGATTCACTCATCGACGCGGGATAAAACCCAACCCCAACGAAGCGGGATTTTCATTCCGACCAAACCCCCGAAGAGGCCACACAGCTGGTAAAATTCCGCCGGGCGCCACTGGAAAAAATACCTTCTGGGGTCACCGGAGACACCCGCAGCAATGGACATGGGAGCGGCCGCGATCTCGCGGAATTAAAAAAAATGCACATAAAGAGCACATATGAATGTCAACATTTTACAATTTTATGTCCAGCAATATTATAAAAATACTTTCTCCTGAGAAGATGCCAGCAAGAAACTCAGGTAGATTTTCCATTTTCTTTTTTTAATATGGCTTTGTTCAATCCACTCTGCCATCGAAACAATCTATCTGGTATCTATCCAGTCTTAGGCTGCGTTTCCACTAGAGATGTGCTATGCTACGTTTGATTCTACGGATGCGTTTCATATCCACCACAATTATATTCATTCGTCCACATTGCATGTTAGTCAGTTAGTCAGTTAGTCACACTCACAACGTACAGGGATCTCTAACATAGCGTTTTGTGATTAAACTGAGTGTTTTCAACATTTACCTAGTGTGTGCAAAACAGTAAACCAATTTGTTGTCACAGAGGAGAAGGACAAATAGTTTCAAATAAATAAAATAAAAACCCTTTTTACAATTCGAAATTAACAGCTATTCCTTTAATGCTTATGAAAGTAGGTAATTTGTTATTGTTTCGCCAAATGTCTAAAATGGCTGAACCGATTTTAACGAGATAGCTGATGTAATAATGAGTCATTTTGGTTACTTGTTGTCTCAAAAATGTGGTGCCGCATGCCGTTAGAATTGGGAGCTAAAACTCTACTCCCCGTGGGCGAAGTCGTGGGCATCAGCTACTTGGTGCCTACCTGGTATACTAGACCTTGTTGTACGACTCCAATGATCACGATTGAGCGAAGAAATTATGTGAGAACTTTGTTGTCATAGTATCTACGTGGATATCCCAGATTCCCAAACCACAGACACATAATTCCCACCCGCCTACACCAAGCCTTAGATAACTTTTTACTTTTCACAACTTACATAGGTTCAGGAAACAATTATGCAAAACAGATTATCGGCTTTTGGAGTTCGAAAGGAGTTCATTAGGCACAAAAATCCCGAAGCTCGTCTGGGGAGAGGCGAGGTGAAGCGAGGCGAGGCGAGGCGCTGCGTGCGCGAATTATGCAATTTCATTTCAATTTGCGACCGCAAAATACTTGTATTGAGACGTACCGGTGGGGAGTTGGGAGGGGGGGTCGGGAGGTGGCTATTAGGGAATAAGGCGGTTGCACACACGACGCAGTTTTTTTCCCACCCCTCGCGAATTCTGTGCGACATTACACCCTAACACCACTAGTTAGAATTGAATCAGCCGCGTTGCTGCGGTGTGCGCTGATTAAATTATTTCTCCATTATTTGATTCGCCACCTCTTTCAATATGGCGGCAAAAAAGCCAGCATCACTTGAGTGCGCTCGAGTACCTCCTGGTACTTATAGTACCTGGTACCTAGTACTTACTTACTCACTACTACACTACGGTGGTAAACACAGGCGACACAAAGGAACCGGCATCTCTTGCAAGTCATTGATTGACTGCTCATATTTAATTCCGGACACTTATTTAATAATAAATCGTAAAAATGAAAGCCTTTTTGAACCAGCATCAGTGGAATTCTCTGATAGAAAGAAAGAAACAAAAAACATACTTTTAATTTCTACACAGGTACAGAGAAATACAGGGTACCTACACAAAAATAAAATATTAAAAAAAAAAACAAGCAAAAAAAAATCACAATAAAATATAAAAGTGCTTTTGTGAAGATAGGTACCCTGAACCGCGCCATCGCGCCAGTGCAACCACCTAGTGCCTGATCTGTGCAAAATTAGGTCCACTCTCAGCTTGATGCTGTTGGACAGCGCTGTTTTTTCAGAGAACTGAACAAATAAAAATGTGCACAACATGTATCAAATATAATAATATGGTAATATTAATAAATAACAGTATACTTCTGATCCCGTGCAACCACAGATAATATTATAGTATGCAATGCATGCTGCTGTTGCAAAAAACTGAGTGAAGTGTTTGAATTTCGAAAATACCTACTATTCTGCACGTGAAAATTTTACATTGTTTTCAATGGGACCATTGTTTTTTTCGGTGATTATTCATCGATGGTGTGTCCGATTTTCAATTTTTTTTTTGTTCTAAACCACCCTCAAGCCACACATTATCACTGTGGTAAGTTTGAAGGAGATCGGTTCAAGCGTTTAGGAGGAGTATGCGGACAAACGAAATACATGAGTCGCCTAAGATTGAGCTTCGCTCAATAATATAATATAATAGAATTGTAACGAACCGCGTCAATACAAGGCTAGATACGATGCTGCCTATGTTAAGGAATTTAGTTGATCACGTTAACTAACAATGTAGATTCTAATCTGGCATTTAAAAAAAAATGTTCATTGCTTTAAAACAACTTTGGCCACCAATTTGAATGCTTTGATAGTCCTATACTTAATAGTCCGGCCGTTTCCTTCTGCGAGCAAAGTCGTGCTCGCGAAGGAGGCGGCCGAGAGGGAGAGGGAGCGTACCCTCGCCGCCGAGTTCCGTAGTCAGCGGCGAGGGCGACGCAGACACTACTACGCCCAAGACCATCGACCTCCATGATCGGGGCCTGAGGACGGCGGGATCGCCACCCGTCGTCCTTACAGAAGCAGGCTAGAAGGGTTGCGTGCTGCGGAGCCTTTGCCCCATGGCACGCAACCAGATTCACTCACTGACGCGGGATAAATCCCAACCCCAACGACGCGGGATTCTCATCCCGACCAAGCCCCCGCAGAGACCACAGAGGTGGTCAAAGTCCGCCGGGCGCCACTGGAAATTTTCTGCTTGTAACCAGAGACGCCCGGCAACGGACGTTAGAGCGGCCGACGAACTAAAAAAAAAAAATAAGTCCTATAATAGTCAAGTGCTGAAGTCCTATGACGGGGTTGAAGCGTTCGGAAAATATCTTTGACTACAATTCTGATTTCTTTTTACTCGAGTCAGGTTTTTCACAATCACGCCTCTTTACGCAGGCTCTCCACATGGTACGATCCTGGCACACAAATATCAAAACTTAAAGAAATGAGTTTAGTTAGGAATAAGTACTCGTATGATGACATTAACTGTATCAGTTAGGTGCCTAGCACATTTTATGGTTATCTGTTATTTGTTTCACTTGCGAGTTACGAGTATGATGGGATGGGCTCGCCATTTTCAGTGTGTACACTGGCCTCCTCTGAAAATCGGCGTTATGCTGAGAGGAGACCAATTTCCACGCAAATGCGCCGTGCACTACCGTGCATGCATCGACGAATTTCCTACACATGGTTTTATTTTACTTTTATTGTGATGTGTATCTTGTTTACGTCGCTTCTGTGTTTGTGAAATAAACGTCTTTTCTTTCTTTCACTTATAGAACAAGTTATCATTAGTTAGACACCATGTAAATAACATTCCTAAAAAAAATGAAGGCCATTTAGTCTAATACCTGGTTTATTAGACTATTTGATGATATCATCATTCACCGAGCCTTTTTCCCAACTCAGTTAGGGTTGGCTTTCCAGTCTATGATTCGGCTGAACTTCGATATTTTCCGTGAAGCGACTGCCATCTGACCTCCACAACCCATGGGCGATATCGAAGTTCTGTAGTTAGACCGGTCAGATTTTGGATTAAGGGCTCCAACTACCACTAATGACTGCCATAGATGTTCGTATGACAACCGGGACCGACGCGACAACGTGCACTGCCTTGCACTATAAAGAGTAAATGTTTGATTTTTGTTTGAAGCGAATAGGCTATCGTAACTACTGGTCCGATTTTGAAAATTCAGTCATTGATATAGGTATTGCTACATTATCCCTGAGTAAAGTAGGTTACTTTTTATCCCGGTATTGTGTTCCCACGGGAACCGGGAACGAGAAACCCATGTTACGCAGGCGGAGCCGCGGTGATCAGCTAGTTAGTAAATAAATATGGTGGACATACACAGCGTCGTCTAGCATTCGACTAATATCTATTTTGTCAGATTATTTAAAACTACAGCGTGCTATTGCTTATTAACTTATAACATAACCACATAATTGGGAAATATTACCTACTAGCGGTTGCCCGCAGCTCCGCCTGCGTGTTATAGTTTTCTTGATCACCAGTTACTGATTTATTATGTATAGCTGTTGCCCGCAGCTCCGCCTGCGTGTTACTTTGCATCGACATAACTGTTTTATTTATGATCCGATTGAAATAACCTTAAATGTTAAGTTGAATAAACCACAACGCATTACTGAAAACCGCATTCAAATTGGTTAAGCAGTTTCTGAAATTAGCGTGTTCAAACATTCAGACAAACAGACAAAAATTCTAAAAACCATTGTCTTGGGTTTATTGCGTTCAAAAAGCCCCCCTACAACAGTTTCTCTATTATAACTTCCATGTACTGACATCGTCCACGTACAATTTTATTAAATGTATTGATAACCACAGAATTGGGAATAGTACCTACTTACTATAACTAGGACAGAGTAATAATTTCAGTTTCATAACCGTTGATCTATTAATTACTACATAGATACTTATATTGATTACCTACCATCACTGTCAACACCGATTACATCTCTAGGACTTTAAAGTTACAAACTAAAGGTAAATGTGCATACTTAATGTCACGTTGCACATTGCCGCCGTCGGCGTCGGCGTCGGCGTCGGCGTCGGCGTCGGCGTCGGCGTCGGCGTAGCTACCAAGGTACAAATATAACGTAAATACGTTTCGGAGATTAGCCGAATCAAACCGATGGACAGATTACAAAAACTTTAAAAGCTGCATGTTCTATGTAAGTAAGTATCGTATATTTATATATTCTGTATGTAGGTATTTTCTTAATAGAGTGCATTTAGTGAAAATCTGGTAATTTGAAATTAAACACATACAATTTAATTTTATTTATCTGTATGGATAAATAAAAATAAATATTTATACTGTCGATAGACGGCGCTTGGTGGAATCTGCTACACATATTGCACAAAACACATATACTTTTCCATTGTTATAATTTTATTTTTACTGACCGGTTTCATCTCACGGCATCATCAGAGATTACAATATAGCTTCAATAAATCACATAATAATATCGTAATACACATTCATACACTTGGAGGTGGAGCCCAAATTAACCCAATATTATAAGCTTGTTCTATGGGAACAAGTTCCAGATGACTGAGTAACATAATTATGTATTTGTAAATACTATGTACAGATTTATTATAAGTATAGATAAATATCTATATACAAAATACGAGTATACATAATTATAGACTAAAAATATTTACATTACAAAACATCGTTTAAAAAATCCTCCGCGTCATTGCCGACTGGGAAGGTTCCCAAATGCTGGCTATGTTGCCACGTTGGATGGCGACACTTATTCTTTGGGCCAGAAAATAGCCAGCCTTCTGGTCCTCAGAAGCATCGATTAGGCGTTTAGCAATGTTTCTATAAAGGCGGCGAGCTCTCGGTCCCCATGACCCTAGTACAACCCCAAACGGCTCAAATATGTAATCACCTGCTAGGTTAGCATATTTACGCCGTTTGAGGCCATCAGCCGATGCAGCAGCAGTGCCGGCACATCCGGATGTGCTTGGAAGGTGTGAAGGTGCTAAGGTGTCAATGCATGTAGCGTCCCACACTAAAGGCCTTCCCATCTTCCACGTAGCAACGACATACCGTCCGGTCTCTTTCCATCGCTTCATGCTAAACCATTTGGTTCACGTACGGCCGGAAGACCTGCGGTGTAAAGAGCCCTACGAATTATGTCGTTTAGAATAGCGTGCCGAGGTATACAGTATTTCTAAATACTAATTTTCTTTTCTCCGATATTATAATTCGGAAACTATTCTCTACTCTTACTGTTTCTCATTTAGAATCAGAATTTACATCAAATGGATAATCTACCTGAGTTTCTTGTTGGTATCTTCTCAGTAGAACCAACTTACCGAACCAACTTAGCGAAAGAATCATTTTCAAATGGTTTATTAATGTACTTAATTTAGTAATTTTATAATATTGCTTGACATGAAATTGTTAAATTTTGACATTCATATTTATGTGCTCTTTATGTGCCTAAACTGAATAAACGAAATATATTTTTTTGATTATTTGAACTCCTGACTTATTTTCTCCTATTTTAGCCTTTTCAGTTTACTGACACTATGTTACTTGTTTACATGTATGTGTATGTATACTTATTCGAGGTAAATATTTGCGGTAGACATTTCTTCCTTTTGGTTATACTCGTATCTATTCGCTTATTTTCTTACTCTTATCTATTTACACTTTTTAGCTTACATTTTGTTATTATACTGGTACTATTTATGTGATATTTTTAATTGCCTATACTTATTTTTTTATAATACTTTTACTATAGTGAATTAATTACTATTAAATATAAAATTAGGTTATATTTTCGTAATTTCTTAATTTTCTTTGTTACGCTTATTTACTATTTTAACTATTTTTTCTAAGCATACTTAGGTAGGTACATACGTACATACCTACATATCTCGAAAACGGTACACGCATGTGATTTAAAAAGGTAAGTACTTAGTTAATTCTTTATGTATATAAGACTAATTGTCCTGCTTGATTAGAATAGGTGCAAGGGCAATTTGTTGTGACCGGCAACCTACTAGAAGTGGGTCTAAATAACATTTGATTCACCATGTAAAACGAAAATACTCAGGATGTATCTATATAATGTTTATATATAATTTAAATTTTCTTAACATAGGTTCCTATATCTATGTTTTTTAGGGTTCTGTAGTTTCGGAACCCTTATAGTTTCGTTCGTCATGTCTGTCCTCGAACCGTCTTCGGCGTTGCTCTCAAACACTAACCGTTTAAATAAATAAAGAAATAAATAAATATTTTTGGACATTCTCACACAACGTCATCTAGCCCAAATTAAGCTAATATAAACTTTTGCTATGGGATCTAGATGACTGATAAACATACTTATATATTTCTAAATACATACATATTATACATAGAAAATACCCAAACTCCGAAACAAACATTTGTGGATCACACAAATAATTTGAATCGACCCGGAATCGAACCTGGGACCTCAGAGGCGGCAGTCGCATACTCATACCACTGAGCCACCGAGGCAGTCAAAACAAAGTTTGAACATGAAACGATGTAGAAACATGAAACTTTACATGGATATTTACTACGCCGACAAATTGCTAACATAATTTGGGGGTACCTCCCCCTATACGTAAAGTGGGGATGATATAGGTATTTTTCTCGCGTCTACTCCATCGTGTGGGGTATCATTAGATAGGTCTTTTAAGAACATTGAGAGGTTGCTAAGATGATTTTTTGATTTAAGTATCCGTTTGCGAGATATCTAGCTTTGAATAGCATGTTTTTGCGAAAATGCGAAAAAAAAAAAAGCGTTCCCTCCCCTCTAAAATTTTATCGCCTGTCGTAAAGAACCTGAAAAAATTCATGACAGTAGTGCATGTAATGAACTTTGAAGGAAACCTACAACGGATGGTACAACTCTGTTAGTTCAGGAGTTATAAAGGTTTTTATGGGAATCTACGGAACCCTATTTTGTGAGTGCAAGCATATTTTAATAATTAAAAATTAATAATAAAATAATAAATAATTTAAAATTGCCAAGGACTGAATTCCGATACCTCTCGTTATACGATTGAACTAACAACCCCATCGCCACGAACCTTATATTTGATGACTTGATGAGTGAACCTGAACTTATTCGATAAATAGTGGAAATGATTGACAAATCTTAGAAATGGAACAATAGCGCAGGTAATTTAATACATTACGTGATACCCACAACACGAAGCCATTATCCACTAAGTCTGTTCAAACCTTTAGATATTATTGTCCCGATAAAAGGAAATTACAGACGATCGAGCCATCACCTAAACAAATTAAACGCAGATATGAGTCATCAGCAGCGATGGCTGAGCTTCGGCTGCGGTCGGGGGCACGTCTGTTTGGACAGCGAGACAATAGCGCCGGATACGAACGCGAAAACGAACCATTATAAGGGCGATAAAGGAATTTAAACATCTTTAAAATATTTGAGGTGTCGTCGCGTCCCCGTCACTACCACCCCTCTCCTTCTTCTATTTCCTAATGACGTAAATCGAGCTGGCACTCTTTTGTTTTGTTTCCGATAACCGTCGCAATCCGCTCCTTATTGGGTTACCGCCTTTAATCATTGACGCGCGACGAGTTGTAACCGAGATGTGCCCCTAACGACGCGCAATCAATACGCAACTGCGGCTGCCCGCCAGACGTGATTGTGTAATCAATACTCTTTGATTCAGACAAATAAAAATGAGTAATTGAATCTCACCCCGTAAGAAGCTCGGTGCGAATATGACGGATGTCTTGTTCGTAGGGAGGTACTCCGTGCCGCCGCCACTCTGCAACTCAGCAAAGGGAGGGTCGTTTGAGGTACGAAATGAAATAGCCCTTCGTTATCGCGATATCTCATTATATCACTGAAACTTGCAAATTCAATAACAAGCGAGGTAAGTGTACAAAAGAAGTAGTAATTATACCTACCTTCCTAGGTACTTAGGTAAACCTACCTATATTCTGCATAATGTAGGTAGCTGCACTATGTATAGGTGAAGGAGGGGCATAACGGGGATGTCAAGAGAAATTATCAAAATAATACCTAATACATAATCCGTAGGGCTCTTTCCACCGCAGGTCTTCCGGCCATACGTGAGCCAAACAATGGGTTAGCAAGAAGCGATGGAAAGAAACCGGACGGTATGACATTGCTACCGTGGAAGGTGTGAAGGCCTTTGGTGTGGGACGCTACATGCGTTGACACCTTAGCACCTTCAAACCTTCCAAGCACATCGGGATGTGCCGGCGCTGCTGCTGCATCGGCTGTAGGCCTCAAACGGCGTAAATAAGTATGCTAAACTAGCAGGTGATTACATATTTGAGCCGTTTGGGGTAGAGACACTGGGGTCATGGGGTCCGAGTGCTCGCCGCCTTTATAGAGACATTGCTAAACGCTTAATCGATGCTTCTCGGGACCAAACGGGTGGCTATTTTCTGGCCCAAAGAATAAGTATCGCCATCCAGCTTTCTGGGAACCTTCCCAGTCGGTAAAGACGCGGAAGATTTTTTAAACGATATTTTGTAACGTTATTCCGTGCCTCGGAGAGCACGTTAAGCCGTCGGTCCCGGTTGTCATACAGACATATATGGCAGTCGTTAGGGGTAGTTGGAGCCCTTAATCAACAATCCGACCGGTCTAACTACAGAACTCGATATCGCCCATGGGTTGTGAAGGTCAGATGGCAGTCGCTTCACGGAAAATATCGAAGTTCAGCCGAATCGCAGTTAGACTGGAAAGCCGACCCCAACTGAGTTGGGAAAAGTCTCGGTGAATGATGATGATTTTCTAATGTTAATATTTTTAGTAAATAATTAAGTACATTGTACCTACCTAATTCTTAGTGTAAATAAATATAAAGTTATAAATTTTTCTTTGGCTTATAATTCGGTCAAGTAACTAATATGTTATTTTTTAGTATTAATTTTATCAAAACCTAGACCCCCTAATCCTACAACCGTAAATTGAAGATCGTGGTCTGTTGATCCTGGCTGTCGTCCTGGCTGCTGCCCCGGTAAAGCCTCGTAAAGGCCCTGGTAAAGGCCCTCGTAGAACTTCGTAGTCCAAAAAATCTTTTTTTATATTTCTTTAATATATTATCTCAAAAGTTCATCTTCCCTCTGGAAAAGACAGATTTAAGGTTACCTGGAGTTGAGTTAAGAGATACCTCGCCCTTATAATAATGAATATGTATGAATAAATAAAACAACTCAGTAGAGACAAATTTTGTTAAAATCAAATCAATAAGAAAAATATACACACACACACACACACACACTCACACACACGCACACACTCACACACACACACACACACACACACACACACACACACACACACACACACACACACACACACACACACACACACACACACACATACACAGACAGACACACATTACGCCTATACACCCTAAGGGGTAGGCAGAGGTGCATTACACACCTACAATTTGCCAGTATTTTTAATCCCACGTAATAGGGGGCAAAATTTATAACCTCTCTGTTAATCAAACCAAAAGCCAGGACAGATGTTACATAGACTACCACAACCATAAAATATAAGTTGAATGCTTTACCAAATTAAGCTACAGGTACCGGTTTATAATTGTTGAATTTTTGAGCCAGTTAGAAATCAGTCTCTTTGTTGGCCACGTTGGGACATCTACCGGCAGTTTCACGAACTACCAAGTAGGCGGTGTGTGATTTTAGAAGTTACAACGACCTTTCATCACCGCCACACAAAGGTAGCCCGTGCCTGATTAACTTTTGCTATCATACAAATATTTGGAAATAGGATTTCCAAAGCAGAACTATACAGAATAGTTTTTATCGCCAAAACAATTTGTCCGCTTCAAGCACGGCCCATACAAGACAATTTGCAGGGTCGGTCTTTGGTTATACCAAAAACGGGTTTCAGAACGCAATCAATAACTTCATAAGTGCCACTCTCACTGTCAACTGACTGACATATAGTACCATAAACTGTCAAAAAAGTTAACCTCAAACTTCTTTCTTTCTAGCATAACAGTAAACAAAACAGTTCACAAAAATGTTAAAATCAGTGATCAATAAACTTAATATCGTGCAATCAACTTGCGGGTTCCACACTACAGCATGTCTAAATGAAGTGAGATTGCTGAGCCGGCTCCGTGTAGTTGACAACTCCGAAATAGGGAAACGAGCTATGGCCGAAGGCAAACCTCCCAAAGTGATTTGTGTTTACAACCAACAACGTATGTATTCAGAACTAACACTAAATACTATGATACTTACATCACGTTACACAATATGATGTTACCTAATTGTAATAAAACTATTTCTCCTTCTCCACTTGCAGGTGTAGGTTTTATCGGCGACAGAGTTTTGGTTGCCATCAAGGGCCAAAAGAAGAAAGGTATTCTTGTAGGATTGAAACAGATACAAAAAGTAAAAGTACCAAAGTTTGACAGTAACAACGTGGTTCTTATTGACGACAATGGCACTCCACTGGGCAACCGCATACATGTCCCTATCCCCACCATACTGCGCACCATCTTGAAGGAGAAAACTCACTCTAAAGGAGCTGATTATACTAAATTATTATCAATAGCAACTAGATTTGTATAGTTTCATGTGTTAATGTAGGATCAGAATTAAGTTTAGGATAGTATTAAATGGTTATTGTTACAATTGTATTTCTTTATATAGCCAATTTACTCCTGATAGTCCGGTCAATTTAGACATTCGGAGGTGCATAAAGTCTGAATATCATAAATAATATAATATAAAGCATATGTATGTAATATAAAGCATAAAGCTGAAAATCAGTAAAATTGTTCAGAACAATTATAAATAAAATTTAAAAGTTCCCCATCATTCCCTTGTGTGGAAAAAATTTATTTGAGGTCAAAGATCCAAAAAATGACTTTTTCGCAATTTTCAGCAAAACTGGTAAGTTTTATCATAACAGTACCCTAAACAAAAATTGTAAATAACTGAACCCCTTAAGTCTAGGTCAAATTTTCTATTTTTAGGCTTGCCTCCAGATCGAGGGCTATCCATAGAGGTGTCAACCATCATTGTAGCATAAGCAGTTCTCGAGAGCTAAGGGGGGGACAAAAATTACATTTCCCATTTGTATATATGTTACGGCTAATAAAAAATGCATGGTCACCCTAATCTTCTGTTGTTGGCCACTCGTATAATACAATATAAACTAATTGTAACAATGTAAACAAAACAATATTAAAAAAGAAAATGGATAATCTACCTGAGTTTCTTGCTGGTATCTTCTCAGGAGAACCAACTTACCGAACCAGCGAAAGAATCATTTTCTAATGGTTATTTATGTACTTACTTAATTTAGTATTTTTATAATATTACTTGAAAAAATTGTATAATTTTGACATTCATATGTGCTCTTTATGTGCCTAAACTGAATAAATGAAATTGATTCTTGATTCTTTGATTCTAATACCCGAAGTGCGGCTGCACCTAGTTTTAGCCGGTTAGAAGTAGGTGTAGCCACTTACTCTTGGTTAAACCTAGTACGAGCCGATTGTTTTCGGGTAAAACTAGGTCTAGCCTTCATCATGCCGGCTACAACTAGGTCCAGTTGTCACTTTCACCTGGGAGAAATCTCTTTTTTTTATTAATGCAAGTTTCTGGCACTCGCCGGCCGCTGCCGCGGCACCGTTCGCTTCGCTCGCTCGGCTCGTGCGTAGGTGGTCACAGTTTTAACCTAACCTAAACTAACCTTACCCATACTAGGTTTAACCAAGAGTAAGTGGCTACACCTAGTTCTAACCGGCTAAAACTAGGTGCAGCCGCACTTCGGGTATTAGCCGTAACATATATAGATCTCAGACTAGAAGAAGAAATAGATGTCTCAGAAACGGTGGCTTGTAGGAAAAAAATATTGATACATTTTATAGATAATTTTAAGATCTACAATTTTTGTCCGGCGTACCTACTTTTATGATAAAACTTACCGTTTTTTCTGTAAATTGCGAAAAAGTAATTTTTCGGACCTTTGACCTGGAATAAAAAAAATTCTACACACGGGAATGATGAGGAACTTTATTTTATTTATAATTATGTTCTGAACAATTTTACTGATTTTCAGCTTGTTGGGACTTTATGCACCTTCACTCTTGGATATTTCCAAGAACATTTAAAGAAATCAGAGTTCAGTTGTAAGTAGGTTCACCACAGGTACCCAGTTAAAAGATGTCTTGAACTTTGCAAGTCTTGCTAGGACTCACTTTTCATACACATTTGGATAAGTCAGCAGTAGCCTGGTGGCTAGGTGTTGGCCTTGTATTTCACCTCAAGACTGTCTACTACACATCCTGTCTACTACACATCTTGTTTGGAAATCAGTGGAGCTGAGTTTGTGCTTCACTCACAATATGAGCATTATTTATTCAGTAAGTTAACTACAAGCAGAAGGGACAATCAGAGGTATCAATAGAAACTACAATAAGAAAAAAAAACAAAAACCGTGATCATTGAAATTTGAAAATTTAATAAAACTTATGTTCAGTTTCACTTTAGAATAGACTTAAGTAATTAAGACACGCTAACTACTGATGGAGATGAGGAGACGACAGGACATTAACAATTACACTGCATTTATATCATATAACCACCCAAACGTAAGGCGAGAGAGATGGCCCTCCCTCTGGGTACGTGTCTTGCACATAGGAAGAGTCCGGTGATGTTTGCCCAATGTTCGGAGAGCTGCTAACGCACCACGGCTAGGCTTGCAATATGACATTATCGAAGCATTTGAAGCCTCTGATAAGACGACACACGCCTTAAGTGTTCCTCGAACATGACCTTGGTGTTTAACGTTACTTGTGTTATGCCACAGCTACACTATGCTCCTCACATCATTTTACAGTGAGTAATCACTTGTGAAATCACAGTGAGTGATAATTATTTTAGAGTAGCAATAATTTCCTTGCCTAGAACTGTGTTCAACGCGATATTGTAGACTGTAGCCGCAGTGATACGACAAATACCAAACATCATTGGACCCATCCTACCTGAAATATAATTACAGTAAAGCTAAGGATACCCAACGACACTGACACTCGACACTAATGTCGATGTTGCGTCATCACCGACTAGTGTCACGACAGTGTACATACGTAGACATCCGATGTATACACTCGTGTCTAGTATCGTTGTGTATTCGGTACCATTACATGGCATACAACAGTTAATATTGCTAATTGTATAAGGTGGTTACCGCAGCGGACGACAGACTCAGCTGTGACTAGAGGCGCGCCGACGTCGACGCGACAACACCGGACCGCGAGATAACAATGCCACATTATAACAACAAGGAAACTGCACCGCTACAACCCGCCATAATATGTTAACTAGGTAGGTATAATTAACTTGTATTCAAATCCGAGATTTACTATGTGGGTCATACTTTTAAATAATTTTAGCGCGACAAATACTCAGAATGGCACCACACAGGAACCACCAGCTTACAATTAAAACGAGGATCGTCGAAATTGGTTCAGTCAGTCGAAAGTTAAGAGGTAACAAACAAAAAATAGTCTATATGAGAATATCTCCTCCTTTTTTTGAGGTCGGTTAAAAGCCTCTAACTACCAGCTAGCAACATATTGACTTGTTGATATTATTTATTTTATTTTTATTTTTTTTATTTTTGTACACACAGTAAATGGATACAAACTAAACATGTATACAATGGCGCCACTTATCTCTAAAGAGATCTCTTCCAGTGGGCCTAAGAGAGGAGATCGTGATGCAAACAGGTCCTGATGTGTGTGCAGGTTAATAAACTTACATAAACTATATCTACATAAATACACAAATACATACATAAAAAGATATATAAACATACATAGACGTACAATAATTAAGGTAAGGAAGCGAGATAGTGTTCCTTGACTCTCTTCTTGAAGCCAGACACAGTTCTGCAGTTCCTTATATCGGTTGGAAGAGCGTTCCACAGTCTGACGGCATGAACGGAGAAAGAGTAGGAGAAGAAGTCAGATTTGTGGGAAGGACAATTGAGGCGGTAGGAGAGGTGAGGCCGGCACGATTCATCTGATGCACGCATCAGTGTGAACCGCTCCCGCAGGTAGGAAGGATATGAGGGATTGTGTAGGACATTGAAGAGGAGACATAATAACCGAGTATTTCTACGAAGACGGATTGGGAGCCACTTGAGTTCCTTGCGAAATTTTGAGACGTGATCATACTTACGTAAGTTAAAAATAAATCGGATACCTAAGTTTTGCAACCGCTCAAGTTTGTTTAAGAGCTCCTCTGTAGCATCCAGGCCGCAAGCGTCCGCGTAGTCCAAGATCGGCACGATTAGTGTTTGGGCCAGCGAGATTTTAGTATCGTGGGGCAAGAAACTCTGGAGACATTTAAGTGTATGAAAGGTGAAGTGGACCTTCTTGCTGACCTCGTTAATATGAGAGCCCCAGGACAAGTTGTTGTCGATAATAACTCCCAAGTTCTTAGCGGCATTGGTGTATTTGATAGGGATATCATCCAGCACGATAGCTGGAAGAGATGCCATATCCAGCCCTGCCAACATCTGCCGACTGCCAATTACCATGGCCTGAGATTTAGTGGGATTTATGTGGAGGCCGTATGACCTTGCCCATAGGCTGATGGCACTAAGTCATGATTCATGACAGCGATGGCAGTCCGATACTCGTTGAGGGTAAAGTGCCTATACAGCTGTAGGTCGTCTGCATACAGATGGAAGTTGGAAGAAATGACTCTAACTGCGGAGTTGATAAAAATGGAGAACAAAAGAGGAGAGAGTACGCCACCTTGGGGCACGCCCGCAGTGAGATTGCACCAGTCAGACTGAGCGTCATTGTAGCGAACACACTGCGAGCGGCCCTGAAGATAGGATTTAAACCAGGTCACAGCCTCCATGGAACAATTCAACGACTTAAGGATACCAAGGAGAATGTCAAAGTCTACCGAGTTAAAGGCACTACTGAAGTCCAGTAGCACCAATACCGTAAGAGATCTACTCTCCATGGCCCAACGTATGTCGTCGGTCACCTTAAGAAGTGCCGTCACAGTGCTGTGACCTGTCCTAAACCCAGATTGAAAGGGACTAAGGAGATTATTCCGTGTCAGGTAACTAGTCAACTGGCGATGTACTACATGTTCAAGGACTTTGGATAGGAATGGTAGAATGGATATAGGACGAAATTGGGACGGGAGAGAAGGGTTTGATGTTTTAGGTAGTGGAATAACTTGTGCCTGTTTCCAAGCGCTAGGAAAACAGCCGGAGGAAAGGGAGAAATTAAAGATATGAGTTAAAATGGGGATTATGGACGGGAGAATAGGAGAAAACATTTTAGAACACAGCTGATCGTTCCCAACAGCAGAGGAAGTGATGGCTAAAAGAGATTTTTGGACGTCATCCTCACCAACCGCAGAGAGATGAAACGAAGGGCATGATGGGATGATGGGATGGAGTGTATTATGTATATTATACGAGCCAGAAAATACAGGTTTGGAGCGGTGCCGGTGCAGTACCTTGTTATAATGTGCTTCAACTTTAAAACGACCCGTTAGATAATCTAATATTATATAAACAACACACAACTATAAATAGAACTTACACTAAAACCAATAAACATTCCTAAATACAGTGGTTAATACAAAAACCAGTGTATAACACAAATATATTTGATACATCATTATTTATTTGTACATTAATGGCGTCACATAGTCGACTCGGTGTCGCGTCGATGTCAGTCCCTGGGACTCCCCTGGGGAAGGAAAGGGATCATTTGCACAAGGACTTGAAGTATAGGATGGCCTCGGAGATCTGTGGACAGGGGACTCGGTCAGGGTAGGGGGTAGGGGGTAGGGGGCAGGGGGCAGGGAGTGCGGGAGGTCGCTAGCCTAAACCCTCTGCAAGTGTTCGACTGTAAGGTTGCATTTCCACCACATAAGTGCATCCACCAATAATATTTACATACTATGTGGACGAATTAATATTTTGATTGATTTGGTGGCGTGGTCGGTAATGCATCAATTACCGATGTCAGTATCGGGTTCGATTCCTGAATCGAATCAAATAATTGTGTCCACAAATGTTTGTTTCGGAGTTTGGGTGATTCTAAGTACACATTTAGAAATATATTTGTATGTTTATCAGTTGTCTAGAACCCATATCACAAGCCTATAGCTTAGTTTGAGTTAAATGGCGTGTCAAAATGTTCAATATTTATTTTTTAAATTTATTTATGTCAAACGCATTCATAGCAACGTAGCATAGCACAAATCTGGTCGAAAAGCACCCTTACTGTCCATCCAGTGTCAGTACAGCAGGTGGCCTTAGCAGGAGTAGATAGGAACCTCTATTTCACACACACATACATACACACACACAAACACGCGCGCGGCGCTCGAACACTTACAACAAACTCGACAGTATGAACGATTAACTAACGAGCTAATTACTTTAACTGTATAAAATTCAGATAAGGCGATAGATCAGTATATATAATTATAATACCTAATTAAAATGTATTATCCCCGTCCACTGCCAACTATAACATTGGCTCACAGTGAGCGGGGAACTCACACTAGTGTGTGTGTATGGTCAACACAAAAACGTGAACATATCTCAGGTGCTCATATTCTTAGACATGACCTAGACGTCAATAATATCGTAACAACCGTCCCGTTATATATTTCACTAGCCATAATGGTATTATGGTTCCCAATTCTCGCGGGAACATCCTCGGGATAAAAAGTAGCCTTATAACTTCCGTGAGAACCACTCTATCCATTGATGAAAACAACATGAATGGTGGAGTAGTTTTTGAGGTTATCGCGAACGGACAGACGCGGCGGAAGACATTTATAATGTGTAGTGATACTAATCTAATAACACGATCTAACAGTCATCATGTGAATTTGGCTGCTATTTCATTACTTATGTAAGTCTTGCATGCAAATATGAAGTCACATGAGCAACTTTTATACAAGTTGCACAAACCTGTATACAAGTTGGTTACCTACGTTAGCAACTTTTTGTCAAACTTGCATGCGAGTACATATTGGAATAGCGCGGTAGCTCCCTTAGTGATGCGAAACATGCAACATGATACGTGTCACAATTTATTGAAGTCTTAGTGGTGTCCAAGAATATGAACACTTTGTGTCCAAGTTATCGCTGCTGACCGTACGTACCATATCCGATTAAAACCATAGATACGATTAAATACATAAAATATATTCAGTGTTCGATAGCTAAGAGATGACGTTCGTCTACTGAGAGTCAACCACAATAACCAATATGTAAGTCTAGTTAAGGGAGAAATACACAGTTTAAAACAGCTGTTTACAACAGATGAGATTTTTGTTGACTACACGCTTTAACACCAACAATGTTCAATAGAACGTCATACGGGTATGAATTAATTTTGTTTAAAACTGTCTACACGATTTTAAATGTCTGTTTTAAACTGTGTATTGCTCCCTTTATTCGTCAAGTATCGTTACTGAAGATTCTATTCAGTGTTTTTTATTTGAGCATATGACAAGAAAAAGAGACTTACAGAATGATGATTGTTAAGCACCGAATATAAGATTTAAAACGTGGTTGTAAACGCAAACTTAAGGAAATGAACCGTGTAGCCAACAAAGCGCTTTGTCCGTCTTTTTACTTTCACTTATACTCTATACTGGATGTATTGTAATCGTGTAAAAATATCGATTTTGAGTTTCCCTGTATATAGGTACGGAGAGCTACAGCCTAAACTATTCGACCGATTTCGCTTAAATTTAGCACGAACGTGTATTTGTATAATGGGACAGCTGACGGGAACGCTCATTGAGATAACTACACGCAATTGTCCAAGTGAGAGTGTTACCGTCCCACGTCTTAAACCACGTGTTCGGTACTTCAGTTGACGTTTCCTACACGTGTTACCTACTTGATATGACACTTTCAAGTACAACCAAAAGGCAGTAAGTACAAAGACAGCCGTGGGAGCTCCGCCGAGCACCCAGAGCCTGTAGTTATTGTAAATAAAACACTAAATAACAAAATAAAACTAAAATTACTGCAACAAAAAACTACAATAATAAAAATTCTACGTCCGATTCGACTACGATACGATAAACATCGTCTAATATAATGTATGTATGTATAGTATAATATATCTTAGTGTTTAAACAGATTTTTTAAAACGTTTTACGATAGATTGAACGCGAGTCGGTCGCAGCCGCCCTCGACCACTCGACCACGCTACAATATACACCATTCCTCGATTCACTCAACAATGAAAGAATATTTCAAATGGAACCAGCAGTTCCCAATATACATATAACGCGCTGATGTTCGGCGCCACACCCGCTCAGATATATTTATAGGACGTGAATAAAATGAACGACGTCGGTCGTCGCGAGTTCGCGACACAACTAAACTAGTAAGGAAGTGCCCATATTTACATTATTTTACTTTTATTATTTTGGGGCAATTTATTCTGTGACATTGAATATATAATTCGCGGGTAATGGCGGCCGACGACCATTGTACCGTTATTCGTTATTAGTCGTCTCGTGTACGACTTCTAACTTAACATTTTGTCTTTTATCAACAACCAACTACATATATTTTCGATAATTTAAATAGAAATGGAAGGAATAGAATCTGCTAGTGTTCAGTGCACACGCTCGTCGCTCGCACTACGATGTTTGATGAGGTATTCCGTAACGCGAACGAAAGTTCCGATGATTTGATTGGAAGCGATCAAATTCATAAAATGGTCAGGAGAGGCGGGCTTCCCGCGACCGACTTGCAATTTGAATAGTGTTTCTAGCTAGAGCGAGAGTGTGTTCGAGGAGCGTCGTCTACACGTCGACGACCATCTTCTTGTGTATGTCAGTGTTGCCCACCACGTTGCAGAACTCCTCGAACGAGATCTTGCCGTCCTCGTCCTTGTCCGCAAACAGAATCGTCTTGTCCACGATCTGCTGGAGTTGCGTGTCCTTCAGGTTGTTGCCGACCATCATTTTGAGGACCTGGAACCATGTCGTTCGACATGTACTGACTGGATGACGAGACTCGTGGCTATTACATGGGATCAACAAAATATCTGACGAAATGTGGGAGTTTGGACACATGTCCATTCTTTGGTGTGTCAAAAGACACCAATCAAAGATGTCAAACTAAGACTCAGCGAGTAGTCAAGTCCTCGCAGAAGTCTGTCAGCCTGGAAACTTTAAATACTATTAGCCTGTCTGCCCACAATCATCGGCTTAACTGTTAGAAAACCCTTTCAAAACTGCTAACTTACCTGTTAATAAACCTTTCTCAATTTCCAGTCGCATTTAAATTTTATACAGTTCTGAAAATGGCTTCCATGTGAAAACCATAAAATGACTTAAAATTTAATTTGAAGATTTAAGGGTTTTTTCGGTGGATTATACAAATAAGTGTAGTAACGTAATACAAAAGTAACCTGGAAGAGTTCTCCGTTGGATATGAACCCGTCATTGTCCATGTCGTAGATACGGAACGCGAACCGCAGCTTGGACAACTTGTCGCCCTTCACGCTGAACTGAGACACGCCCTGGATGAACTCCTTGAAGTCTACCTGCAACGTCACACACCGCCCAGCTTAGTGCTCGCTAGAGACATGTAGGGGAACACTAATCATGTCTTTATACCCGAAGGGGTAGACAGACAAAGGCACTTACTACGCGCGTATATAATGTTTCGATGCCCCGGTCACCACACTAGTGATGTAGACCCACTCCTAACCCAAGCACTTTTAGCTTAACTCGAGGGTTAACGGGAATGCTGATCGTATTTGCGATTACTAGCTTTCTTAAAAAAGCGCGTAGAGGTGAAGACAACTTGGGTCCTGGAGATGTAGGGCCCCTTAGCACCCTAACACCTTGGACATGTAAGATTGTAGGTATAAGGTATAACTTCATAGCTTACGTCATGTGCCGCAACTTGTTTGTGTTTGGACAACTATATCAGTGTTGAAGTCACACACTAATTCGTATGTACATTCTACTCATGTTGGCTTATCTCAGGATTAAGCAACCTCTCGCTTCATAATGAGTTTGGGTGGATGGGTGTGGGTACCCTCCACAACTTTATAGTTTACGCACGCCCGCGGCTTCGCCCGCTTGACAAATAATATACACAAAAACCTTCCTCAAGAACCACTATATCTATTGGTGAAAACCGTATCAAAATCCGTTGCGTAGTTTTAAATATGCATACATACGGAACAGGCGACATTGTTTTATAGTGTTATGATAATGATGATTGCTAAATAAATCAATGTCGGTACTGTCGGTGCGTTAGAATTGATATGTACCAAAATGGTGTGAGTGAAGAAATCCAAGGATATATATCACTAACCCAGTTACAATTCAAGGAATCGGCGACAAGACGTTATAAAACAGCTATTAAATTATATGCGGAAGTTCCGCGTCGACGCGACGAGTCGCACGCGCACCATTCAACACATAAACACATTACTTTAATAGAGTGCTGAGGTAATTCTGTTTGTCTGACTGTTTGCTCAATATAACAACATAGTTTTTAGACTAAATTAAATGGTCTGTGAAGTAGGTATCTGTGACACAGTAGACGACATTTTCATAGAGGTCTGCAACTAGATTGTACTAAAGGAGATAGTTTTTATTTATTTTTCACTTCTACATCTATCATTACAGTACCTCATCACACTAGAGCGGTTTGAAAGCGGGAAGCTGGGAATTCCTCGCGGACGCCCGGCGAAACCGGACGAGCGGCTTGAGACCGCTACCTGTGTGATAAGGCCCTTAGATACTAGTGGAGGTGTGGAGGTGTAGTAAGACCTACCTCACCGTTGCCGTCCGCGTCGAAGATGTCGATGACGCGCTGCACGAGCGGGTTCTGCTGCAGCTCCGGCAGCGACATGAACTCGTCGATGGAGAGCGCGCCCGAGTTGTCCAGGTCCAGCTTGCGGAAGCGCTTGCCGAGCCGCCGGATCTCGTCCGCGTCGACTGCGACACAACGCACGTCACACTACACTACAGACACGCTACAGACACGCTACTCCACGCCTCCCCTCGCTCGCGCTTACAGCATGCAACGCGCCAGGTGTTATAGATGCATTACATGACTACTCTAACAGTTCATTCACACAATAACAAGTGTCAACTCGTATCGTTTGTAACTTCTAGTAAACATAAAGTGTGTGGAGACAACACATACTAACACATAACTAGGCGTGTACTTGTACTATTCACATAAGAATTATACCTACGTTATTCTAAACCGCACATTCATTTCGCAGAACAGAACATGGATCTGCTAATGAGTCTTCGGTGCCTGGTGCCGCGCCGACGTTACCGGTTTAACTTCTTGGATTAAGTACCTCGTCGCGTACCTTCTATCATGATATTAACATGCGTAGCCCATATGGCATCATTTGTCACTTTTTCGAATATCCCACGTACTTTAATGGTTCATTGGTTTAATTTATCATCACCCCTATAAGTTTGTGCATAGGTAGTAGGCGCGCTGACAATGGCGAGTATTCGGCACCGAGCAGTTGGAGCTAAAGGACCATGTCCCTAAAGTAAGGCCACAAGACGAGAAAAAATGTTAACCAAGCATTTTTATTTGTCTAATTCCCTATTCTAATCGCTTTCGGATCGCTTTCTTCTGTTTTCTATCAATGTTGACAAATAATTGACAACTTCGGTACGAAATGTTTACCTGTGTCATGAAACACACAACGACAGCTCTCGTTGAGCAACTTACGTCATTAGTCATTACACAGTACGAGAGATAATAATTGCTCGCAAACGCAATTTAACTTAGAAACGGTCTTTTTGTTTACGTTTTTCTCTCCTCTCGTTGGTTTTACTTTACACCAAGTTATAGTAAGTATGTCTTCAAAGTGTACCGGCGCGGGCGCGAGATAGTGCGAGAGCATACAAATTAACATTTATCGACCTTCATTGTTTGCATTGCATTGTTCTATAAATAACATACAAAGCGATACCATGGATGCGCACTGATTACATCTTCCCATTATTGAGCTACATGATACACTATAATAAAAGCAACCGATAATCTAGATTACGACGCGACGTGCTTGGGAAAGGGAAGGGAAGCTCCATGAATGTGACCATAAGGGAAGTATAGTGAGTGAACATCCTGCGACAACCGGCCGGGCGGCTTCTCCCCGCTTAGGCAGCGCCAGACGTCGTCAGCCGGTCGCCTCTCCTACACACAACAATTACTAACACAAGCCACGAAAAAGGTCAGCATTGGATTCTGGCAACTCACAATAAGTGGAACTCACAAATTGGTTTACAAAATCTAAACATCGGCCGTAAAGGTCCCCCCCCTTCAGATAGGGCGCGCACTGACCGCACCGTAACCCACTCGCTCTACTGGAGGGGAAATACACCAATCCATGTGAATTTGCTTACAAAACATATTCCAGTCTCAGAGATTAAAACTGAAGCACTTTAAACAGTAGAAAATAGTAGCAGTGGTGGAGTCCATGTTGCTATGTACAAGAGCTGACCTCTCTCTACCACTTGCATATTCCTCACACCTGAATGGTACCATAGTATCATAGCATCTAACACATCCATAGCTTAACATCTAACTAGAAGGCGGCTGTGACGCGGGATGCACTAACATAACATAACTATGGATCATATGTCAACTCATCCAGAACAATTTTTATAAGTACTATTTGTTTCATTGAGGTGGAGGAATGATGCAGAACGTTAGTGCAATGCGCCTCAATGTTGTCAAGTGTTTAGTTGATAGAAGATGGAAACAATACAACACAAGCTGTGTCAAGCACTCAAACAGAAGGAGGGAAACTGAGTGTCATCAAATAAACGCTAATAGGGAACGCTCAACTGAGTAAACATTTATCATTATAACCATGATTATGTTTGTATGGTGGCCTTGGAGGCCTCACACTCAACAATAGCTATTATGTTGATAGTATTACAGAAAAATTGTTCTGGACGCTAATGTAATGTGTGCGTGCGGTACTCTAAACATGGAGATGAACACGGGAGGCGAGTGACACTACGACACTCACAGTTCTCCACCTTAAAATCAATGCAGTTTACACGCGCTGAAAACAAATTTCTTGTTATGCTTTATTTGCACACCCTAGCTGGTATTGTTGGACTGTAATACACATTGGACTGGAACATTCCTGACTCTAACTCACTCTGACACTGAAACTTGTTAGTTGGGGATGAGCCATGAGGTGATGTTAAGACACAGTCATATTAAAATTTAATATAATAACATCTCAAGTACAAAAACATACAATTATTATCAATTACTTCATTATTGTGGTTAAATGCTTCTGTTACAATTATTAATATCTAGTCTTTGGACTACTTACAACTATCTCAAACCACTTTAGGCAAAAACTAAGCGTTTAATATCATAGTTTTAAATGAAAAAGGGATAGAGAGAGTAAGAAAAAATAAATATTAGACAAGATTACCAAAACGCATACTCACAATTTGAACACAGTTCCATAGGAATGGAATTCTCGTTACCCTGAAAGAGTAAATGTGTTTATAGTCGAGTAAATATGAAAACAAATTCTTGAATCTAAGGCAATTATTTATTTGGCAAAACGGCAGAGATCTAAGGCACTATTTAATCACCGGGTTAACTCTCGAAATGCAAATCTTCAATCCATATAATTTTACATCAATTCGTCTCTACAAGATGTACGTAGTATGACTAATACTTACCATTTTCTTTGATTTTATTAAACTTTGTATTAAATTATCACAATCCTGGCTATACCTCGAGTATCAGGTTTATAAATTTATCTCGAAATTTTAGTCGCGTAGAAAGTTCACTACACCTTACCATCGATCTAAAATCTAAATAAACCACCCACAGACAATCTATGGCTTTCTGTGTTCACACCAGATTGATGTCAATACATAAACATTAATAGAGTTGAGAACTCTTATTGGCGAATTTTCGAGTCCACCAATGAGAGTCCATTAAGTTCCGAGCATCATATTGGTGGATTCAAAAATCCGCCAATGAGAGTTCGCAAATCTATTGTCTATACGTTTACATTTGTCTAGTGTGAACAAGGCTTTACATTAACTATATTCAAGAATTAGTTTATTTACAATAAGAATTAAAATGTACAAAATATACATAATTATACTAAAAATATTTACATTACAAAATATCGTTTAAAAAATTCTCCGCGGCATTGCCGACTGGGAAAGTTCCCAGAATGCTGGCTGTGTTGCCACGTTGGATGGCGATACTTATTCTTTGGGCCAGAAAATAGCCAGCCTTCTGGTGGAGAAGCATCGATTAGCCGTTTAGCAATGTCTCTATAAAGGCGGCGAGCTCTCGGACCCCATGACCCCAGTGTCTCAACCCCAAACGGCTCAAATATGTAATCACCTGCTAGGTTAGCATATTTACGCCGTTTGAGGTCTTCAACCGATGCAGCAGCAGCGCCGGCACATCCGGATGTGCTTGGAAGGTGTGAAGGTGCTAAGGTGTCAACGCATGTAGCGTCCCACACCAAAGGCCTTCCCATCTTCCACGGTAGCAACGACATACCGTCTGGTCTCTTTCCATCGCTTCGTGCTAAACCATTTGGTTCACGTATTATGTCGCATTAGAATAGCGTGCCGAGGTATACGATTTATTTCAAGAAGTTAAATTTCCATGGAACTGATTTTCCCTACTTATCTTCAGTGAAATTGAAATTATTAACAGCTTGTTAAAATAAACAACACATACTTCAACACTGTAGATATATTTGCCCTTACACGACACCAATATAAAATTCTCCTAACTGAATGGGTTAGAGAATGCCAGTAGAATACCCTTTTTTTTCATTGCTTTTTATTACTGTAATTTAGCTTAAATATCAATTCCTTACCGTCTGTATCTTTAGATTAGTAAATAGTGGAAACGTAGTTGATTGTACTTTTATCTACTCTAAGTTTAGTATTACTGTACCTGTATTATATATTGTACAATAATTGTTTGTTTCCCAAATAAAATAAAATAAAAATAAAATCAAGAAATGATATTCTAATTACAATTACACTGAAGATAAGTAGGGTCAATCAATAAACCAAATATTTTTAATAAAAACAGGAGCAGCAAAGTCCAGTCAGTCGCAATAAATAATCTCATTGGTAGTTTTATGAATCGGCCAATGAGAGATCGCAAGTCTACTGACTATGCGCGGACATCCGAGATGTATGAACAGAGCTTCAAATTTTGAACAATGAGAGTAATAACGGCCTGGCCACTGGCCACGGGGATCGGCGGGCGCGCGGGCGGTGCGAACGACAACGCGGCGGGCGAGGCGACTTTTCGCCTGGCATCGTTTGCAAGCCACGGGAAGTCGCGTTCGCCGCCGCGACCAGTAAGGAAGTCATCATCTACCTGCCCTTATCCCAATTATTTGGGGTCGGCGCAACAAGTCTTTCTCCTCCACACACCTCTGTCAGAAGTCATCTCTTCATTCACTCCTCTCCTTGTCATATCCTCTTTCACACATTCCATCCATCTTTTCTTTGGCCTACCTCTACTTCTTAAAGCCTCTACAGTCATACTTTGCACCTTTCTAACGACATTGCTTTCCTCTCTTCTCATAACATGTCCATACCATGACAGCCGCTCGCTTCTCAATTTTTCATTCACTGGTGCAACTTTCAAACTTCCTCTAATATACTCGTTCCTTACCCTATCCATTCTTGTCACACCACACATCCATCTTAACATTCGCATTTCCGCTGCATGCAATTGTCTTTCATCCGTCGCTTTTAAGTAAGGCGACCAGTAAGGAAGTCTGAGAGTTAAATGTCTTTATCAAAGTTGTCTCGATATTGCTTAGAAAGTAATGGTATTTGGTTCAAGAATTAATATTTGGAAGAGATTGTGGAGTACATGCTTTGAATAGGAATCGAGTTATAGATGGAGAATTCCACAAGAAGTACGAGAAATACAGAATGTATCCAAAAATTTTTTCGAGTAGGTACACCAGAATGAGTGTCGAAACTTTCGATTATATTCTTATTAATATTCAACCAGAATTGGAGAAAAAAGTCAATGCAGATAGAATTTTAAGTACCTAGTATTTCAGCAATAAAAGTCTCGGTGTTCATTATTCGCGGCGAAAACAACTAAACTTGTTTGATCACTGTCACTGGCCTAGTCACCGCGACTGTCGCTTGACGCGACGCCGCCGCCCTGCCGCCGTGGCTCGCGCCGCCCGCCGCGTACTGATTCATGTATTTGTTTCACTCGCATCGCCGATCGCTTCGCCGTTCGCCGCTCCACGTGGCTTGATAAGTACATTTCTTTTCATTTATTTGAGTAGCTAGACACTTGGACGTTCGCACCGCGCAAATTTTCGCTATGGCGAAAGTCCCGTGGCCAGGCCGTTAATTGTTGTCCTTTGAGTCCTTGAAGGACTAGACTAGACCAATATTACTCTACGTTCGTGGATCAATCCGATGAATGTAAACAGTTCTTTATGTCTGTAGTATGATAAACGTAGTGATTATATACTCTTTAGTATGATGTCAAAAATGTACATAAATGTAAGCTGTCAAAGTCAGCCGAATTGAGTGGGAGAGAGGGCGCCCGCCCCTCTGTCTCATGCTCATGTCAAATTCGAATCAAACCCCCGCCACCCCGTTCGCTCCCCCCCTCGCCCGTCTCTTTCCGAAAGTATCAACCATGGCGGCCGGGGTAGGTTTTATTTCATCGTGAAATATCTTATTGATCTAATTGTTATTATGCTGATTAACATAGTAAAAAGTTAAACTTAATCGTCGTTTTCATGTCTGGTGTATTTATTTTTGTAGGTACTTTACACTTATCCAGAAAACTTCCGTGCTTACAAGGCTTTGATCGCCGCACAGTATTCTGGAACGGATTTGAAAGTAGCCCCAAACTTTGTGTTCGGTGAAACTAACAAATCGGATGCTTTTTTGAAGAAATTTCCAGCCGGTAAAGTGAGTGTCATTCAAATATCCTGCCGTAAAATTGGATTCCGGTCTATTTGTGTCGGCATATTGTGAGGTGACGTGTAAATTGTGATTTTGTAGGTCCCAGCCTACGAAAGCGCCGACGGTAAAGTTGTACTCACGGAGAGCAATGCCATCGCATACTATGGTAAGTGCAAAATTGTACCTGCTGCCTTTTCTGAATGTTATTTTTAAAACTATAACCTACAAATGTCTGCAGCCGTGTAGTCTCATACAAGCACTAAGTATATATATATTTTAGCTAACATTATACTTCAAAACTATACTAATTCACTCTTATTTTATCACGACAAAAACATACTAGTTAAATACTAGTTCTGGGTTATGATTATGTTGATATAATCAATGTTATATGAAAAGTGATATTTGTACAGTGTCAGACGCGGCTTTCCGCGGAGGAGACGCAGCCACACAGGCGCGCGTGTGGCAGTGGGCGTCATGGGCCGACAGCGAACTGTTGCCGGCCTCCTGCGCCTGGGTATTCCCCTACCTCGGGATCATGCCATTTAACAAACAGGTTCGTTGTTCATTACATATTTATGTCTAGTAAAACGGCTAGAGCAACTGGATTATTATCTAAGTCTCTCGTTACTTCTGTGGAAGACACCAGTATGACATACCAACAGGTGTATTCCAATATAGGTCCAGGTTCCATAATAGGTCTAAATGAAATATTAATTTTAGTATTTCATTTTAATAGACCTTCGCACTTTGTTATAAAGATCATTATTGAAAGTCAAATCGTACTGTCAAAAAGAAAATAAATGAATGGACAGAGTATAGTTGTGAAAGTCCCACTGTCTTGTACACATTGTATGGTGTAATTTTATATTTATTACTATTTCAGAATGTAGAGCGTGCAAAACAAGATCTGTTGGCTGCCCTGAGGGTGTTAGACTCTCACCTGTTGACTCGCACCTTCCTTGTCACAGAAAGGATCACTCTAGCAGACATTATTGTCTTCTGTACATTGCTGCACGCCTTCCAGGTAGCTAAACCTATCATTACTGTTAAAGGATTCATGCAGTTTCAGGACACAGATTAATTATTACCTGGCTATTTAACTTCAAGAAATGAGTTTAAATTTGTCCTGTATCTTGTAGAGGACTGGCATTTATCATTGCTACTGCACTCTTTTTGGTCTTATTATGATTATTAGCCCTTAGTGTTCATTGTTAAATATACTATATATATATACTATATATAACATGTCAAATGTTAACATAAAAACAGCTGCTCTTTTGAAAGTATTAATAAACCTTTAATTTTGGGCCAGTACCCCGTTTAACCAAATAAGTATCACATGTCTGTGAGTCTGAGCTGTCTACATGTGTGCAGCACGTGCTGGACGCGGCGACCCGCGCCTCGCTGCGCAACGTGTCGCGCTGGTTCGTGACGCTGTCCCAGCAGCCCCGCGTGCGCGCCGTGCTGGGCGGCGTGGCCCCGCTGGCCGCCGCGGCCCCGGTCTACGATCCCAAGAAGTACCAGGAGGTCGCACAGGGAGGGAAGAAGGTATGTCACTGTCGGGATCTGCATTGTACCCACTCCCATTGGTTGTAGTGTGATATAATGACACTGACCCATATCATAACATAAAATAGTGTAAAACAAAGTCGCTTCCTTCCATATCTAGTATGCTTAGATCTTAAAACTACGAAACGGATATTGATGCGGTTTTCACCAATGGATAGAGTGGTTCTTGAAAGTGTATAGTTTGTCAAGCAGGCAAAGCCGCGGGCGTCCGCTAGTTATGTCCGCTATAAAATAGGCCTCTAGCAACCTAGTAGTTTCTAGTAAATACGATCTGTTATCACTTACTTACTACCTAACTATTCAAGCTACTTCTGTAGTAGCTGTGATGAATACATTTCAGCATTATGGTCCAACAAAATTTTATAGTATGTATCTACAAAGTATCTGACCGTCGCGCTTCACTCGCTAGTATTCATGAGAGTGAATATCGTGTTTTGGAATATTTGGGTAGTTTTTTGCAACTGTATAATTATGTATATTAGATAGAATAGACTTCAATAGACCAAACACATGCAAGTAATTATTTATACAAATTTCAGGACAGTGGTAAGAAGGACAAAAAGGAAAAGAAGGAGCAGCCCAAGCAGGAGAAGAAGGAGGAAGAGCTGGCACCTGAGAGTCTACTTGAGGATGAACCTCGTGAGGAGAAGACCAATGATCCCTTTGACTCTTTGCCCAAAGGGTAACTAAATGTGCTTACATTATCATCACATGTATTACCCCGAAGGCATGTTATGCTAGCCTATTGCCGCTTGGGGTCGGCTGTTCATCGGGAGGTGTTTCCAATTTGTTAAATAATTGTGGGTGCCCTGAACTGCCCTGATACTGACAGTTGCAGCCATTACCCATGAACCCTCATTTATCTACATACTAGGGAAAATCAAATGAAAATTAATTCTGAAGATTACAGCAGACATACTTCGCCTGGTATAACTTGTTGAGGGTCCCACACTGGACTGCAGGTCACACTGATGCAGTCCACCCGCAGAGAACAAGTCGATCGAGTCTATAGTCAGCTTCTTTCAATATGTTAGTCTGTAGGTCCTCGGTTGTTGTTGATATAAAGTACCTGTATCCCCATGTTTCCCATCCCCAGAACGTTTGTGATGGACGACTTCAAGCGCTCGTACTCTAACGAGGACGAGTCCGTCTCCATCCCGTACTTCTGGAGCAAGTTTGACCCACAGCACTACTCCATCTGGTTCGCTGAGTACAAGTACCCCGAGGAGTTGGCCAAGGTGTTCATGAGCTGTAACCTCATAACTGGTATGTAGCCCTGCCTATATAAACTCACGGCCATTCCTTTCCAACCGCCGCGCGCCGGTAGTTGCATTAACTGTGTCAATTACGTGTAATTTACAGTAACATAGTGAGTTTGAGAGCGTGTAAGAGAAGAATTTGGCAATAAAATCTCATGGCTACTCTTTCCCAATCGCTAATAATTACAACTAGTTATCCCGGCGAAAATGTATCTTAGGGTGACATGGCCTGGCTTTACATATAAGGGTGTAGTACATATTTCCATCTCACGAAGACTGGACAATTTCGCTTTTGTCCGACCGTCTGTCTGTATATGTATGTGTTCCGGGAGAGTTCTTTGATTTATTTATTGGAGTTTACTCCTTAAGATTCGATTTTCATATATAAGGCGCCCGGTATGAGAAAAATCCGAGGGGTAAAACCTACTAACAAGTAACGAAAATCATGTCACGTTTTTGGTGCGCACCTCTAGTGCGCAACTTTCTAATTTGTTATGGTTAGATACTCGTACTTAAGGAGTAAACTCCAGTCGTGCGTCGGAGCTGACACACACACTTTTTTTTTATTCACTTTTCAATAAAAAAAATTGGGTAAACTTAGCCCATCACCTAGTTTCGGCTTTACGTCGACATATGGGACACCCTGTAGTGTACACCTACATACGTTCCAGCCTAGTAATGTGCGAACCTGTTCCATTCCAGGCATGTTCCAGCGTCTAGACAAGATGCGGAAGCAAGCCTTCGCATCGGTCATCCTGTTCGGGTCCGACAACGACTCCACCATCTCGGGGGTGTGGGTGTGGCGAGGACAGGACCTGGCCTTCCCGTTGTCCCCGGACTGGCAGATAGACTACGAGTCCTACGACTGGACCAAGCTGGACCCCAACAGTCCCAAGACCAAGGACCTCGTCAAGAACTACTTCTCCTGGACCGGTGAGGATAAATCGGGCCGGAAGTTCAACCAGGGAAAGATATTCAAGTGATCAATACCTCTACCGTGAAAATAATGTATATAAACACCTCAATACTTGCTTGTTTGACCTCTGAGGCAACACTACAATATTAGTAAATCAAAGATCAATATGACGCGCGTCAGGAAGCGCCATCTTGGCCGCTAAATATCTAAAACTCGAACGTATTTAAGTTCGTCTTGATGTGACAAATGACTTTTATATTGCTTGCCTCAGAGGTCAACTTAGTGCGAGGTGTAAGTAAGCAAATGCCGCATTTATTTAGTACCGCGGGTCCCGGTCCCGGTCCCGGCGCGTCTCCACACTGCCGTCGGCACTAATAAATTGTTTTTTATTTATTTATAACAAGTTTTATTTTATCTGAGTACCTTCCGTTCCGTCTTGCGAGTTACAACTCGTCCAAGATGGTTATCTCGTCGAGATGGGAGTATGGGAGCCGAGTGGGAGAGAAAACTACACAAACTCATTATATGGAGATGGGAGCCGAGTGGGAGAGAAAACTATACAAACTCATTATGTGGAGATGGGAGCCGAGTGGGAGAGAGAACTACACAAACTCATTATGTGGAGATGGGAGCCGAGTGGGAGAGATAACTACACAAACTCAATATGTGGAGATGGGAGCCGAGTGGGAGAGATAACTACACAAACTCAATATGTGGAGATGGGAGCCGAGTGGGAGAGAGAACTATACAAACTCATTATGTGGAGATGGGAGCCGAGTGGGAGAGAGAACTACACACTCATTATGTGGAGATGGGAGCCGAGTGGGAGAGAGAACTACACACTCAATATGTGGAGATGGGAGCCGAGTGGGAGAGAGAACTACACACTCATTATGTGGAGATGGGAGCCGAGTGGGAGAGAGAACTACACAAACTCATTATGTGGAGATGGGAGCCGAGTGGGAGAGATAACTACACAAACTCAATATGTGGAGATGACACCGTCTTTAGGGTTCCGTACCCAAAGGGTAAAATGGTAACCCTATTACTAAGTCTTCGGCATCATGAACCGTGATAGAAAATTGAATTTTCCACAGGTGAAGTATTTTTGTTGCCTCTATAACAACAAATATACTAAAAAAAAAAAAATATTTCCATAAAAGAAAAAAGTTTAGTTTTTGCGGTTTTGGTAAAGAATCCCTTTGGTGAGCGAGCGGTGAGCAAGCCCGACTCGCACTGCCGGTTTGGCTCTTTGTATGTTTGTTACCTCCAGAGTGAATCGATTTTGATGATTATTTTTTAAGTGAAAGCTGTCGGAAGCACCTTATGTGGACAATGTGGACCCCATGTGAACCAATTACAATGTGACCATTTGAATTTGCCCGGGTGCCTGCCGTTTTGCCGAAAAGATTTTGATAAAATTTAATTACCGTAACAAATTTTAGCAACCTTTTTTTATACCATTGCAATATTTCGAATGATTTTAGTACGCATATTTTTATTTAGTCAAACTTTTACTTGGCAAAATATTATCAAGTATAATGTCATTATGGCATTTGGTCTTTAATCAAATGATTTATTACAGCAAACAATCTTGAGACAATAAATGTTTGGTGAAATGATGTTGGTTGTTTGGTGAATGGTTAGGTTAAAACTGTGACCTCCGCACGAGCCGAGCGAGCGAAGCAAGCGGTGCCGCGGCGAGTGCCAGAAACGACTTGCTTACTAAATATTTGGCTTATTTGATTTTGCGTAAAAACTTATTCCAACTGAAATATTTTTTTTTTATCGTCTTATATATTTTTTTTATTAGTCTATTTGAACTGAAATATTTGACTAAATAAAAAATGTTAAAAGTACTAGTTGGTAAACAAGTTATAGTTTAAACGTTCATTTCCCAAACATTAGGTTTGCGTTACAATTTTTTGTGAATAGATTTTTTGCTAAGTAATAATTTGGCAAATGAAATTATGCGAAAAATTTTTGGGAAGTGACCATTTGTCAAATTGTCAAATTCCTTTCGGTCAAACAAGGGAGACCCAATTTGCCCAAATCCGACGATAGGTTGTTTTCTTTGTTAAAATAATGCTGTTTGACAAGAGAAGAGATCGTTTGACATACATAACCTCGCTGTCCGCATATGAGCATGGCAGTCGTAGATACGAACCCGACTTCAGTCGACAACCAATGATATCGCAGAAAATGTCGGTCACGTGACACAATTAATATTCACAACCGTATTCTTTCTTACATCTATATGTCAGTGTCAGTGATGAATGAGTCGAGTTGGACGCCTCCGGCAGTTCAGTATCAGTGATTTACTGATAATCAGTAGGTACAAAAATTATTTTACATGTCAGTGTTAAATACGACACTGACATGTTCATAGAAACTATGATAGAATATTTTGCACTGAAACTGAACTGTGTCGGACGGAACCGAAGTTTCGCTGATGTCTGAATCGACCTTTACTGAACAGAGGCTTCACTCACTACTGATGACTGATGAGCAATAAAACGCAGCAAATGGAAAGCACAAAATTCATATTTTCACATTTCAGACTTTTTCTAACTGATAAATTTTGTTTAACATTATTATTATAATTTAATATATTTTCTTACAATGGTAATATTGCGTTATTAAAATCAATTTACTAAAATGGTACAATAGACCCGCTAAAGTAAGAGTTGCGAGCGATACACACCACTACACCAGGGCCTGGGGAGATCAACTGTGGGTGGAATAGAGTTACTGCGTACAGTGGACCAAGAAAGTGGTTTACCAGTTTTTTATTTAGTGTTCTAGTCGAAAATCACAACGTTCATACTTAAAATATATCACTGAAAAGAGATGCATAACGTCATAAGTCAAAACAATGGTAAGTAAAATGTTTTAAGAAAAAACTTTTTAAAATTATATAATAGCATTAATTTTTCGCAGAATTAAAAGGACAACAAAACGTCGACAATTGTTTCGCCTCTAAACGAGGCATTATCAAGACTGTCTCAGAGAGAACAGCAAAATTCGTGGTTGGAACGTGTTTGCTTATAAGTAAACGCGTGCAAATTTCATTATCGCGATGTAGGATTCTTTACAATAACCAATGTGGGTAGAAACCTCAGATCATGCTAACTAAGTTCCAAAAATAGGTATTCACCAATACTTGACCTTATCTGTTTGATTTAATTAACGTCTCTTGATAAGTTGCATAGAAAACCCAAATAACACACACAAACCAACAACAATTAATGTGTCTGTCTGTTCGCAAACAGATTAAGTAAGGGAGATGTGTGAAAATCTATTTGTTCGTTGAGTAAGGTGTCCGCATCTCTTCTAACTATTTCTAGCCTTTCCCAAACACTTAACTTGAACTCTTTCTCACATAAACGTAAAACTTTAAAAGTGTTACTATTGTTCAAGGAATGACCAGTGTCAAGAAGATGCTTCGCGAAGAGGGACCTTTCAGGACAACCATTTGCACGCGTTTACTTATAAGCAAACACGTTCCAACCACGAATTTTGCTATTCTCTCTGAGACAGTCTTGATAATGCCTCGTTTAGAGGCGAAACAATTGTCGACGTTTTGTTGTCCTTTTGATTCTGCGAAAAATTAATGCTATTATATAATTTTAAAAACACCTTACTCAACGAACAAATAGATTTTCACACATCTCCCTTACTTAATCTGTTTGCGAACAGACAGACACATTAATTGTTGTTGGTTTGTGTGTGTTATTTGGGTTTTCTATGCAACTTATCAAGAGACAGTAATTAAATCAAACAGATAAGGTCAAGTATTGGTGAATACCTATTTTTGGAACTTAGTTAGCATGATCTGAGGTTTCTACCCACATTAGTTATTGTAAAGAATCCTACATCGCGATAATGAAATTTGCACGCGTTTACTTATAAGCAAACACGTTCCAACCACGAATTTTGCTGTTCTCTCTGAGACAGTCTTGATAATGATAATGCCTCGTTTAGAGGCGAAACAATTGTCGACGTTTTGTTGTCCTTTTAATTCTGCGAAAAATTAATGCTATTATATAAATTTAAAAGGTTTTTTCTTAAAAACATTTTACTTACCATTGTTTTGTCATGGATTTTCGCCAAGTAACGCCTGTTTCTATCCAATATTTGAGGTCATAAGTCACTTATAAGTGCATGTCATTTAACCTTTATTTTAAATGGTTAAGATATAATTTATGCTTTAGATTGTCGGCACTTGGTGGAACTTATAGTATAATACATTTTGAAAAAAAAAACTCACTTGTACACTATTTCACAAATAGAATATTTGTGAAATAGTGTAGTATAGTACAAGTGAGTTTTTTCAAAATGTATTAAATGGTTAATACATTTTCTGCAAACAAAAGGCGAATACGCAGAACTGCCCCAGCTCCGGCGCAAAAGTAACTTATTTCAGATCTGCAATTTGCAAGCGGCATTCATCCCAGAGTGGTGCACCACTTTTTTGGTCGACTGTACATGACTCGACACACACTCATAATAGGGGCCACATACATGTCATACATACAGCCATACATACAGCCATACATACAGCCATACTTCTGGTACTTAGTATAACAAATGCATTTACAGTTATTGCGCTGAGCGTTGCTCCAACTGTACTGTACCTCTACATCACACGTACACAAGTGCTGTACAGTCGCCATCAATCACCATCATCAGTTAATGGCCACACACATACCCACCACTTTAGGGATCAATAATACTAAAAGGGGGCGTGCCCTGTAGTGCTAGCCAAGTATAAGTTGGCGTGTGGCAAAAACTGGAACGAATTTATTTGTAAGTATATTTATTGTTTTTAACGTTTTTCAATGTAGTGTCGCCACCATTGGAACGCGAACTTAGACTATACCCACGTGGTTTAGATACGAGACCTTTAGTGACGGTGTCAGGGCACGGATCAGGATACTACTGTAGTAAACTCCGCTCCGGTTGCACAACGGCCCATTCTAGTATAATTCATCCCTAACGCTTCAACAATATCACACATCGATACGATGGGAACGTTGGGCAAGGTTAGAACGTTCATCCACTAGGTAGTTTTGACAAATCCCCATTTTCTTTCCAAATATTAGCTAAGTTACTGAATGCAATGGACCTGATACCAAAGTGATTAATGCCGACTGTACACACCATACGCCGTGCTCTCGTAACACATCACATCTCATACACCGCACTTACATCGTCACCTTGGTCGGTTTACATTATATCACATAATATATTATTGCAATCACCAGCGTGCTGCAAACCCCAACATCTCAACATTGAGATCGCAAGATAGAGGTGTCACATGCCAGTGGTACTGTCACATTTACCTACCTACTCACAATAGCTGCTACAGCATGACATTACGATACACAGCATAGGTTATATTGAACTTGAATAAGGGGCTACTTAGAACGTGCGTACTATGCAACTATAGCATTGGAACCCGTGGGTTGACTGATTGGAAACCCGCCGAGCCTTCAGGACGAGAACTGGAAGCAGTCTCACGAGTCTTCATCTTAAGGCCTTGTGCATTTCGATCACATCCATACAATTATAAATCGCGTCATGTTTGGAAGATACTTCGTTTTAGTCTTTCAAACATGACTACCTAGTACCTAGATATTATAAATATTTAGATTTTTACGTGAATACCAACGTTTTCAAAGCTTGACACTGCTGCGTCTCGGTGCGAATTTAGTGGAAGAAAATAGGTAGGCAAGTACCTACCTAGCGATCTTTACCAACTGGCAAGTACATGATTGGTATTATTTGTAGACTGTAATACATGAATTTGCCGTGGCCCGGTGGAAACCGGGGAATACCCGAATACTTACCACGAGCTGACGTGCACTAGGCGGGTTGGGGACACAGGTCGGTATTGTCGATCAAGAGTCGCTGGCGCTGGTCAACATTTGGCGGGGCACACTATCCACTGAGGTACAGTGTTATAGACAACCGTGCTCACTACACGAGCAATAAAGTTTAAAGGCGAGGTAGGTTCACGTTTGTTACATTTACTGTATGGAGAGGTACCAAGATGCGACAGATCGAAGCAGACATGCAGAAGGCACGTAGATTTTGTCCAATACTAAACTAAAAAGCTAACAATTGCAAACTTCGACTCTCACAATATAAGGCAGCGTCGTATTTGAGTGAATATTTAGCTCACAGTAGATAGGTAGGTACCTACACAGTCACCCGGTCGCCGGCCAGACACAGCCTCAGGGACTCACGTTCTCAACATTGCCAACTACTCGCTAGTAAAGTTACAATATAAAGTTTATAAACAATTCAATAAACATCAAAAATGCAAAGATCAACGGTAGCTAGTAGAAGAAATATAAGTAGTAAGTAAACGACACTATAAATACGTAAGTATAGGTACAATGCTATTATATCTAATGAACTGGGTAAATTTACATCTCAAAATTGATAACACTTTACTCCACTCGGTAGAGAATATAGACAATTCTAAAAAACGTAGTTCGTAGTCGCAGCTGCGAGCAGAGTCGCGGGCGTGGGTCAGTGCGGTCGCCCGCTCCCGCTCCCGCCTCCGCCTCGGCCGTGCACCTCCTGCGGGCGAGAGGGCACTACGTCAACACAATACATCTCCCTCTACCAGCCAGAACACAACAAGCGTATTCGTTAAAAATTTATGTAATCGATGTAAGAGCGCCGCAAACCTTAATAATTCAACTCGCGTTTCCGCTGAATAAAGGTCAATGCACACATATTAGTGATGCCTCAGTGCCGACCCGACACAGTACCGGCAAGGTTCAGAATCTGCGCACAATATTCTTTCATACATTTTCTATGAGTACATGTGAGCGTCAGTGAAGACGGAGTCGTCAATGATACTGACAAGTCGGGACGCGTTCATAGAAAATGTTTATAATAATATTTTGCGCTGATACTGAATTGTGCCGGAACTGACTGAGGCTTGTCTGATATGAAGTGAAATGTGTGAATCGACTTTAACTCTTTTATACACCACCTTGTCAGGTGCACTGGAGACGCTGGACGCCACTCAACATTCTGCCTAGGGCTAACCAGAGGCGCTCGGCAATGGACTTAGGTGCGGACGCGGAGTAAAACAAATCGGCCAAGTGCGTGTAGAGCCACGTATAAGATTACACATAAAAGCCTCTATAACTCCTGAACTAACAGAGTTATACCATCCGCTATAATTTTCCTTCAAAGTTTATTACACGTTGGGGTATGTTATGTATATGCGTAGCTAGGTAGCTGGGCTGCGACCCAGCGCCGTTACTTCAATAAATCAGTGTGCAACATACTAGCTAGTTTAACTGACGCGCGACGCTCCACACAATATTATTACCGACCTACCTACATATCTAACAGGGTAGACGCGAAAAAAAAATCATCCCCCTTTTATCTCCCGTAAAAGGAGATTTTAGGGGTAACCTAAAAAATATATTTTTTCAGAAATTTATTTTAGCACTTTGTCGGCGTAGTAAATATGCATATCTATGCAAAGATTTCATATTAAGCAAAGAATTCATGTTTCTATCACTAACCGTTTGGGAGAAAAGCCGAGGACGGACGGACGGACATGACGAAACTATAAGGGTTCCGAGACTTACGGAACCATAAAAAGCCAGTCGTTGTTACGTGACGCATCGCCAAAGTTAACAACATTCAAGAGAATAGAGTTTGTGATTCGCAGAACTAACCTCGTCCACATGTGCGTCAGTGCAGTGCAAGTCAAAGTCTGCGGTGAAGGGGCGAGCTATATGCACGTCCACGTCGAGTTGCTCACCACACTCCGACGGCGGCGACGTCGAGCTGATCATAGAAACGACAGATTGCAAAAAAAATGTGGCTAGAAACCGGACGAAAAGAGTGGCCGGGAGTTTTAATTGCCAGGTTCTTTTCTCTTTGGCTCCACCCATCGCTTTGCGTATCTGGCTTTAAATGTAAATTCTTATTTGCTGACGTTAAAGTATTATTTTACAACCTAAATTATAAAAAATAAACTCCCTGAATGTATAGTTTCTTCTTGGTATACCCAATAAACCGGTCACTATTTGTCAAGCCCTATCTAACAGTGTAAGTTAGTCGGTTCATGGTATGGCAGTGTAGCGTGTACCTGTGGTGCTGCGGCTCGTGGTGGTGACACTCGCAGCGACAGTGCTCGGGCTCCACGTAGCTGAACACCAGCTCGGTGGCACCCCCCGCCCCCGCCGCCGGCAAGGTCTGGATGCGCTTGGGCTGCTTACGACGTTCCGGCACCTCCTCGAAGTCGATCCATTCCGTTTTCAGGCGCAACTCTACAGTTGACGAAATGTACATGTAGGTTTATTGCGCAGGTACGAGTATTCATATTCATATTTCATATTCATATTTATTTAATCTTAGAACACAGGTACATTATATATTATCTCCAAGATGGCACAGGACATACAAGCTCGAACCATGTTCTACCTATACAGGCATGCAGATTACAATTACCCAGATACATACAAAGAATTACCTAGACACTAAATTATCGTATCGAGTACCTACGTGGCATAGGAATATTGAAACCTAATTGTGAAGTTATCCTCTACACAATGCCTAACTAAATCTAACTGTTCCTGTGGTGTCGGTAGTGGTTTGTAAAAGTACAAGAGTTTGGACCCTGATTAAATATAGGTAGGTGGTTAATCATAATTATAATAAATAATAGGTATTATCTAATAATTGAGTTAGAGAATAATTGAGTATCTAGTAATTGAGTTCTGCTGTTTTTGCACTCTGCACATTTTATTCGTTGGGCTAGTAAAGATTTATAGTGATCTAATAATTACCATCGCCGCCGCTCCTGGTGCGCTCGCGTACGGGTCGCGTGGGGCGCGGTGGCGGTACGTGCGCGCTCGCTACGGACGCGGTGCGCGCGCGGCGTGGCAGGCGGATGCGCAGCGGCTCGGCTTCGGCGGGCCTGGCCAGGGGCGCGGTGGCGGGGCGGGGCGCCAGCGGGCGGGGCGAAGGCGGGGGAGCGCCGGGGCGGGGGCGCTGCAGCGACGCCAGGCGCAGCGCAGCGGCGGCCCGCTCGCGAACGGGCACCATGGGCAGCGCCATAGGACGCTCCTGCGGCAGCGTGGTGGGCACATAGGGCAGCTCCTCCTCGAACGACTCCTGCACCACGAGCCCGCGCCGCTCCACGTCGTTGCCGCCGCGCGCGCCGCCCGATCCCGAGCTCGCCTCCGACTCGGACGAGTCGCGGTTTCCGTCCTGCGGGGACGACGCGGAGGCCGCGGTCGCGCTCGCGACGCCGCCGCCGCCGTCCTCGTCCGACGCCGGCTGGACGGTCTCGGCGACTTTCGCGTCTCGCGACTCCTCGGGTTCGACGAAGCTCGGAAACGATCCCGATATTTCGCTCGCGACGCTCGGTGTCTTTGTTATGCTGAATTGTGTGCTGAAAACCTGCTCGCGACTCCCCACGTGAGTGGTGAAAACTATCCTCTCTTTCCGTTTGCGTCTAGCTTCATCGACGTTTTGAGCCGTTTCGACGACGAGCACGCTGGCGGTCGACCCGTGGAGCTCCTGTGGGTGTGAGTGTCCTATGACGGCGGCGTCCGCGCCGTTGGCGCTCGAAGAGAACCGCTCCGGCGTCGCACCTACCAGACCGTTGGAAGAGCCTGTCGGGGCACCGAGCGGCGAGTCCAGCCGAGCGTCAGGTGCGCGCTCGGTGGGTGACCGCAGAGGTATAATGATGCTTCCGTCGGGCAGCACTGTCCGGTGCACGGGCTTCTGTGTCGTGGAGGGAGGTGGCGGGTCGAGCTCCTGTAGAGTGCGGGCATGTGGTGCGGACGCGGGGCGTTGCGTCTCCTGGTGTGCCGTGGGGTGGGCCGCTGTCCGTTCGAGCTCCGGGTCTCGCCGGGAGGAACCGCTCGAGCCGGGTCGCTCGTCGGGCGGTGTCCTGAGAGGGATATGTATTATTCCGTCTCTTGTATCCTCGTAGTATTTTAACTTATCACCGCGTCGCTGAGTCGAGGTGGGCTGGGTTACTAGTGACGTCGCCCGCTGCTGGTGAACGACTGGGGACCCCTCACGGGAGCCGGGTGAGGGGGAAGCCCCACTCTTACGAGGCGTTTTGAACAACGATAGAACGGAACCTTTGATCTTGCCACTGGAAGACGGAGTGGTCGACCGATCGCGACTTTTGCTACGAGATCGACTATCGGTGAGACTTCTCTTTCGACGAAGGGCGTCCGACGGTGAATCTGGAGACGCTATCGTCTCACGTGACTTAAATAGTGAGCAAAATGAAGATTTGCGAGACACTGGCACTCCCGCTGGTGACGGCGTGCGGCTCTCGCGTGGAGCGCAGCTTCGGGACGTAGGACTCAGAGAAGCCGGTTCGGTGCGACCAACAAGTTCCGTGGGACGTACCGCTCGGTCGCTCCTGAGCTCCAGTTCGACTGAAGCAAGCTGCTGTACCGTCTCGCTGGTGTCTGCGACCTCAATCCGCTGGATCGTCTTGTCCTTCCCCGCTTCCTCGTACTCGTCGTCGGGTTTTAGTTTGATCCGGATGACGTCTTTGGTGCGATTTCCACTCTTGTAAACTTCAGGCTCGGACGGTTCCCTGCGAACGCGCGGCCGCGCGTGGCGCTCCTGAACTTTGGCTCGATTCCGATTCTCCTTCTGTGATTTCTCAGTGGCCGGCGTGACGACCACGGTGGCCACGCTAGGAGAAGTGTCAGGTTGAGTCGTGACCACTACCGGGGGCGGCACGACCTCGGGAGGACGAACTGGGGATGGGGGCGGGGGACGAGACCGCTCCACGGTGGCCTCGGTGCGCACCTCTCGTCGATCTCTCGCGTCCACCGGCGCAGGTATCGAACCTACGAGAGGCGAGTCCACTGTCAGTTTTGCTATTTCGAGCAATCGTTCCTCGACTGCCGCGGCGCATATCTCTGGATCGGTCTCGATGGGCTTCGGGCCGCAGAAAGAGGTCTCGAGAAGCATTCTGTGCGGCGAGGGCGACCGCGAAACTCCCGATACCACTGACAGTCGTGATACCTGCGAGGCGTGGCTGAACGCCGACAGGGCGGACGTAGCCGAACACTGGGAACCGATGCTGGAGAGGCGACTCGTGCGGCCGGAGACGGCCAGGAGCGCCACCTCGGAGCCCTGGCTGTCCTTGCGCGAGTGTCGACGGGGCGCGGGCGGTGCGGGACGTGGCTCACCGGGGGCGGGGCGGGGCTCGCCCGGGGCGCCCTGCAGGAACGTGAGCTCCTCGGTGGATGAGCGCAGCTCCAGCGCGCCGTCCTCGCGGAAGCCCAGCTCGCCGCCGCCGCCACCCACGAACAGCGCGAGCTCGGGCGAGCTGTCTCGCGAGTCGTGATGGCTAGAGCTGGAGGCGCGAGAGATGTCGATCCGCGGCGCTGCCGGGGGGCCCAGCGCGGCTGCGCCAACAGCTGGGCTCGAGTGCGACCGCGGGCGCTGCTCGGGTGGTGCCAGCCGCGTGGAGCACGCCGGGTCCTCGCGTATCTCGGGCAGCCGGGCCGTCTGCTTCGTCTCCGGGCTCGACTGCGAACACGAGAGTGACGGACGAATCGGTACGACGCGACGCACGTGATGATACAGAAGCAAAAGTGTAAAGAAGAAGGGTGAGAGATACGTACTGGCCTCACCTCGTCAGAGACGTCGTGGTCGAAGGAGGCGATGGGTGCGGGCCCGCGGCGCAGCTGGCGCAGCGGCACGCCCGCGCCGCCCGCCGCCATCCGCGCGCCTCCCGTCCCGCCGCCGCCGCGCTCACTGCTCGCGCTCGCTCCGCATCACATGGGCCTCACCGTGCGTCCTCCGCAGCTCCGTCTACGTAATAGACATTAGGTTGTACTTTTACACTTGTATATACGTATAACTCAATTATAATGGTCGAATACAAAAAAAACTAGACGATTAACGAATTAACGATTTCAATTTTCAATTTATTCAAATCATTGCTAATATGGTTTTTTTTTTAAATTCCGCTGTCTAAGGCCGCGGCCGATCTAACGTCCGTTGCCGGGCGTCTCTGGTTACAAGCAGAATGCTTGGGTTATATAAAGATGTTAAGTTTCACCATATTCCATCATAGGCATGCAATTTTTGTCTACGAGCAAAATACTTTTTAATTTTCGCGTTTTGAATTGAACAAGATCGCGTAAAAGATCTTTGTCTTAAGTTTATAATATAATATGTTAATCAATCAATCAATCAATCATTTTATTTGTGATCTTAAAATACATAATAATGTTCTCTACCAAAGATTGGCGGACAAAAATATTATAATAAAATTTACTCAAATGTGTAATTCTCAGATGCCTCGATAGATGGCGCTGTACTTTAAGGCTGAATCGCGGTATGGTTTCTTTACCACTTACGAGTTGTACGGTCAGTTATGATTTAATAAAGGATCTTTTGTCTTGGAGAAAGGTGTATTTGTTCACAAATGTCCACTTTACTCATAATACTCGTATAATAACTCATAATAATATAATTATAGTACAAATGTCATCACTATGTAGGTACTAATAATAAATTTTTTATCACAAATCATAACAAAGTGTCATCCCAATAAAAAATAAACTAAAGTCAAAAAAATATCAATAATATGTAATGGCAAGAATTATAGATTTTTTGTGACCCTTAAAACAAATGTTGTTCTAGTAGAGCTCCTTAAGAGTAGGTACTACACAAATGGATATTACACTTAACAAATACAGCTGCCTCCAAAATATAAATGCTTGGGAATGTCATAATCTGTAGTTTTAAAAACCATAGCCTACAGCTGTCTGTAGGTTGCAAGCCACAAATTGCCCCAACACACCTTTTGTGTGCCCTATACACTATCTCATTATTAGTCGAGTTAGGTACCCCACAAAATATGACACCATAGCGTAATGTGGATGTTACGTAGGCATGGTATGCTACAATACTAGTTTTTGACTGGAATATTATTAAACATTCGCGGGGCCAAGCAAAAGATCTCATGCACGAGATGTATTTTGCTTGCGACTTTATGAATGTTTTGTCTGATGCCGCGCACGATTACGATAGGTAGCTAAAAAGTTCGGAATTGTTTTATACAAATTAATACTGCGGCTTCAAGTACGTCCAAACGGTTGGTGCTAGAAACATGAAACTTTGCATGGATATATACATATACTACGCCAACAAAGTGCTAAAATAAATTAAAATGTATTTTTTGGGCCGCGTCTGTTCTATCGTGGGGTATCATTAGATAGGTCTTTTAAAAACATTGAGAGGTTGTCAAGATGATTTTTGGCTGTAAGCATTCGTTTGCGAGATATTAAGCTTTGAAGAACGTGTTTTTGCGAAACAGGGCGTCGTCGTCCCCTCTACAATCTAAACGGCTGGCGTGAAGACCCTGGAAATATTCACGATGATAGTTCATGTAATAAACTTTGAAGGAAAACTATAACGGATGTTGTAACTCTGTTAGTTAAGGAGTTATAGAGGTAACTACGGAACCCTATCTTATGCGTGCCTCGACACGGACTTGGCCGGTTTTTTTTAAAGAAAGTATGGCTAACAGGCTCACAGGGCTCAGTTGTATAAAAGGTATATAGAGCTATAATAGTAGTTTATACGAGTGTTCCAATAACTAGTTATGTGCAGTTTTATGTACTTTATCTAATTTCATACGTTTAGGCTATTTAGAACAACTAGTATGACAAAACGAAAGTTTCTAAGAAAATCAAAAAAAAGTTACTTCATGGTACAGTTTTGGAGAAAATCTCATAGAAAATTCGTATCATAAAGTATACCAGCCGGCATTCTGGGAACCTTCCCAGTCAGCAATGACGCGGAGGATTTTTAAACGAAATTTTGTAGTGTTTTTGTCCTGTGTATTTTTTGTACATAATTATGTAAATTGCTTTGATTAATATGCTCGTATATGTCAATATTGACATATCTAATCAAAGGTAAATTGTTGCCGGGCGCCACTGGAAATACGTTCTGCCTGTAACCAGAGACGCGCGGCAACGAACGTTAGAGCGGCCGCGGACTTGGGCCGCGGACTTGGGCCGCGGGACTAAAAAAAAAAAGGTAAATTGTTTAATCTAATATGTAGTACCAGAAATTTAGTGTCCTCTGCTTCTTTGATGACGCTGAGTCTAGGTATAGGTCTTGTCCGAGTAACCCTTATTTTAAAATTTATTACATATTTTAGTTTTGTCAAGGTTCATTGTTAAATTATTTGTTTTAAGCCATTCCATATTTTGTAAGTTGTTATGTGTCATCGTTAATAAAATTTACTGATCGTCAGCAAATAGTCGAAGGCATATCATATATGTATACAATTTATCTATTTTACATACACCAGTCACATTACAGGTACTTATCCCAATAAAATAGAATAATATACTCCCTCGGGTAATATGGAATTCAGCAGTGCCAGTATTAGAAGTGTGGCTCCTAGGTTCAGGGCCGTCTTAAGCATACTCGTAATCGGCATCGCCCGGGGTGCAACAGCCTGCGCCCCCACCATCTCGTTAGTAAAAACGAGACGAATTACCTAACAAAGGCTATAATTACTAGAGAACAAATAGGTAGGTACAGTTGTCCAGAGAGCGAGCAGTGTATAGTGTATGAGGGGCTCTACACGTGACGCGGCTGATGGTTCATTGTCACTTATAGGTATTGTATATTACGTGTTCCTGATGATGCACTACCTACAACCACAACCTACCTTTTTTTATTTACAATAGAAATTACAATATACATAATTGACTGAGGTCTAGCCTAGCACACATATCCGCACCGGAAGAATTGACCATATCAGTAGCAAGGACATACCATCGGGTCTCTTTCCATCGCTTCGTACTAAACCATTTGGTTCACGTACGGCCCGAAGACCTGCGGTGGAAAGAGCCCTACGAATTATGTCGTTTAGAAAAGCGTGCCGAGGGATACGACCTGCGCTTCTGCTACAAGAAAGGCCATGGTGTCCCAGATTATCGTCGGCTATTCCACAGGTGCAATGATGCGGAAATACACAATGTGTACCCAGCCAAAGGCAAGTGGCAATGCGGAAGATTGTGTCGTCCAACATTGTACCGATGTTGGGCGATGGGAGCACCGGGATCCATAACCCTGACTCCCACTCTCCAAAGCTAGTAGGCGTGCACGCTCTGAAATATTGACTGAAGTGTCAATTAGTGTATTAATTCTCAATTTACAGAGCGGCGAATCCCACAGCAGCTATGAGCCTAGGCGTGAGGGCAGGTCAGTGTCGGGGCAAGACATCCTCCAAGCATTTATGGCATCGGTCTTGCATCGCACCTCGAAATCAATCAGTTGTAGTAAACCAGTTCCGTCCCGAGCGAGCACAAAGTCTCGCATCGCATCTGGACTAGGCGCCGATCTCTCTTTTATTAGGGGGTGCAGGCGCTTATTGTGTTATTTATTAGGATATATAGTAAACGACCCTCAACGATTTCTCTTTTATTAGGAAATGCTTTCTTGTTTATTACCAGAAGGATACATTGCAAGCGCCTCTTTCGATTAGCCGGTAGGTAGACTTGAGTAGACAGTCCACGCCTGACCGCAATACCATGCGGACGTGATGTAGAGTTACACTCCGTGACGTTGTGTTTAGGGTCTGGCCTCAATAGCTCTATGGTTTAGACTAGACCCTAACCTTTATTTATCCGCGGGTCATAATATCTGGTAACCACGTATTGTTAAGATTTGATCCACTTTACGCGAAGCCTAACCAGGCACGTACCCTGAACTGTGCATAATATTAAAGATGGACAAGAAGTACTGAACATTTATTTAACACTGAACTTTTATTAGACTCCCTGAGATGTCTCCCATACAGTGTATTTGACAAAATTTTCCTGACTAATTCTTCGGTGCTATGGACCGACGACAGAAATTTGTTAAATTATTTAGATTTAATATTTATTATTTCAACTTTATTATTTAGTTGAGTAATATTGTACGGCGTGCAAGGCACAACCGTTACACTGCTACTGTAAGGACGGTGAGGTGCTGTTTTCGCAAAAACAAGCTCTTCAAAGTAAAACATCTCGCAAACGGATATTTAAATAAAAAAAATATCTAAGCAACCTCTCAATGTTCTTAAAAGACCTATCTAATGATACCCCACACGATGAAGTAGACGCGAGAAAAAAATATCATCCCACTTTACGTGTAGGGGAGGTACCCCAATTTATATTTTTCCAAACTTTATTTAAAAAAAAAAAAATTAAATTAAATAAAATTATTTTATTTCATACAATGTCCATAGATGGTTAGTAACAAAAGTCTTATAGCCTATGTTGGTAAAGTTCTCAATTAAAATTTTTAGTTATTGGTGTTTACACATTACATAATATAAAATTTATCAAATTTTAGCACTTTGTCGTAAAATAAAAATAAAAAAAAATAACGTTATTACCTTTGAAATTTTTAGAAAATTATTTAGATTCGTCAAAAGTTGGTGTGACTCTACCGAGGGTTCCAAAATGCAACGAGACTGAGAAGAGCCCTCAAGAAACTCAGTTCGGCTTTTTTCAAAATATTTCATCTTAAATCTAATACAGAGTTATTTAGAAAGGAGTAATTCGTGTTACAACCAGGCAGCCTTGTCATCTAAGAAATCATTAATACTATAATAAGCTTTCTGGCACAATTTACTTTTTATTAATTTTTTAAATTTATTGACAGATAAATTTGCTATTTCGGTTGGCAATGTATCGTACATTCGAATAAAGTTCCCCGCAAAAGAATTACTCACTTTATGAAGCCTAAATTTAGAAACAGCCAGTTTATCCTTATTTCTTAAGTTTAGATTATGATTATCACTATTTTTCATAAATTTACTTTTGTTCTTGTGGGTATACAATAAAATTTAATAATTATACTGTCGTACTCGTACATATCCATGCAAAGTTTCATGTTTCAACCATTTGGGACCATTTGAAACCCGAGGAAGGACGGACGGACGGACATAACCAAATTATACAAAGCGGTGGTAATACTTGTAACATCTCTATTTACTTCCAAGCCGATGGATATCCGACGAAAGCCGAAGCATATGCATACGATACGAAGGAAGCACTTAGGAATTTACTTAACTAGTAGCATTCATAAAATGCTAATACTTTATACGCTTAGTAGAATCTACGAGTAGTATAGTATTCTTATATCTGTGGTAGAATATAGTAACCGAATAATGATTAGCGTAATGAGCAGTTTGTCCACTATGAAAATAGATAAATAAGCGGGTTAGCACCCTGGTCACGCAGTGGTGGAGCCGCCTGGCCGCCTGGGTTGGACATCGGCACATGGCCATCGAGGGGCCAGGCTGGTCTTTGGTTTTATCACTTACCTACACGTAATTAATATTACGGGGTGTATCGACGCGATCGCTGATGAATTGATTTGTACGCTTATATAGATATGGTACACTAGGTTGCTTGAGCTTCAGTGAACATCGCCATCGTCGCCACTTCACGCTACAGCCTCGAATCGTAGCTATATTCCGCACTGTACAGTCTAACGAGACGAATTAACAATTTATTTATCTGACAGCACATAGCCATTGAAGTAGTTGTATCACAAGCAGTGCACAGATCAGGAACTCCTAGGACCAGACGCACTGGTAAGGTTCGAGAAACAGGACACACGGGAGGGTGTCGACGGCGCGGTGGCGGCGGCGGCGGCGGGTTCCCGCTACGCGTCGTCACCTACATTCGTGATGATGGATGATCACGATAGACTGAAGTCTCCCGGTGTACTCTAATGTGGTATATTGTGTGCGCCAAGTGAGGCGGCGGCGGCGGTGTCACTGGCGGCGCGAGCACGATCGCTCCACTCCGCTCGTGGTGCGCATGCGCGGAGCAAGTCGCACATGCGTGGAGAACCGTGGGCGCCCTATGAGGGGGTGACACCCTCGCACTCGGCGAGTGTCTCGCGTGCATCGTGCATTGACATGCGCGCGGCCACTTCCGCCACCCCTCGGCCTGTTGTAGGTAACCTCGGCTCCGCTTGTATCGGCCGCTCGATCTGTTGCTCGTGGTGGCTCGGCCTGTGTGGCCGCTGTCGCTGTTGCGGTGTGGTGCGTGCCGTAGGACTCAAGGCTGTCCCTTCCACTTACCACTGACTGACACAGTTAAATCGATACGTAGGTATGTTCGTCGGCTCATGTCAACGTACAATTGACACGAACTTGCGTGACATCATGCTGCGGGATTATGTTGGTACTTCTGAGACTTAGGGTTGGATTTCACTTTTGACTGTACTTTATACCTATATTTTTGACCGAGTGAGCGAAGCGTCTATATTTCGGGATTGGTCAATTTTGCTTTCGTCCGTCTGTCTGTCTGTCTGTCTGTCTGTCTGCCTTTATGTGTGTTCCGGCGTAGCAGCCACAGGTTTTATCCGAACTTCACGAACCTTAGTACAAGTGTTCCTTGATTGAATACAATTTATTTTTAATCGTGAGTTTTTTTGGATTGAGGGGAAAATGAAGAAAGAAGAAAGAAAGAATTCTTTATTATTCCACGTAGGTAACCTTAAAACTAACAAACACTTACACAGGTTACATTATCAAGAAAATACAAAACTAAAAATTGGACCAAAGTTTTACTTACTAACAAAAATAATAACGTTGAAGAAACGGCCGTCCGTCAGCGTAATGCTGTCTGCGCGGAGTGACTGTCTGACTAGACAGCGCTGGTTGTCAGGGACGGCCGGGTAGTGGTTTTTTTATTTTAAATGCGCACCTCTGCCAATGGCAGAGCCTATTCGACAGCATTATTTTTAAAATAGTCTACTAATGTAACGGTAGCTCTCTCGGCACAGCACCGCGCGCTCCATAGCGCCGCCCGCGAATACGTCGTTTTTAATGTCTATCATCTTTCATTCTGTTCCTTTAGTACCATTCCATTTCTTCTTTTATTCCTCTCGCACTTCCGCTCCATTCCTTTCACTCTTTTATTGGGATTATGAGGGTACTTATGCGCATTGTATCTTCATTATTTAACTTTTGAAAAAATTTTACATTTTACCAACATTATCTAACATGTTTTTTCATCCTATAGCTTTTAAATTGTTTATAGGTATATTAACAACATTCTTTTATTTTAGTTCTTTGCCTTCAATTATTGTCTTATTTTTATTGATACGTTTCTTATTTATCATTTTAGTATATGTCATTTAATATTCTATATAATATTGAGTTATATCTAGTGCCTAGTATCCGCCATTTCTTGTATGCACTATTTTATTATCTTTTCTGTATATTCAAGAAACTGGTCTCTTTCATGATTACGGGATCTCTCGGGTTCGGTTCTCCTGACTTAACATGATGTTCTTCCGGGTTTCAAAATTGGCCGGGTAGTGACTGGGGTAAATATGGCAAATAATGTTTTAATGTTTTTTCGGACGGTCCTCTTTGTTATCCGATCTTCACGAAACTTGGCACAAGTATTGCTTTACTAGAAACCATATTTTTAGTGGAGTTTTTTTTTTTGGGAGAGGGGGGGGGGTAATCCCAAAAAATATTTTAATGTCTGCGAGGTCTACTGTTCGAGCATAGGGCGACCACTAGTAAATACCTTGATAGCACGATTTAGAAATTATAATATGAAGCAAATATTGGATTTTTTTTTTTTTTTTTATTTGGTTCGCCAAATTGACGCCGCCCGCCTGGTGGTAAATCGTGACGACGTCTAGCGATTGTGGGCCACTCTCACAGCACACATTACTATTGAGAGTGGCCCTCAACTTGACGACCTACTGATGTGCCTCTTCACGCTCCGCTTAAAGAACCCAGGATTATATGTGGGAGGAAACACGTGCACAGGCAGGGCGTTCCAGGCCACTATCTTTCGGCAGGGAAACGAACGTTTAAAACGTTCGGTTTTCGCGAACATGCTATCCACTGTGTGGGGGTGGCATCTCTGCCCGGCACGAGTCGTTCGGGATCGGAAGGAAGAGGGTGGGATCAGATTGAAGAGCTCTTCAGAACACTCGCCGTGGTAAATACGGTAGAATGCGGCCAAGGAAGCTATTGTTCGGCGCTGAACTAGCGGCTCAAGGCTTCCCGTTACCTCCGGACAATCTATAATACGGATAGCCCGTCGCTGCATAGCGTCGAGAGCGTCCAGCAGATACTTCGCGGAGCCGTCCCAGAGGTGAGAGCAGTATTCGACGCAGGGTCTAATCTGCGTCTTGTACAGCAGACACCTCTGGTCCGGTGTAAAGAATCTCTTTACCTTATTCAGTATTCCTAGTTTCCGCGAAGCTAGCCCTATACATCTTTCGATGTAGTTTTTATTATTGAGCTCTCGACGAACGTCTATGCCAAGGATATCAAGGTTGTCCTTCATTGGTAATAATGCATTCTGAAGAGAGGGTAGGGGAAGGAAAGGGGATTTCTTCGCAGTAAATGCACACGCCTGTGTTTTGCGGGCATTGAACTCGACCAGGTTCTCGGTACCCCATTGAGAGATACTGTCGAGGTTACGGTCGAGATCAGCCACGAGTCGTCGTCTCTCCTCCTCAATCTCAGATCGCCCCGCCGTCGGACGAACCGAGTAACTCCCGTGCAGTGTGCTGTCATCTGCATAGCAATGAATGTTCCCGAGGGATAGCATATCATTGATATGCAGAAGAAAGAGAGTTGGTGATAGTACGGACCCCTGCGGTACCCCGGCATTCACTTGCAAGAAGCGAGAAGCCTGGCCATCGCAGAGGACTCGCACTCGGCGCTCGTTTAAAAAGCTGGCAATCCAGCTGCACAGTTGAGGAGGTAGACCATATGCCGGAAGCTTGGAAAGGAGCGAAGCATGCCAGACCCTATCGAAGGCTTTGGCGATGTCCAGGCTAATAGCCAAGGACTCGCCGTGCCTTTCCATAGCCCCACCCCAGACATGCGTTACGAATGCCAGAAGATCACCCGTTGATCGCTTTGGCCTGAAGCCGTATTGTCGATCATTGATTAGCGAGTGATCCTCTAGGAATTGCATGAGCTGCTTATTTATAAGGAGCTCAAGCACCTTGCAAATGACTGAGGTGACAGCTATGGGTCGATAGTTGCCTGGATCGGACCGATCCCCTTTCTTGGGGATCGGTTGTACGTTCGCCTCCTTCCAGACCTCCGGCACGAGCCCTGAAGAGTATGACAGGCGGTACAGACGCGTTAATACTGGAGACAACTCAGCTGCACATTTTCGTAGCACCACCGCCGGAATGCCGTCAGGGCCACTGGCTTTCCGCGTGTCGAGTGACCGCAGCACTGCCCGTACATCACATTGCCTGATAACAATATCAGGCATTGTGTGGCCACAGTTGGCGATGGCGGGGGGCTGCAGGCCACGGTCATCGACCCGGGAATTAGCCGCAAAGAGGTCTGCGAGCATATCCGCTTTCTCTTGGGCTTTGTGAGCCAGTGTTCCATCTGGGTAACGCAGCGGTGGCAGCGAGGGCTGACAAAAGTTAGATTGCACGGCTGTGGCCAGTTGCCAGAATCCACGGCTGCCCGTGGGATGGGAAGTGAGCTCCTGACCAAGCCGCGCGACGCGCTGGGCATCCGCTCTCTTAAAGGCCCTCTTACTCGACTTTGTGGCCCGGTTGTACGCTGCTTTGAGGTGGCCCATGTTTGGGTCGCGCACAGCCCGGGCCCTGATCCAGGCGCGATATGCCGACTGTTTTTGTCGAACAGCTTTGGCACAATCTCGCCCGAACCAGGGACGGGCTCTGCGGATACTGGCGACATCAGTGAAAGGGATGTAATAATCCATCCCTAAACTGATCTCGCCAGCAATAGCAGAAGCACTATCCGAAGGAGCCTTTCCTACAAAGCAGCGCTGGCTCCAGGGGACGGACGCATAATAATCGCGTAGACCGTCCCAATCCGCTGACGAGTAGTGCCATAGTCGTCGTGACGTTTGTACAGGACGTGCAGGAGGTGACACCTTCATGCCAGCGTGAACAACACAGTGGTCGGAACTACCCAGTGGGGCTCCTACCGAAACACTGTACTGGGCTGGGCGACTCGTCAGCAGTAGATCCAGCAGAGCGGGCGCGTGATCTGACCTGTCTGGTATCCGGGTGATCCCGCATACCATCTGGGTCAGACCGTGGGAGAGAGCGAACGCATGGGCGGCTCTACCCGCATGATCAGTCTTGAGGGACCCCAGCCATTCAATGTGATGGCCATTGAAGTCCCCCAGAAATACTAGGTCAGCGTTCGGGAACCGCACCTGCGCTTCATCAGCCGTCTCGCTGAGGTACTGGAAGAGCTTTGTTTTCTCAGAATCCCCTGTGTGGGATCGGTAGACGCACACGTAGATCTGGCTCATAGAGCCATGGTCTACGTGCAGCCAAAGGACGGAATTTGAGGGGTTCTCTAGGCAGCGCAACCGGCGGCAGCAAACATCCGCCCTAACGAACACGCACACCCCGGCTTTGTCTCGAAATTGTTCCTCGATGACATAGCCGGGGTAACACAGGTAAGACGTGTCGTCAGGGCGGCGTATTTGTGTCTCCGTGAGGAACATCACAGCGGGCCGTGCCGTCTCAAGGTGGTGGTGGACGGTATCGAGGTTCGCATGGAGTCCACGGACGTTAGTGAACTCCACCTCGAAATGTGAAGTTGTGGGGTTTCCTAGGGCCGCTGTGTAACGTTTATTTCTTTTTTGTTGCACTGCCATTGTAGATTTTGAAGAAGAAGCGTGAAGACAGGGCGACATTTGGTGCAGCAGTAAGTGACAAAGCGCAGGGGCTAGCTTTGTCTAGAACCGTGTGGTTAGGTCGGAGCCGACTCGCCGGACGGAAGGGCTCCCAAACCCCCCTGATGCAAGGCCGCCGCTACCCCACACCGGTTACCACCCGGAGTGGCGATCCCACATCAGGATTATGCGCAACATGTGGGGCAGCCTCCTGGAGTGGTTGGCCCCAGGCGGGCCCCATGACTGTGTGGCGGGCGGTCGCGGCAACGCCGTTGCTAAGGGTCTCCCTGGCCGGCGAATCGACCCACACCACCCACACTAGACTCCGTTTCGCCCCCACTGGTCCCATGCCTGCTGCACCATACATCGCCCCGGGCCCGGCGGTGCAGCTGCTGAACCCCTAACGCAACCCAGCCTGGGCTGGGTTACTTGGGGGGCTTTAGCACAGCTGCACGGTGGTACCCCCCTGGACCAACACTGTTGTACCACCTGGTACCCACGTAGGGGCCGAAGCCACTCCATAGGTACCGTAAATTAACGAGCCTCGTCCGTTTATCAGCAGGTGCGCCACTAGCAGGTGAGGTCGCTGGGGCCCTATAGATGTTGGTAGAGCCCCTTTGCACCCAAAAATGGATGGGTGTTGTAGGTATTGGTCGTTGGCCGTGGATTCGAGTCCTGCCGATGACATTTCAGTTTTTGTGATTAATTTATAATTTCGATCTTAATATTTAAGAATACTTTCTGAAGAAGTCTTGTACGCTACGCTGATATACGCTGAGTTAGATGCCACGGGCGTCACAACCAATTAACTGCTTCGGTCGATACTACATCGGCTTTCGACTCCGGAGTCTCGGGTTCGGGTCGAATCATATATTTGTGTAATCCACAAATGTTTGTTTCGGAGTTTGGGTGTTTTCTATTTTTATATGTATGTATTTAGAAGTAAGTAGGTATATAAGTATGTTTATCAGTCGTCTAGATCCCATAGCACAAGCTTATAGCTTAGTTTGGGCTAGAATACATTGTGTGGAAATGTCCAAAAATATTTATTTATTTAAAAAAAAATATGTAGTTGTCCTACTAAGTACATACTGTCCAGCCGTCCAGGCTATAATATTTACCTTCTGCGTGTGTCCCAGGGACGCCCGGCAACGGACCTGAGAGCGGCCGCGCCCTAGAGCCGTGGAATTTAAAAAAAAGAGTATAATAGTCGATTAAGTCCTCATCACATACCGACAATGGGCGAGAATTGAAGCAATCCTCCATTTGTGATAAGCGATGCTGATGACTTACGTTTGAAGAAATGTATTTTTTTTAATACCTAAGTGTAAATTTCCTCATGGTGCATCTCAAGTGATGCCTAATACTCTTAATTCCGGCTTCCTACAATGCTCCGTGATTCGGTGCTTGTGGAGGTATACAAAACCATTTCGTTTTAGAACCAGCGAGGACTGTCGGTATTTCTCGTAAACCGTGACGTTGGACTTTGTTGAAAACAAAACATACAATTATTTCGAAGCCACCACGAAATTGGTGCTTGTCGTTATCGCTCCAAATGACGCGGCAGTGACCACGTCAAGCAACAAACTGATTAAGCGGTTTTATTTTCAAAAACTAAATACACCACGCCTATATCCCGAAGGGGCAGGCAGAGGGGCATTGCACACCCATACTTTGCTAGTTATTGTGTTGGTCCCACAGATGTTACCTCTGAATAAAATCTCAGAACTCTGAGCTCTCGATTTTTGATTCGAAGATTACAGATTCCGATAATAACACTATCAGTGTTGAGACATGTTTGGGTACGCCTTCGTGCGTGTTTCACGATCTTACTTAGACGTCACGCACTATCCTTGCGCTAAGTGTCTGATGGCCGAGACGTTGCCCTTGCAATCATCAGACTACCATATATCTGAACCATAAGAGTTACCTACAGGAATGCCAGTAATTAGGTATTCGGACTGGCTTTTGTATTAAGTAAGTACCTCGTCTTATTTTGTGACATATATCACCATTATAAACTTAAGACTAACGGGTCTTTTACGCGATTATTGAGATATATACATACCTCTTTATTACCCGACGACGAGTCCACCCGTGACCACGGCTCTTGTAACAGGGCCGAAACGTCGGGGAATAAAGAGGTATGTATATATCTCAATAATCGCGTAAAAGACCCGTTAGTCTTAAGTTTATAATGTGTACAAAACGCGAAAGTTTAAAAGAGTATATATTACCAAATCCTGCAAAAGTAATATCCGCATCCAACAGCAACATCGTTGAATGCTGCTTCAAATGAACTGAGACATAAGGATGATAGGAACAGGCAGGAGACGCAGTTATTGTGTGCAAGAAATGAACTGAGGCATAAGGATGATAGGAACAGGCACTAGGCAGGAGACGCAGCTAATGTGTGTAAGAAATAAACACAATAAAATTACGATTATTTTTAAACTTTATTCACAACAGAACATATATATCATGTAGGGTAGCGTGTTACTCAACGGGTAACTGAGTACCTACTAGGTACATACTTACAGGTACTTGCATTACTCTCTTTATCTATAACAGATTAACAGTTTTATTTTTGTTATCATATTCATATTCATACGTATATAGATTATGTATAATAATTACCATATCGCTTTATGTGATGCGATATTATGAGTATTACTTAAATGTAGGTACACAGTTTGGTTGACGTTTAACCAGTGGTATGGAGCGAGTGTGGGCGACAGGTACGGTGTCGTACAGTTCGTAGTCGGTTACAAGTGGTATGGAGCGAGTGTGGGCGACAGGTACGGACAGGTACGGTGTCGTACAGTTCGTGGTCGGTTACAAGTGGTATGGAGCGAGTGTGGGCGACAGGTACGGTGTCGTACAGTTCGTAGTCGGATACAAGTGGTATGGAGCGAGTGTGGGCGACAGGTACGGTGTCGTACAGTTCGTGGTCGGTTACAAGTGGTATGGAGCGAGTGTGGGCGACAGGTACGGACAGGTACGGTGTCGTACAGTTCGTGGTCGGTTACAAGTGGTATGGAGCGAGTGTGGGCGACAGGTACGGACAGGTACGGTGTCGTACAGTTCGTGGTCGGTTACAAGTGGTATGGAGCGAGTGTGGGCGACAGGTACGGACAGGTACGGTGTCGTACAGTTCGTGGTCGGTTACAAGTGGTATGGAGCGAGTGTGGGCGACAGGTACGGACAGGTACGGTGTCGCTACAGTTCGTGGTCGGTTACAAGTGGTATGGAGCGAGTGTGGGCGACAGGTACGGACAGGTACGGTGTCGTACAGTTCGTGGTCGGTTACAAAGATTGAACAATCAGACTTCATTCAATGGGATCAATTAACGGATAAAATCAAGCGCATCATTGTAATGGTTTTGTTTAATAAGCCACACTAACAGTACGCCCGAAATACTTCCAGACATTCTGATGAAGGTGTGCATTATGTGACGGGGAGTTAAGTGTGTTCGCGCAAAATTATTGTTTTATTCAATGAATGATAAACAGTTAGATCACCATATAAATACAAATACATATAATATATTGGACTCTAACAGCATAATACCTAACTCTATTGTATACTGACATTCAAGAGATAAGATAATGGTCTAAAACTCCTGCGATTGTCTACGACTCGGGTACATGCTAATACATCGCACATAATAAGTAACTAAGTTTATTTATTGTTCCGTTTTCTATCTATAACAAGTGAGATTAATAACGTATTATACTTAAGAAGAACAGTAGCGGGAGCGTATGTAACGTGCATATAGATACATCACACGGAGATTAGAAATCGCTACTCGCTACTGCGGGACTACGTATAGCGGGCAAGTCGAGTGACACGCGACAAGTGAGGACTCACCGAGAGACGCGAGCTCTGGTACTTACCTACATGAGACTCTGTTGAGTATGTCTTATGAAATACGTATTCCTAATGTTGTCTCTCGATGAATCTTTACTTTAACAGTTTGAGCTTCACAGTTATTATTAAGCATTCATAATTTATTGGTTGAACCAATTACATTAGCAGGCACGGATGTTGCCATCATACCTATGTATTCTATATACATAATTAATTAATTATTATAATTTTACTTCTTATCTTAATATTCGTAACTTCCAAGTATAATATTGTACTGGATTTCTTCTCGTCACAAAATAAATTATTGCTCTTATCAACAGTCTATAAAGATAAAACAAGTCTAATAAACTACGTGAAACTTAGTTAGTTCCCGTGAGGATCAGTTTGGTGTTCACTCGCGCATCGCGCTATCTCGACGAGTGAATCGCGTAGAGGGCGCCACATCCGAACACCCGCGCTAGGGTGTTTGGATGTTCATTACTTACTCACTATGGTATCGGTATCGGTGGGATGACGTCCTATATCGGTCGGTCGATGGCCGAATATCACTACTATCCTAAGCAGGGATTATAACATTATTTACAAGTTAGATATGATCCCTAAGTACCTACTACCTTACGCCGGCAATACTCATTTTTACCGGGCTCTACGAATCATACATTGTTGTCGACGGCCTTTAAAGATATGAACGCTCTTTCCTACATTATGATAGTTAAATATATATAATTTATTTATCTTACTATGGTAAGTATCAGTTTAGTAAGTATGTGCTTATATGGATACTATAACAATAATTAATAATATAATTTTGCAGTTTGGTCACTCGGGCGCTCGACTGGGCACTGATGTTACGTCCATTACCACCTAATCGGAGTCCGAGTCGGAGGAGGGCGGCTGCGGCACGGCGGGGGCGGGCGCGGGGGACGCGACGGGGGGCGCGGGGGGCGGCGGGTCACGTGACGTGGCGAGCGCGTACGCCGACACCGGCGCCGCCGCACCCGACGTGCGTTCGATGCCCACGCTGCAAGAGACGGGGTGACACTGTTATTTACAGTACCTACTCATATTGGATACTACTCGAAAAACGAGTTTCCATAAAATATCCTTAACGATTTGAAGTGAGATTTCTACGTCTCTCAATCGAAACTTGCGAGGCGCATCTTCTGACGACAGTGCGCCTGGCGATGGACGAGGCTCCGTATAAAGTTCCCGCCAAACAGGTGATATTGTGTATGTTTGTGCGTGTCTAACAGAGAGGCCAGAGAAGTGGTCGAGACTTACATGTACTCGTGGCGCGCGAGGTAGCGCACGTACTTCTCGGGCGGGTCGTTGTCGTGCGCCTGCAGCGAGACGGAGCGCACGGTCACGTGGCTGACCTGCGTCGCCGGCATCGTGAACTCCACCAGCGCGTGACGCGCCAGCTGCTCCGGCACCTGGTCGTACGACGTCAGCGCCATGCGGCACACCAGGTTGTGCGACGTGTACGCGCCTGCGACCAGACACACTCACGCTTAGTCACCGCCGGGAAGGAGCTCACACCATAACTCTCCCTCCCTCACTCACCCTGGCCCTCCTTGGGCAGGCGGGGCATGCGCCACACGATGGCGCGGTGCTGGTGCTCGTACTTGGCCTGGCCGGACGTCACCTCGATGAGGGACTCCTGCAGCGTGTCCACGGCACCCAGGAACCGCTCGATGCCCTTGATCTTGCCGGTGCGCCTGCGGCCGATGTCAACGATTCGAAGGTAAGTATATTAAGTGTAAGTGCTACTTACTTTGTTCTGTTTTGTAAACAAGTTATGTAACTATGCTATACCAGTGTGCCAGTGCACGAGTATGTAAGAAATTAAAATTGGTTAGAACATGGAACTGGAAGGTAGTCCTACATTGGGCGCCAAACTATAACAACATTATAAAAGTTTACGTGCAATATAACTACTTCAAATATTTACAAAAAAAAGTGGAACCGGCGCCCTGGGGTTATCCTTACTAGGGCGTACCCAGGACACCCGGAAATGGACACAGACATAGGGCAGCATTAAAAAAAAGCGATTCATGGAAAAAATATAAAAGTAATTAGTGTTACCTGTGCGCGGATTTAACAGATCCGTATCGGAAGTGCTTCTCGACGCGGAACAGGTAGATCCAGCACTCAGGGATGGGGAAGCGGATGGACACGTCCTCGCAGGGCACCTGGCCCAGAGCGCGCGACGCGAACCCCGGCACCAGCACATCTGCGCGGAGCTCCACCTGCGGCCCGACAACCACGTGAGCTACCAGTACTGACTCTGTGGCTGAGACCCCTACCACTGCTCCGACACTCACCTTGTTTCCGGTGACGCACCACACGGCTTTAAGCTGCAGCGGCAGCTCGCGGTTCTTGGGAGGTCGCACGCGGAACCGCATCAGCTCGATGTAGCACGCGTCCGGCGGCTTAAACCTGCCAACCACACGCCCGTCAGTGTTCGCTCTTACATCCATTGTCGGGCGTCCCTGGTATGCACCAGAAGGTATTTCCAGTGGCACCCGGCGGTCTTTGGCAATTCGGGGGTTTGGTAGGGATGAGAATCCCACGTCATTAGGGTAGGGTTTTATCCCTACCCTATTGGCGATGACCCTATGGTATCCAGCGAGAGGGTATCCACGCTCAGACCCACTACGAGATCCTCCATGAAATTGGGACCGCTGTGCTGGTCCTCGCTTTCTCGAGGCACTCCACGCGTCCTACATGTGTATGCTGACATACTTAGTAAATATTTGCTAATATACCTAGCTGTAAGGTGACACAGTTCGTCAAATTTAAAATTATTCAACGATACAGTGATAGCACTGGAATGGAGCAATATCTGTCAGTATCACTTGTTCACAAAACGCAACATATCGTATGGCAATTGTCATGGCTGTCAGTGTCTGATTCATTGATTTGATTTGTTTACTTAATAATCTGCGTCTCGTTGAACTGCTGCGGCTGCACACAAGCGTGGAACTGCGGCGCCTCGACGCGGATCCACTCCTCCGTGGCGACGGGGATGATGTCGTGGCGCCCCACCACCTCGCGGCCCTGCCGCCGCAGGTCGTTCACCCCCAGCTCCACGTCCGGCATGCCTACACACACACGTAACATTATACTGGTGATACTGTCTATGGTCCCGGCTAAGAGACATGCAGCCTCTCCGGAGATCGTGCGGCACCCCCGTATGGTTTTGACGGCCAAGGTCCGCAGAGGTCTGTTTAACAGAGTCACGTTCACCTTGACCGCCAAACTCTCCCACCCATACGGGAGCCCCGTATAGGGCCATACTCCACACGATCCCCAGGTACAGTCTCCTACAGGAAGCGTTGAGTCCCTTTAGGTTGGACATCAGCCGCGAAAGCGCAACCCATGCCTTTGTCACTTTGGGGACCAAACTTCGGAAATGTATACTGTCTAGGTGAGCTCTGCTCGTATCTGCAGGGCAGTCAATCTCAGTTTTTTTCAAATGAATGTAGTCGAAGTTACTGCTAATACTCATAACATCAGCTCTCTGCCAGTGCAAGTCCCGTTAAACTCGGTCCAGCCGTCTCAGAGATTAGCCTGCTCTGTCAAATATTCAAAATTTATAAAATTGGTAAGCACACTTTCACACATAATTTAGAATTACAAACAGTCACTTTTATATATTTATTTTTATGTATAAACATTACATTATGTACAAACGTTCCGACACTGTTGCATCGGAAAACGGCACTGTAAGTAAACATTAATGGATAAAAACAATTGTAAATATGTTTAAAGCAAGCATTGTTACTAACCCCATGAGTCTTGTTACTTGAAATAAATAAAATATTATGTATATATATATTACTTAATTACATCATTAGTAAATTACATTTATTACTCTATGAACAAGGGTGCCTACGAGAACTCTTTGCCGTAATCAATGCTAACTGTTCGCGAACACAAGATGTCGCACCAGAGTGCTGGCATGCGTTCACCTCATGCATGCCCTCTCTAGTTAGAACTTATAACGAAAAATTCAATAACATCGACATATGGCTAGTCGTCCAAGTACAGTCTTAATCCTTCCTGATAGGTAGATCAGATACGCTGTTGGTTTTTGTATTATTGGGCTCATGTATTTGTTATCTATAGTGGAAATAAGTTTATAAAATAAAATAGTATTTGTCTTGGAGCGAGCACCACGACCGCTTTACTGACCTGTGGTGAACGGTGTTGGTGCAGAATTTAATAATATGTTTTAATTAATAGGTGTATTTAAGTCTGTAATTTGTCACTGTTCGTTTACCCAAATAAACGTAAAAAAAAACAAGTGCTACGGCTACCACGACGCTACGGTTTCGTCGTAGGACGACGAACGCTCGTAGCTCACGTAGCGCTACGAATATATTGTAGACATGAACTACGTTCGTGATTGTAGACGTTTAGCGAACACTTGATGAAGAGTGACAGTGTGTGTTGTGAGACGGTGTGTAGTGTTCAGTGTGCAGTGTGCAGTGTGGAGTGTGCAGTGTGCAGTGTGGAGTGTGCAGTGTGCAGTGTGGAGTGTGCAGTGTGCAGTGTTCAGTGTGGAGTGTGCAGCGTGCAGTGTGCAGTGTGCTGTACCGCTGAGGAAGCCGAGGAAGAAGAGCCTGACGCGCGCGATTTGCTTCAGCACCGCGCCCTCCGCGTCCTGCTCCACGTACAGCTCGTCCACCGCCGTGATCTGCACCTGCACCACATATGACCCGTGTTATACCGCTCATGTCTCTGTATCAACAAGATCTCAACAGAAAGTACATGTAGGTAACCATGAATAGTACGGTGGTGGTGGCTTTTGGCGCTAAATCGACTGTTTTCAAAAAAATGTGGACTGAAACTTTTAAATAAACCATAACCCGGCAACGCAAAGAGTAGGGTTCCGTAGTCACGCATAAAAGCCTCTAAAACTCCTGAACTAACAAAGTTATCAGATCCGTTATAATTTTCCTTTAAATTACATTACATGGAGTACCATCATTTTGCTTTTTTTTAGATTATTCGCGCCAGCCGTTTAGCTTTTGGAGGAGACGGGGACGTTGATTTTGTAAATATTATATACAACTTATAAATACTTATTGTACCATGTAAATTGTAATGTGAAATAATGTAACAAGAGAAGCCTCAAGTTTTTTTTTTTTTTTAATTCCGCGGCCCAAGCCAAGCCTGCTGCCACTCTAACGTCTGTTGCCGGGCGTCTCTGGTTACTAGCAGAGGGTATGTCCAGTGGCGCCCGGCGGACTTTGACCACTTCTGTGGTTTCTGCGGGGGTTTGGTCGGGATGAGAATCTCGCATCGTTGGGGTAGGGTTTTATCCCGCGTCAGTGAGTGAATCTGGTTGTGTGCTATGGAGCAAAAGCCCCGCAGCACGCAACCCTTCTAGCCTAGTTCTGTAAGGACGGCGGGTGGCGATCCCGCCGTCCTCAGGCCCCGATCATGGAGGTCGATGGTCCTGGGCGTAGATGAGTCTGCGGCGCCCTCGCCGCTGACTACGGGACTCGGCGGGGAGGGTACACTCCCTCTCCCGCTGGAGACCAAGGCTTGAAGCATGGTCTCCAGCGAGAGGGTATCCACGCCCAGACTCACTACGAGGTCCTGGCGCTGACTTGCCCACGCTGAGCACTCCACCAACGTGTGGAGTGCGGTGTCGTCGTCGGAAACCTCGCAGTGTTGACACCGGGGTGTGACCTTACGATGGATGCGAAACAGATAGCTACCGAAGCATCCATGCCCGGTAACGATCGGTGTCGCACGATACGTGAGGTCACTATGCTGCCTCTGCAGCCAATCGTCCATGATCGGTCTCACCGCCGCGATGATGGTGGTACCCCACTTGGGTTGCTCAAGTCGCACCCTCCATGACTCCATGAGATCCTGGCGGAGTTGGGACCGCTGATCCTCGATTTCTCGAGACGCAGGCCTGTGATCCCGCTCCAGCGCCTCCTTGCGCCATTGGAACAATGACGCAAGTGCTCTCGCTTCCAGGTCCCATGGAGGGGTCCCGGCTAGGAGACATGCAGCCTCTCCGGAGATCGTGGGCTACCCCCGTATGGTTTTGACGGCCAAGGTTCGAAGTGGTCTGTTTAACAGAGTCATGTTCACCATGACCGCCAACCTATCGGCCCATCCGGGACCCCCGTATAGGGCCATACGCCGCACGATCCCCAGGTACAGTCTCCTGCAGGAAGCGATGGCTCCTTTTAGGTTGGGCATCAGTCGCGAAAGCGCGACCGATGTCTGCGTCACATTGGGGACCAAAAGCCTCAATAGTCTAGTTTTCGTTTGAGTCGTTGCGAGAGTTCCCTGTATGGTTAAAGCTAGTGCAAGTACCTCTTCCATCTTGTATGTGAGCGCGCGGTCGCGGTGCGCCGTGAGACGGAACAGCGCCTCCTCCACGCAGCACGACAGCTGCTTCACGTCCTCGAAGCTCAGCGAGCCCAGCTTGAACAGTTGAGACACCTGCCGCACACAACACACATGTACTGTAACAGTCCGTTCGCCAACACCACGGGCGGGTCACGTGCCTGCCACACACCTGCGGCGCGTGTTCCACAGGCAGGCCCAGCTTGCGCAGGTCGCTGCCGAACTCCTTGACACCCTGGTAGTCACCCTGGATGGCGTACGCCGCGAACTGCGAAAGCTTGTTTGTAATGCGCTCCGCCTTGGTCACCTGGCCCGGCCTGTGTCAAACACACACAATACAGTTCTAATTCATCAGCAAATGTAACTAATGACTGCTGGACACTATCCACCACTGCCGATTGCGATCTACAAACCCACAACCCGCCCGGGGCTGTAGCCAAACTCACCTGACACCCGGCCTCTCCTTGTAGAAGACGTACTGCAGTTTGACAGTGAAGATCTTGCCGAATTGGTCGAACTGCTGCGCCCCGATGTCGGACACTGAGTAGCAGGCCTGCAGTGGCAGCTCCTGGAATGGCTCCTTGTCCGTCGCCGCGTTGTACAGTTGCACCACCGGGTTGTCGCCCTGATAGCTCAATCGCACAAAGATCTTCTTCCAAAACCTAAACCCGTTGAACATTAAATTTCATATCCACCAAATAGAATGGAGAATGATGAGGTGACCAGTCACCTTACGTCCTCGGCCCACTATATGGGCAGTTCGCGGCTGTCAGTGTGTCGTCTTACCTCTGTCCGGTTATTTTCTTCTTGTTTGGCTGTCGCAACTGCATCTCCCAGCCGGGGCCGGTGTAGTGCACGCGCGGAAACTCCTCCAACGGCACCGACACATCCTCGTCGAACAGCGGCGTGGGCGGGCCCTCCCCGTCCGCGTCGCCCCCCTCCTCCGCCCGCTCGCTTGTGCCTACACACACCACATCTCCAACTGATTACTATTTATTATGGCAGACACAACACAGACACATAATATATTTTTCTCAAGCAGTCATGGAAATGTTATTATTTAAAAAAAAGAACGGGAAGTGTCGAATTTACGGACAGCTTTGTTATTTGGATTAATTAGAACATGAACATAATAAATTACTAATAGTACTAGATCCCGCTGCAGAATAGTGCACTCATCGAGTGTTTGCTAAAAACCAAATTCTTACTCATACTCGTATTTATGATTAGGAGAATATATACCTACCAGCTTGCCTATAAAAATGTGGCCGCTAGTATTTTTAATTAAATTATTGTTAATTGATTTTTCGGAAATACGTAATTAATTCACTTGTTTTTTAAATAAAATATCGTCGACTTCACGGCAATATACGAGTATATAAAGACTGAAAAATCACGGTTGCCGTTGCGCACTTGACCGCACCTCTTCGCAGCCAGGTGTAAGGTGTAGGTATGATTTTGATGCATTTATACGTTCATAACGTACATTTATTATTTACTAGTGGTCGCCCGCGACTTCGTCCGCGTGATTATTGTTCCCGTCGCAGTATCTTTATAAATTGTAGCCTATGTGTTATTCTGATTTATAAGCTATATTATTGTAAAGTTGCATCAAAATCCGTTCAGTAGTTTTTACGTGAAAGAGTAACAAACATCCATACTTACAAACTTTCGCATTTATATAGGATATATCAAATTAAAGCTATTTTTTTCTGTTTATTATAATATACGGTTGCTTAATTAAATCTGGCCGCAAATAAGGGTTGCTGGCTGTTAAAGATGGTAAATATTTAAGGTAGAGTGTAAGAGAGTTAGCGCGTAATATCGTTAGTCAGACGAGGATAGCGATTGCCAGCTGTACGACGCTTTTAAGCCATTGCGCATGCGTCGACTGCTAGTGTTCTCAACTGAACAGCTGCGACATTTTTATTCTAACATAAATACCTCGCTGTTTTGGAGTTCGTAATACACAAGGTTATATACGAGTACCTAGTCCAGCCATAAGTTTTGTTACAAAGGAAAATGCATTTTTTTTAAATAAAGTAAGTAATATAATATTATTAAAAAAATGTAAAAAATAAAAATATATTTTATTTTTAAATTTGTCATTTTGAATGGAATACATTTCTTTTGGAGTATTTATTAAGTCCCTACTACTGTTTGCATCGATGAGTGCACTATTCTGCAGCGGGATCTTAGACTATAACAATGTGGTATGAAAATTCATTGCAGGCGTGATTTTTGAATTTGGAACACTACAAGTGACCAGCAATTTTGTATGGAAATTCGTTCTAGGCGTGCTGGATACATAAAGGCCGATTCACACTTATCAGTCAAGCCTGGATCACTAAAGCTTCATCGACATTAAACACTCTTCGATTGGATCTCTTTTTTAAGTCTCTTTGCTTATGAAGCGTTCACGTGGATGTATAGCCAATAGGTATGTGTTTGACTTTGGACAAACTCAAATGATAAATAGAAAATTGGCTGCAAAGTTGAAAACTCTTGATATAATAATTAAAATGAGTTCCGACACTTTAGGTACATTGTGAAATGGAGATTGATTTTACTTTATCAGATTTAAGATCAGAAGCCAAATTGGCTACGGAAAAGAATACTTACGTGAATGTATAATTTAAAAGTATGTTTTATTTCACTGCATTATTTTGAGAAAAGCATGGGGCACACTAAAAGTTTTGCACTTCTAGCTAATCGGAACAATTTAATTTCGAATGTTATATTTTTTTAAACGTTGCAACCTTCTTGTAATAAAAAAAACAATTGGCGGGAAATCACTTGTCAATTGTTTTTATCACACATCAAAGTTCTACGTATGCAACGAAAATGGAATTAAGTCGAAAAGATTTTAAAGCGATGATTTTTTATGATTTTAAAAGTTCTCTCTCCGCAAGACTGTGCCGCTTGTCTTCAAAATGCTTTTGGGATACAAGCACCTTGTTTGAGCACCGTGAGGCGATGGTTTGCTGAATTTCTTTACATGACGAATTTCGTGAAGGGCGGCCTTCAACTGCCGTCAACGAAAATAATGTGGCTACTGTTAAGCGGTCAATTGAAGAAAACCCGCGGATTACCTATGAGACAATTCGAGGACTATTGGGGATTGGTATGAATCAAATCCAGAAAATTATAAACGAAGAATTGAAAGTTCGGAAACTTTGTTGTCGTTGGACCCCTCATGAACTGACAGCGGAGCAGAAGTGGGCTCGCGTGTAATGGTGCTCACAGATGCTACTGAAGTACGACCACGGACATTCTAATGCTGTTTATGACATTGTCACAGGAGACGAAACGTGGATTTATTGTTTTGAACCCGAAAAAAAACAGCAATCTTGTGAATGGGTGTTTGAAGATGAGAACAAGCCAACAAAAGTGAGGCAGGCGAGAAAAGTTGGAAAAAAAATTATCGCGTTTTTTTTCTCAGCTACGGGCCCCATCTGTACAATTCCACTTGAAGATCAAAAGAGTGTTAATGCCGAGTGGTATTCTACCATTTGTTTACCCAGGGTGTTAGAAAAAGTTCGCGAAAGACGACCCAAAAGCCGTGTTCTCCTACATCATGACAACAAACAAAGTAATTTTTAGCTTCCGAAAAAGTGCAACTCGTCACCCATCCTGCGCATAGCCCCGACCTAGCACCCTGTGATTTCTGTATTTTCCCCAGAGACGTTTCACTTTTATCACTCCGAAGAAGCAGTGATAGCGTTCAATCAGCACGTAGAAAACATGTCCTCCTGTTTTCGCATTAAAAAATGTTTAAAATGTAAAGGAGAGTATTTTGAAAAGCAATAAACATCATATTTTGGTTTAAACATGTTGTTTTTTTAAGTTACGCAAAACTTATAGTGTGACCTACGTATAATTATATTATTATGCCTCGACAGAAATGGCAATTGCCTTTCTCGTATTTTTCTTTATATTTTAATATTTATATAAACCGCGCACGTGTGAGTGGCCCTAATAACCTTGTCACAATAACCGCTCCATGACGTCATCAATCGCTGAACACGTACGAATAACAAAACAGTATTGTAGGTTAATCTACATCACTATGACGTCACCAACATGGCCGCCAATATCATTGTCATCTTGTGCGGCTTATACAAATTGAACTCGTTCGTATTCATATCAAGTCTGTTTAGTTGGAACGAAGGCCTCAGTATGGATTCCGCAGGGTGGCTGTAAATTGACTTCTAAAATATATTTCTTCTACTGCTATTATCATAATAGATAAGACTATGATGTGGTGACTCTAGCATTCTACAACACGCCGAACACCAGCCCTCTCCGCGACACTTTCATATCGGACAGCTGCACGTCGAACGATGTGTTCATGCATTCGGTGGAGTCAGTCATAGTGTAACTGTTAATGATGTGTTCTTACTATAATGGTGGGTCTGGTGTTGCGGTTGTTGGTCGAAGCCGCTCTCATCGAAGGGGTTGGCCCGCGGGGACTCGGGCAGCGCCTGGGGCCTCGGCGGGGGCGGTGGAGCCAGCACCGGTACAGCCGCTCCTTCGACGTTGGCTTCACTATCTTTAGGTCTGCGGAATAATAATAATAACTTTTAATTTTTGTATATTATTATGTACATACCTAGTCGCTGCTATATGGAATAATATAGTTTTTAGCTGAATGTTTTAGCAAGATCTCCTTTTTGTAAAAAGTACGACAAGACTTACCTAATGAAAACAGAGAAGGTATCGTCGGCAGAGTCCCGCGAGCCCAGGTGGTCCAGGCGCGGCGTAGCCGCGGGTGGCGGGGGCGCCCCCATGCTCAGGAACGGATCAAACGCCTCCGCTTCGAATCCGCTGGGTGCTGCTTCTCCCGCGCCAGAGTCTCCCCACGCTCCTGACCGGTAAGGTTTTATAAAGAGAAGTTGGTGCTAAGTGATAATAAATGTGATACCTAACGATTAACGATGTCGGTAGGTAGTAAGTATCTACCTACACGTTACCTGTAACATCACCAACTTAGAAAATACGCAATTACAGACATTTCGACAGTGGGTACTAAATTGTTCTTTAAAAAAAATATATCTTTAAAATGTTTTTTTTTGTTTACTTACCTGAGTTCAGATTGTTGGCACTAGTGGAATCGAATTTTTCAGAGAATGCGTCAAAAGCGTCTTGGCCAGAAGGAAAAGCATCGTGCATCATTCCTTCTACTGGGGCTCCCCAGCCCACATCCGCGGCAGTCGTAGCTTCGAATGCATTAGTTTCATTTAAATTAAAAGCATCAACACCCGATGGCTCTTTGGAATCAGTGCCGAAAATATCTTCCATACCAGTTTGTAAAACTTCTCCGAACGTTTTGTCTTGAGCACTGGTGAATACCTCGAGACTAGGCGATATATAAGTACTATTGAATATATCAACAGCGGGTGCCATCACCACGTCGCTGTCCGAAATGACTCCAAATATATTAGCAGTCGGATCAGAGAACACGTTTGATATCGTCTCTGAGTCAATCGTAGCAGTCTCGAAAGGGTTTCGCTCTAGGTTAACGCCTTTGGGCTGAAGTTCGAACTTATCTCCAGCTAAGGTCGCAAATGGGGAAGTATCCACTGCTTCGGTAGCTGTTTCTGTCTGCAGCTCCGAACAATCCATGGGGGCCATCGTATCTATCATTGATTCTGCACTATCAGCAAAGGGACTAGCAGTGGACATGTTCAATGCGACTGGCTCTTCCAAGTTAGGGTCGGGCTCGCTTATAGATACTGTTGAAGTGATCGGTAGTTCACCACTGAGAGCCTTAGAAATGTCATGAGGAGCATCAGTACACATAGTCTCTGTAATATCATCACTAAGAAAATCTATTTGTTTCACTTCCTCCTTTGGTACTGAATATAAACTTAATATGTCCTCCTTAGTCGGTTTAACTACCCGAGGTATGGGTGCATCAAATAAGTTAATGTCATTGGCGTGATCTACGGGAACTGGTGCCGGAGGTGCCACAGGTGGACGTGGTGGAGGAGGCTGTGGCCGTGGCGGAGGTGGGCGTGAGGCTGGGGGAGGGCGTGCTGGCGGCGGGCGCACGGGCTTATTTCTATTTATATCCAAGTTTTCCTGCACGACTTGTGGTAGCTTTTCTGGCTCTATATCTGGTTCAGGTGTTGGACTAGGTGAGTGGATGTCACGGACTGAAACTGGACTTGGCGTTCGTGTTGGTGGAATCCGGTCGAGAAGATGGGAACTTGTAAATTCCATTTGCCCAGTGACACTCAGAATTAAATTTTGAGTTTCGGTGGGTAGAGGACGCGATGTTAGCTGCGGCTCAAGCATCTCTTCGTTCGTTAAAAATATATTGTCAGTTATAGTTGAGACTAAATCAAGTTCTGTGGGTTTGATCATCTTTTCAGTTTCCACAGGACTACTGGTAAAAATGTTAAAAGGAGCGGCCGTGTCGTTGGTAAAATCGTCAAAGTGCCTCGCACCGGTTGGCTCCACTCCTCCAAAAATATCGGTAGGTACAGTGTCACCAACAGGGGGTTCATAGTTACTACCAAAATCTGAGAAAGGGTTACTTGCGGCGAAAGGATTGTCTGCGCTAAACTCTGAAGGCTCGGTGTCTGTCATCATAAACGGATTGAGTACATCCGTAGTTACTGGAGCACTTGGCTCATTCGTACTAAGAAATGGATTATAAGCCATTTTGTTGCCTTCTGCGTTCCAGCCGCTTTACCTTTCTAACCCAGAAGTTCTGACTCTAGTAACTTTAATTCAGTTTTGCCTGGATTAAGGTCACAAGCAAAAGATGTATCGAAGGGATCAAAGTCCTGAGACAGTGTTCCAGTTAAACCAGATGGTTCAGGAGATAGCGCTTTAGCATGAAATAAATCGTCTGAGGGATCCAATAAATCACGATCTTTATCTTCTAGATTCGTATCTTCACAGGAAAATTCTTTCGCAAGAAGTTTTAATTCAGTTTTACTTGGAGCAATATTACTTGCGAAGGATGTGTCAAAAGGGTCTACATGTGTTGTAGAGGCTCTTTCTGGTTCCGAAGGTGTTAGTACTTTGGTTTTCACGTCAGCTTCGGCACAGTGCAGTAAATCACTCGCTTGAAATTTGGCGCTACCTGTTTGTGAATATTCAGAATGTCTCCTCCTATTTGGATAAGTAACTTTCTGGGTCAAATCTTCATTAGATTTCGTCCGCTTTAAAGTATCAGGAACAGTATCAGCTGCCTCATCTTCTTCAACGTCTTCAGTAATAGAAGTCTCTCGAGTGTAGTAAGGTGTAAGTGGCTTCACAGTTTTAATTTTAGAATCCGAATTTATTGTTTGATCAGAGTCTACGTCGAAAACAACAGTCTTGTTTACAGTAAGGTTCTCAGGTCGTGACGCACGTCTCCCTTGTTTTTTGGGCTCATCAGCCCTAGGGTCAAAGTCCGGGTCACTTGGAACCCTATATATTTGTGAAGGACTTGGAGTAATTAGCTCTTGTTCTATAAGTTTCAATTCAACTTTACCAGGCGCTACAATTTGATCGACGATTGTAGTATCGAAAGGATCTATCTCACAATTATTCACATTTATTGGATCTAAAGGTGAATCGCCTATATGTGTTAAATCAGTAACACTCCCGCCAAGAAGATCGAGGATTTTTACCGTGTCTTCTTTCTCATTAATATCGTCAGATGTGATGGACTCACGTAAGCCGGAAGGATTTGTAAGATGAATGCGAACTGAAGATTTTCGCCTATTGTTGAGCCTAGCTCTCACTTCTTCAGCTCTGGGATCGAAATCGTCGTCTTCTTCTAAAACCACAGCTTCCTTATTTACTTGTGATTGAGTGGAAGGAATTACAGCGTCAGCGAAACTGGTATCAAATGGATCATCCTGATCAATATATTGGTCATCAGTTTGGTCCTCAACAATGGATGCTGTAAAAACGTCTTTATTTTTGTCTGCTTCAAACGCCGACCAAGACTCTTGTATAACAGGTTCTAACTTTATAGCAGTTTCAACTACTTTTGTAACCTCTGTGTTAACTTCAAGGGATTTTTCAGCAAGAAGGGTAAATTCATCAAACTCTTCGTCAACGGAGAGGTTCTCTATATTCTTATTATCTGGTGTTGAAAAAAGCTGTTGCTCACTATTTTTATTCTGTGATATCAAAGATGTATGCAAAGAGACGCTCAAATCAATAGGTGTTGTTATGGGTATATCAGCATCAGTATCTAATATACTCTTTTCGATTTGTTCACTTTGCACGACTCCCTCAACTCGCCTCTCAAAGTCCTGTTCTTCAGTATTTTCTAATAGCAAGTCACCTGGAATTATTCTTTTAGGTCTTTTTGTAGTGATTGTGACATTGTCTATTCTACCAGTGAGTACTCCAACAGCTAAACCGATATCGAGGGCCTGTTTGCCTTTAGAACTTTTGACTTGACCTTTGATTAATGCGTCAACGTGGGATGTATCAAAAATATCGTCGTCTTGAAATTCTTCAGGTGAATCAGGCACGTAGGTGAGCTTTACCTCTCCTCGTTCAACTGCATCAACATAAGAAGTGTCAAATATATCGTCCTGGTCATCTACTTCTGACTCGTCGTCTGTGTTGGCGTAATCACTTTTGTCACCGTCGTCTAATTCTGCAACGGTCGATTGAACCAGCTGAGGAAAATCTGCTTCTGTGACCTCAACGACGGGCCTATGTGGAACGTCTTTTTCTTTCGGTTCAGCTTTCTTCAGTCCAGTTGGTACACGTTGAAAAAATGAAGTGGATTTAATTCGGTCAAGGTCGCCTTGTGTTTTCTTAAGTACAGAATCGATACCAGTTGTTATATCTTTAAATTTAGACCATTCCTCGTTCTCTTTAGCAGTTCCTTCGCCGTTGTCTGTGCTCTGTTCTTGATGCTCTCTCCTATACTTTTTTAATTCTTCTTCAGTAAAAAGCTCCTCTTCCTTACGTTTCGATTTTTTACCCTTTTTCTTCTTTTTAAGACCTTTGGGTAGCTTTAGCATTATACGAGTTTCTGATCAGTAATGCGTGTTGCTGAAACAAAAAATATCAATTCGTTACATTAGGTTTGAAATATATCTAAGCAGCAGCAAGACGTTCTTATTAACACAGATTAATAAGGTAAAATCTTTAAACATTCTTGGACAACATCAAAAAACAGATGAGATGCCATTAAAAAGATATCTCTTGATATTGATCGAGGATTAGCAGCACGAGTTGAGCCGAAATAATGTACGTCAGCACCTGCTTAAGTACGAGATACTGTAGTCATCTCAAACTAACATCATCTTTATGACACTAATTAGCCTGTATATAAAAACACTAGTCCAATCCAAATTGATATAAAAAAGTAAGAATGTAATGTAATGTAAGTCTACATGTCATATATTGATCAGATCAAAAGTGATATGAAAATGTCAAGCGGCTGATAAATAATAGAATCAAGTACATGTGTGGTGTTTACGATGGATGAGCGTGCAGATGAGCGAAGAGACGGATGCATGGCAATGAGGGCTTCCCTGAGAGAGAAGAGCGAGATGAGTGGGCGGTGGAGGGCGCGGGCGCGGCGCTCCGGCTAGCTACGGGCACGTACCGGGCGCCGGGCTCGAGGCTATACGCATACACTACCACGCTATGGTCGGGTAAGAGCTTTCTATACCTTCATGGCAACACACGGCACGGACAGTCGCGGCACTCGCGTTAACGGTCAGGTTCGCTCCGGCGGCTCACTGCTCACTGGGCACAGTGGGCACGGGCTGTGCGGCGCCGCTCCGTTCGACTCGCGGCATCGATCCGCGCGCCCCACGCCCGAAGCTGCGCGCGCCTCCACGCGGCTTACGTCATAGAGCTTCAATCACAATATCTATCACACCACCATTCTTATACAACTTCATCTTTGTACTCGACTGGGACTGGCACAAAGGGGGTCATGTTTAGCCTGCGCCATGAATCCCACTACCTAAATGAGGGATATAGGTAGTGGGAACCTGTAGACTCCTGTAGCGTAAGTAAAGAGATTCTTAATGAGCTGAAGAGTCTGTCTGTTATGTAACGCACCACTGCGAGGACAGGCAAATTCGTAGGTATTTAATAATAATTGCAGTTTGTACTTAGTGTGAGTCAAACTTGCTCACACGAAGGAATCCGAACCATTATCTAACTATAAAAACCTTGAGGTCCTCTAAGGATGCATATTAGGGTGGGCAAAAAACTAAATAACGGCAATAAATCAGGTCTCTTTCCATTTATTTTTCCCCTTTAATATTTATTTTATTGTGTATTTTTTTAGCAAATGGAAGCTTTACTATTGGTATTTTCGGGATATTTACCATGTAACGTTTATATGAGTCTCCTATATATTTATCGACGCTGTTGCGCTATGATCACGGAGGAACTTGGCGATTGATGGAGAAAATGTTTAATATTTGTCCCCATGCTTAAGGCAAACATACACAGTTTAAAACAGATTTTTGCTGACTACACGGCTTAAAACCAACAATGTTCCTTAGAACGTCGTTAAAAACAACCGTCTTAATGCATTCGTCCTTAATTAGACACTCACTACCGAGTTCTACGGGCGCGGATGATGGTGCAAGCGGTCCGATCCAGACACCATCGACCTATAGTTGTCACCTCAGGCATCTGCACGGTGTTTGAGGTTTTATCAACAAGCAGCTAATGCGATATCTGGAATTCTGGAGTATAAGTTATCACATGAATTATCGACAATGGCTAAGTAATTATGGCTTCATGCCAAAAGGATCAATGGTTCTCCTGGTTTTCGTTATAATACACCATAGGTATCAGGGGCGAGGCTATAGAAAGGTAAGGTGAGTTCTTGGCTATATGCTCACGGTTATAGCCAAGAACTCTCCAGACGTCCGTAAATCGCCAATGCCTTCTATAAAATTTAGCATGAGTATTTAGCCAGCTTTCTAAGCGAGCGCCATATGTGGGTCCTGCGCGGTAGTCAGGATTCTCGCTTCTTGCAAGTAAATTTGGCGAAACCGCAGGGTTCGTGCTGTCGCTAACTCTCTTTCTTCTGCATAGGTAGATATAAATGACATGCTATCCCTCGGGAGCATTCATTGCTACATAGCAATGAATGTGCACCGTGCACTGTGCTGTAATCTACATACATTACAGCACAGTGCACGGGAGTTATTCGGCCTGTCTGGTTGTAGTGAAACACACGTTAGTTTGTTTAACACTGCCTTTATTTAGATCCACCTACATTCACAATATTATTATATTGAGGTACCGCCAACATATACTACATCTTTCCCCTTTTACAACAGAAAGAAAAATAACTAACGTAAGTATACAAAACTAGGCACGTAGAAACAAAATCTTAAAACTAATATTAAGTATGTAAGTATAAGGTTGGTTATATAGGTAGGTAGGTACATACACGCAGACATTTAGTTATCCATATCTACAAAACAAGTTGGGTAAATACGTAGAAAGATATAAATATTCTTACCAGTGTAGGCACAGGTTTAGGTTCTTAGATACTACAGTTTTAGATAGGTACTTTATAACCAAACAAAGAATACAAGGTATAAAAAATTTAAATAAACGAATGGTCAAGCATTGGAATGCATTGAAGTATTTGTTATTGGATAGGTATTCTGTTTGACTATAATAAGAAATTATCTATACCTATCTTTAGAAAATCTGTGACAGCAGCATTCGCGCGGACCGCTCTTTCGATCTCTCTATCGATACGATTGGCGACGACTGCGACACTTGGTTAATACTCGAGCTGTCACTATGACTAAGGTCATCAGTGCACGAAGTCAGGGGTGGTGACGGTGATTCATCCGTGGCCTCATCTTCCAACTGAGAACTCTCAGATGCCACTGTCTGCCTACGTTTCCGAGAAGTCAACCTACAGTTATTCACAAACTCTTGACGCATCTGACTGCAGTTACTACGACTTGTCCACCTGTGTGGTGGAACCGTGGAAAATGTATTAGATTTATTAGAACGTACAATAAGATGCCTACAGTTACGACGGAATTGATGTCCACGTTCGTCCTCTACTACATAGGATCGCGGTTCGGGCGCGCGTGAGACTACTGTAACTCTCTTTCGTTCCCCGTTGTCTATCAACGTGGCCTTGTCGCCCGCAACTATCGTACGCTCGAGTGGCCTCGCTGACCTGTCATAATGGTCTTTAACCTGCTGTCGTTTTAACATACGAAAATTTCTTTCATTGTCTACAGTTTCAGTCATCAAGTTGAAACTGATTGGGAGTTTAGTATTTAGACGCCTACCCATTAACATTTGAGCTGGTGAATCTAGACCATTTCTAGGTGTAGACCTTAAATTTAATAAGGCTAAATTGAAATCTTGCCCGGAATCAATACATTTTTTCAATAAATTCTTAACCGTTTGTACGGTTCGTTCACTTTTTTCATTCGATTGAGCATACATTGGGGACGACGTAACGTGGTGCACTTCCCATTCATTCATAAACCTTATAAATTCACGAGAACAATATGCTGGCCCGTTATCGGTCACTAACTCTGCAGGAATACCGTGTCACGAAAACTGTTCTTTTAAGAAATAAATAACCTGTTTACTGGTTTGATTTTTTAATTCACCGACTTCGACAAAATTAGAGAAGTAATCTACTAAAACAATGTAACTCTTTCGCTTATATTCAAATATGTCGGATCCCAATTTGTACCAGGGTATACTGGGCACTTGGTGCTGTAATAATGGTTGCCGCTGTGGATGAGGTGCTCGCAAAGCACACGGCTCACAACATCGCACCATACTCTCAATATCCTTACACATACCTACCCGGCCAAAACATAACATCGCGCGCACGTCGCTTGCATCGCTCAATGCCTATATGCCCCTCATGGACTGGTGATAACATTTCCTTACGTAATGCTCGAGGAATAAAGACACGATCACCTTTAAAAATTATTCCACGAGTATAATGAAGTTGTTCTCTGTAAGGCCAAAAAATACTTACTTTTTCACTCACATGGTACCTATTTCTCGGCCAACCATTATTTATATAATGTACTAATCGTCCACATTCGCTATCCCTTTCAGTCTCCTTCATTATAACCGTCATTCTTATTTCACTAAACGGCACATTCTCAATCATAAAACAAGTCTGGATTTCGACCTCATCAGAGACCCTATCATGCATTAACTCTTGAGAGGAGCCCGCGACAGCGTATCTGCTATGTACATAAATTTACCAGGGGTACCTATGTACAACCTTAATATCGAATCCCTGCACTCTCATCATCATTCGTTGCAAACGAGCTGGAACAGATACTAGGGGTTTATTAAATATCGCTTCCAGTGGCTTGTGGTCTGTGTTAACGATGACGTCTGACCTACCATAAACATATTGCCTAAACCTTTCCAGAGCAAACACAATCGCTAACATCTCCTTCTCTATTTGGGCATATCGCGTCTGTGTTTCGGTGAAAGTGAGAGAAGCAAACTCGACAGGTCGGCCCTCTTGTAACAGAACAGCCCCAACAGCCACACTGCTCGCGTCTACCGATAACACGATCGGAGCCGTCTCAGAATACAGCGCTAGTACCGGTGCACTACATAACTTTTGTTTCAGCTCGTCTACAGCTTTTGTATGATGCTCCTCCCATAACCAGTCAGAATCTTTTTTCAATAGCAATCTTAACACATTAACACAATTAGAATAATTTTGAACAAATTTAGATAAATAGTTCACCATGCCTAAAAACCTTTCTAACGATTTTTTGTCTGAGGGGTATGGCATATCTATTATAGCTTTTATCTTACTCTCATCTGCTCTCATACCTTTCGCGTCAAATTTATGTCCTAAATATGTAATTTCAGTGACCGCAAACTTACACTTTTCGCGATTGAATTTCATACCTATTTCCTTAGCGCGTTCTAACAAACCGTTCAATCTTTCATCGTGCTCTTTACGGGAACGTCCCCAAACAATGATGTCATCAATGAACGACTCAACACCTTCCAAATTCTCTATATATTGCCGCAGCTTGGCATGAAAATCTTCCGGCGCACAGCTTATACCGTACGGAAGCCGTAAAAATTGGTACCTACCAAAGGGGCTGCTAAATGTACCAAAGGTCGGCGCTCGCGTCATCGATCCCAATCATCCAAAATCCACTCCGAGCATCAAGAGTACTAAATACCGTAGCGCCATGTACCTTAGCGGCTAACTCAGGTACAGTTGGCAACGAGTAGTGTGCACGACGCACTGCACGATTCAAAGGTCGCGGATCCAGGCACACGCGAATACTGCCGTCTTTCTTTGCTACTAAAACAATCGCGTTGACCCATTCCGTCGGATGAGTAACCTTCCTTATAACGCCCAACGCTTCCATTCGCTGTAATTCAATCTTTAATTTGTCTTTAAGTCCTAGTGGTATTTGTCTAGTGGCACATACTACCTTATACTACCGGATGCACACTCTTATCAATCACAATAGAATATTCACCGGGTAACTTACCTAATCCTTCAAACAAACATGAATATTTATCAAATACATTTATTGAATGCACACGGTTTATTAAACCTAACAATATACAGCTGTTCAACCCGAGTACATTCTGACATTTCAGTTTAGCAACCACGAATGGTAAATTGAACGTTCGGTTACCATACAAAAAATCTATTAATACCACCCATAATAGGCAATCGATCCCCTGTAAACGAATGCACCCGTTTGTTGAACGGCTTAAGGTTCATAATAGATAAACCCTAACCCAAGTATTCGTTCACAGATATTACATTAAGCATAGACCCTGTGTCTATTTTTAATTTAAGTTCCTTACCGTTATAATACATTTTCTCAATCCACTCCTGAGGCAACGTACAATGCTGACCGTCCTCGCCTAAAGTATTCACAAAAAACATTTCTTCGTCACTATTATTTTCCTCGGCTAAGTCAATACTTTTTGTAACGCTTTTTTCTGCTCACACACCCGGGAAAAATGTCCTTTTTTGTCGCATACATAACACAAGGCTGATCGTGCCGGACACCGAACATCTCCCGCGCAGCGGTAGCCGCCGCACATCGCGCAGGCCATCGCCCGAGCAGACACCCCCGCCCGAGATGCACTGCCGTCGCTGCCGCCGGCTCCGGGCCGCACGCCACCGCCGCCTCGCCGGGAGCCGCGCCCGCGCCGCCAGCCCGCACGCCGCTCTGTTGTGCTCGGGCCCGCACTTTGACCCCACACTGCGTTTACTTGCATTTCCTCCGAAGATTTTTCGATACATTGGCCTTCCTCCTTAGACATTTCTGCCGCCTGACAGATCTGTATCGCCTTCACCAACGTTAACTCATCCGTTCGAAGCAATCTATCCCTGATTGTATTATTCAAAACTCCGCAAACAATTTTATCGCGTAATAAGCTCTCGTGTAACTTGCCAAACTCACATTGTTGGCTTAGTACCCGTAACGCCGTCACATACTGATGAATGTTTTCCCCATCCTCTTGGTTGCGAGAGAAAAACTTGACCCTTCTCACCGTAATATTAGGTTTGGTACCAAAATAATCGTCGAATTTTTTAAGTATACATTGAATGTCGTCTTCACTTTCACCCTCACTAAATGTAAAAGTGGTATACACCTCGTACCCTGCCTCTCCAATGAGGTTAACCAACAAGCTAGCCTGTACTTCTTTCGGCTCTTTGCTCACTCCAGATGCTTTTAGAAAAACCTCGAACAACTTCCGCCATTTACGCCACGAATCGGATCGTGCGGACGGTCCACCTTCTAACAATAATTCTACTGGAGGACGCGCGTGTTCCATATTCACAATAACTTGGTCAAAGTATACTTTCACGATAGGTAACTTGAATTTAGTACTCGTAACTTTTTTATAGCAAAGAATAATATTTAATTGAATTTACCGCTGTCTGGTTGTAGTGAAACACACGTTAGTTGGTTTAGCACTGCCTTTATTTAGATCCACCTACATTCACAATATTATTATATTGAGATTCCAAAGACATGGTCGAAGTCGTACTTCTTGGATAACCGCCTCAGTTTGCACGTTTGCAGTCATAACAACGACAGTACTTCACGTCCGCACCGCACGCTCGTCCTCGTCCGCCTAGCTCTGAACAACAACATTACGAGCATAATGCGTCCGCGCACGTACGTCCGGACGGTTGTCGCGGACGAAGTTTCGCGCGGAGAGCTCCGCGTAACACTGAACGCGCTGCATAGGCTCAATACGTTTTACCGTCCGTCGCGGACATCCGCGTAGGTCATCCGCGGCGCACTGAATCGGCCCTTAGCTTTCTATCAGGCGGACGGCGTCAAGAAAAAAGCATACTTTTTTCGTCTTTATTTTAAGAAGTAGGCTTGTAAGCACCTGGCAAGGGTAAATACCCTCGCAAATGACCGCTTATTTTTAAGGTTCCGTACCCAAAGGATAAAACGGGAACACTATTACTGAGACTTCGCTGTTCGTCCGTCCGTCTGTCTGTTTGTCTTGGGCTGTATCTCATAAACCGTGATAGTTAGAAAGATGGTTTTTTTTACAGATGATGCATTTATGTTGACGCTATAACAACAAATACTAAAAACAGAATATAATAAATATTTAAGGGGGCTCCCATATAACAAATGTGATTTTTTTGACATTTTGGTACGGAACCCCCCCGCTGTGCGCGAGCCCGACTCGCACTTGGCCGGTTTTTTTCTTTGTAAGTATTTCAATATTTATTTTCAGATTCAAGTAGCCTTTACGAGTATTTCTGCCTTTTTGCCACAAATACCAACTTAAGTTTTTTTTTATATGTAAATTAATTTAAAAAGTCCAAGTTTTATTTTATTCATTTATTCAATAGGTAGATTATAGGTTATAGGTGCAGGACAACCTAATTCACAGTTGCCTCCAATACTTACTTTACTAAATTATTTTTCTGTTGAGTTATAATATTTACATAACAATCTGACAAACTTTTAGATTGCTCCAAGGAATTTCTCTGATATGTGCACCAGCTCTCATTCTGCTTGTACTTAGTAGAAGGTACTAACTAGTACAGTACCAGGGACCCAACACGCTATGCTGCTGCTATACTACTTGTACTTAGTAGAAGGTACTAACTAGTACAGTACCAGGGACCCAACACGCTATGCTGCTGCTATACTACTTGTACTTAGTAGAAGGTACTAACTAGTACAGTACCAGGGACCCAACACGCTATGCTGCTGCTATACTTGTACTTAGTAGAAGGTACTAACTAGTACAGTACCAGGGACCCAACACGCTATGCTGCTGCTATACTACTTGTACTTAGTAGAAGGTACTAACTAGTACAGTACCAGGGACCCAACACGCTATGCTGCTGCTATACTTGTACTTAGTAGAAGGTACTAACTAGTACAGTACCAGGGACCCAACACGCTATGCTGCTGCTATACTTGTACTTAGTAGAAGGTACTAACTAGTACAGTACCAGGGACCCAACACGCTATGCTGCTGCTATACTTGTACTTAGTAGAAGGTACTAACTAGTACAGTACCAGGGACCCAACACGCTATGCTGCTGCTATACTACTTGTACTTAGTAGAAGGTACTAACTAGTACAGTACCAGGGACCCAACACGCTATGCTGCTGCTATACTTGTACTTAGTAGAAGGTACTAACTAGTACAGTACCAGGGACCCAACACGCTATGCTGCTGCTATACTTGTACTTAGTAGAAGGTACTAACTAGTACAGTACCAGGGACCCAACACGCTATGCTGCTGCTATACTACTTGTACTTAGTAGAAGGTACTAACTAGTACAGTACCAGGGACCCAACACGCTATGCTGCTGCTATACTACTTGTACTTAGTAGAAGGTACTAACTAGTACAGTACCAGGGACCCAACACGCTATGCTGCTGCTATACTTGTACTTAGTAGAAGGTACTAACTAGTACAGTACCAGGGACCCAACACGCTATGCTGCTGCTATACTACTTGTACTTAGTAGAAGGTACTAACTAGTACAGTACCAGGGACCCAACACGCTATGCTGCTGCTATACTTGTACTTAGTAGAAGGTACTAACTAGTACAGTACCAGGGACCCAACACGCTATGCTGCTGCTATACTACTTGTACTTAGTAGAAGGTACTAACTAGTACAGTACCAGGGACCCAACACGCTATGCTGCTGCTATACTTGTACTTAGTAGAAGGTACTAACTAGTACAGTACCAGGGACCCAACACGCTATGCTGCTGCTATACTACTTGTACTTAGTAGAAGGTACTAACTAGTACAGTACCAGGGACCCAACACGCTATGCTGCTGCTATACTTGTACTTAGTAGAAGGTACTAACTAGTACAGTACCAGGGACCCAACACGCTATGCTGCTGCTATACTTGTACTTAGTAGAAGGTACTAACTAGTACAGTACCAGGGACCCAACACGCTATGCTGCTGCTATACTTGTACTTAGTAGAAGGTACTAACTAGTACAGTACCAGGGACCCAACACGCTATGCTGCTGCTATACTACTTGTACTTAGTAGAAGGTACTAACTAGTACAGTACCAGGGACCCAACACGCTATGCTGCTGCTATACTACTTGTACTTAGTAGAAGGTACTAACTAGTACAGTACCAGGGACCCAACACGCTATGCTGCTGCTATACTTGTACTTAGTAGAAGGTACTAACTAGTACAGTACCAGGGACCCAACACGCTATGCTGCTGCTATACTACTTGTACTTAGTAGAAGGTACTAACTAGTACAGTACCAGGGACCCAACACGCTATGCTGCTGCTATACTTGTACTTAGTAGAAGGTACTAACTAGTACAGTACCAGGGACCCAACACGCTATGCTGCTGCTATACTTGTACTTAGTAGAAGGTACTAACTAGTACAGTACCAGGGACCCAACACGCTATGCTGCTGCTATACTACTTGTACTTAGTAGAAGGTACTAACTAGTACAGTACCAGGGACCCAACACGCTATGCTGCTGCTATACTACTTGTACTTAGTAGAAGGTACTAACTAGTACAGTACCAGGGACCCAACACGCTATGCTGCTGCTATACTTGTACTTAGTAGAAGGTACTAACTAGTACAGTACCAGGGACCCAACACGCTATGCTGCTGCTATACTACTTGTACTTAGTAGAAGGTACTAACTAGTACAGTACCAGGGACCCAACACGCTATGCTGCTGCTATACTACTTGTACTTAGTAGAAGGTACTAACTAGTACAGTACCAGGGACCCAACACGCTATGCTGCTGCTATACTACTTGTACTTAGTAGAAGGTACTAACTAGTACAGTACCAGGGACCCAACACGCTATGCTGCTGCTATACTACTTGTACTTAGTAGAAGGTACTAACTAGTACAGTACCAGGGACCCAACACGCTATGCTGCTGCTATACTTGTACTTAGTAGAAGGTACTAACTAGTACAGTACCAGGGACCCAACACGCTATGCTGCTGCTATACTTGTACTTAGTAGAAGGTACTAACTAGTACAGTACCAGGGACCCAACACGCTATGCTGCTGCTATACTACTTGTACTTAGTAGAAGGTACTAACTAGTACAGTACCAGGGACCCAACACGCTATGCTGCTGCTATACTTGTACTTAGTAGAAGGTACTAACTAGTACAGTACCAGGGACCCAACACGCTATGCTGCTGCTATACTACTTGTACTTAGTAGAAGGTACTAACTAGTACAGTACCAGGGACCCAACACGCTATGCTGCTGCTATACTTGTACTTAGTAGAAGGTACTAACTAGTACAGTACCAGGGACCCAACACGCTATGCTGCTGCTATACTTGTACTTAGTAGAAGGTACTAACTAGTACAGTACCAGGGACCCAACACGCTATGCTGCTGCTATACTTGTACTTAGTAGAAGGTACTAACTAGTACAGTACCAGGGACCCAACACGCTATGCTGCTGCTATACTACTTGTACTTAGTAGAAGGTACTAACTAGTACAGTACCAGGGACCCAACACGCTATGCTGCTGCTATACTTGTACTTAGTAGAAGGTACTAACTAGTACAGTACCAGGGACCCAACACGCTATGCTGCTGCTATACTTGTACTTAGTAGAAGGTACTAACTAGTACAGTACCAGGGACCCAACACGCTATGCTGCTGCTATACTACTTGTACTTAGTAGAAGGTACTAACTAGTACAGTACCAGGGACCCAACACGCTATGCTGCTGCTATACTTGTACTTAGTAGAAGGTACTAACTAGTACAGTACCAGGGACCCAACACGCTATGCTGCTGCTATACTTGTACTTAGTAGAAGGTACTAACTAGTACAGTACCAGGGACCCAACACGCTATGCTGCTGCTATACTTGTACTTAGTAGAAGGTACTAACTAGTACAGTACCAGGGACCCAACACGCTATGCTGCTGCTATACTACTTGTACTTAGTAGAAGGTACTAACTAGTACAGTACCAGGGACCCAACACGCTATGCTGCTGCTATACTTGTACTTAGTAGAAGGTACTAACTAGTACAGTACCAGGGACCCAACACGCTATGCTGCTGCTATACTTGTACTTAGTAGAAGGTACTAACTAGTACAGTACCAGGGACCCAACACGCTATGCTGCTGCTATACTACTTGTACTTAGTAGAAGGTACTAACTAGTACAGTACCAGGGACCCAACACGCTATGCTGCTGCTATACTTGTACTTAGTAGAAGGTACTAACTAGTACAGTACCAGGGACCCAACACGCTATGCTGCTGCTATACTTGTACTTAGTAGAAGGTACTAACTAGTACAGTACCAGGGACCCAACACGCTATGCTGCTGCTATACTACTTGTACTTAGTAGAAGGTACTAACTAGTACAGTACCAGGGACCCAACACGCTATGCTGCTGCTATACTACTTGTACTTAGTAGAAGGTACTAACTAGTACAGTACCAGGGACCCAACACGCTATGCTGCTGCTATACTTGTACTTAGTAGAAGGTACTAACTAGTACAGTACCAGGGACCCAACACGCTATGCTGCTGCTATACTACTTGTACTTAGTAGAAGGTACTAACTAGTACAGTACCAGGGACCCAACACGCTATGCTGCTGCTATACTTGTACTTAGTAGAAGGTACTAACTAGTACAGTACCAGGGACCCAACACGCTATGCTGCTGCTATACTTGTACTTAGTAGAAGGTACTAACTAGTACAGTACCAGGGACCCAACACGCTATGCTGCTGCTATACTTGTACTTAGTAGAAGGTACTAACTAGTACAGTACCAGGGACCCAACACGCTATGCTGCTGCTATACTTGTACTTAGTAGAAGGTACTAACTAGTACAGTACCAGGGACCCAACACGCTATGCTGCTGCTATACTTGTACTTAGTAGAAGGTACTAACTAGTACAGTACCAGGGACCCAACACGCTATGCTGCTGCTATACTTGTACTTAGTAGAAGGTACTAACTAGTACAGTACCAGGGACCCAACACGCTATGCTGCTGCTATACTTGTACTTAGTAGAAGGTACTAACTAGTACAGTACCAGGGACCCAACACGCTATGCTGCTGCTATACTACTTGTACTTAGTAGAAGGTACTAACTAGTACAGTACCAGGGACCCAACACGCTATGCTGCTGCTATACTTGTACTTAGTAGAAGGTACTAACTAGTACAGTACCAGGGACCCAACACGCTATGCTGCTGCTATACTTGTACTTAGTAGAAGGTACTAACTAGTACAGTACCAGGGACCCAACACGCTATGCTGCTGCTATACTACTTGTACTTAGTAGAAGGTACTAACTAGTACAGTACCAGGGACCCAACACGCTATGCTGCTGCTATACTTGTACTTAGTAGAAGGTACTAACTAGTACAGTACCAGGGACCCAACACGCTATGCTGCTGCTATACTTGTACTTAGTAGAAGGTACTAACTAGTACAGTACCAGGGACCCAACACGCTATGCTGCTGCTATACTACTTGTACTTAGTAGAAGGTACTAACTAGTACAGTACCAGGGACCCAACACGCTATGCTGCTGCTATACTACTTGTACTTAGTAGAAGGTACTAACTAGTACAGTACCAGGGACCCAACACGCTATGCTGCTGCTATACTTGTACTTAGTAGAAGGTACTAACTAGTACAGTACCAGGGACCCAACACGCTATGCTGCTGCTATACTTGTACTTAGTAGAAGGTACTAACTAGTACAGTACCAGGGACCCAACACGCTATGCTGCTGCTATACTTGTACTTAGTAGAAGGTACTAACTAGTACAGTACCAGGGACCCAACACGCTATGCTGCTGCTATACTTGTACTTAGTAGAAGGTACTAACTAGTACAGTACCAGGGACCCAACACGCTATGCTGCTGCTATACTACTTGTACTTAGTAGAAGGTACTAACTAGTACAGTACCAGGGACCCAACACGCTATGCTGCTGCTATACTTGTACTTAGTAGAAGGTACTAACTAGTACAGTACCAGGGACCCAACACGCTATGCTGCTGCTATACTTGTACTTAGTAGAAGGTACTAACTAGTACAGTACCAGGGACCCAACACGCTATGCTGCTGCTATACTTGTACTTAGTAGAAGGTACTAACTAGTACAGTACCAGGGACCCAACACGCTATGCTGCTGCTATACTACTTGTACTTAGTAGAAGGTACTAACTAGTACAGTACCAGGGACCCAACACGCTATGCTGCTGCTATACTACTTGTACTTAGTAGAAGGTACTAACTAGTACAGTACCAGGGACCCAACACGCTATGCTGCTGCTATACTTGTACTTAGTAGAAGGTACTAACTAGTACAGTACCAGGGACCCAACACGCTATGCTGCTGCTATACTACTTGTACTTAGTAGAAGGTACTAACTAGTACAGTACCAGGGACCCAACACGCTATGCTGCTGCTATACTACTTGTACTTAGTAGAAGGTACTAACTAGTACAGTACCAGGGACCCAACACGCTATGCTGCTGCTATACTTGTACTTAGTAGAAGGTACTAACTAGTACAGTACCAGGGACCCAACACGCTATGCTGCTGCTATACTACTTGTACTTAGTAGAAGGTACTAACTAGTACAGTACCAGGGACCCAACACGCTATGCTGCTGCTATACTACTTGTACTTAGTAGAAGGTACTAACTAGTACAGTACCAGGGACCCAACACGCTATGCTGCTGCTATACTTGTACTTAGTAGAAGGTACTAACTAGTACAGTACCAGGGACCCAACACGCTATGCTGCTGCTATACTTGTACTTAGTAGAAGGTACTAACTAGTACAGTACCAGGGACCCAACACGCTATGCTGCTGCTATACTTGTACTTAGTAGAAGGTACTAACTAGTACAGTACCAGGGACCCAACACGCTATGCTGCTGCTATACTTGTACTTAGTAGAAGGTACTAACTAGTACAGTACCAGGGACCCAACACGCTATGCTGCTGCTATACTACTTGTACTTAGTAGAAGGTACTAACTAGTACAGTACCAGGGACCCAACACGCTATGCTGCTGCTATACTTGTACTTAGTAGAAGGTACTAACTAGTACAGTACCAGGGACCCAACACGCTATGCTGCTGCTATACTTGTACTTAGTAGAAGGTACTAACTAGTACAGTACCAGGGACCCAACACGCTATGCTGCTGCTATACTACTTGTACTTAGTAGAAGGTACTAACTAGTACAGTACCAGGGACCCAACACGCTATGCTGCTGCTATACTTGTACTTAGTAGAAGGTACTAACTAGTACAGTACCAGGGACCCAACACGCTATGCTGCTGCTATACTTGTACTTAGTAGAAGGTACTAACTAGTACAGTACCAGGGACCCAACACGCTATGCTGCTGCTATACTACTTGTACTTAGTAGAAGGTACTAACTAGTACAGTACCAGGGACCCAACACGCTATGCTGCTGCTATACTTGTACTTAGTAGAAGGTACTAACTAGTACAGTACCAGGGACCCAACACGCTATGCTGCTGCTATACTACTTGTACTTAGTAGAAGGTACTAACTAGTACAGTACCAGGGACCCAACACGCTATGCTGCTGCTATACTTGTACTTAGTAGAAGGTACTAACTAGTACAGTACCAGGGACCCAACACGCTATGCTGCTGCTATACTACTTGTACTTAGTAGAAGGTACTAACTAGTACAGTACCAGGGACCCAACACGCTATGCTGCTGCTATACTTGTACTTAGTAGAAGGTACTAACTAGTACAGTACCAGGGACCCAACACGCTATGCTGCTGCTATACTACTTGTACTTAGTAGAAGGTACTAACTAGTACAGTACCAGGGACCCAACACGCTATGCTGCTGCTATACTTGTACTTAGTAGAAGGTACTAACTAGTACAGTACCAGGGACCCAACACGCTATGCTGCTGCTATACTTGTACTTAGTAGAAGGTACTAACTAGTACAGTACCAGGGACCCAACACGCTATGCTGCTGCTATACTACTTGTACTTAGTAGAAGGTACTAACTAGTACAGTACCAGGGACCCAACACGCTATGCTGCTGCTATACTTGTACTTAGTAGAAGGTACTAACTAGTACAGTACCAGGGACCCAACACGCTATGCTGCTGCTATACTACTTGTACTTAGTAGAAGGTACTAACTAGTACAGTACCAGGGACCCAACACGCTATGCTGCTGCTATACTTGTACTTAGTAGAAGGTACTAACTAGTACAGTACCAGGGACCCAACACGCTATGCTGCTGCTATACTTGTACTTAGTAGAAGGTACTAACTAGTACAGTACCAGGGACCCAACACGCTATGCTGCTGCTATACTTGTACTTAGTAGAAGGTACTAACTAGTACAGTACCAGGGACCCAACACGCTATGCTGCTGCTATACTACTTGTACTTAGTAGAAGGTACTAACTAGTACAGTACCAGGGACCCAACACGCTATGCTGCTGCTATACTTGTACTTAGTAGAAGGTACTAACTAGTACAGTACCAGGGACCCAACACGCTATGCTGCTGCTATACTACTTGTACTTAGTAGAAGGTACTAACTAGTACAGTACCAGGGACCCAACACGCTATGCTGCTGCTATACTTGTACTTAGTAGAAGGTACTAACTAGTACAGTACCAGGGACCCAACACGCTATGCTGCTGCTATACTTGTACTTAGTAGAAGGTACTAACTAGTACAGTACCAGGGACCCAACACGCTATGCTGCTGCTATACTACTTGTACTTAGTAGAAGGTACTAACTAGTACAGTACCAGGGACCCAACACGCTATGCTGCTGCTATACTTGTACTTAGTAGAAGGTACTAACTAGTACAGTACCAGGGACCCAACACGCTATGCTGCTGCTATACTTGTACTTAGTAGAAGGTACTAACTAGTACAGTACCAGGGACCCAACACGCTATGCTGCTGCTATACTTGTACTTAGTAGAAGGTACTAACTAGTACAGTACCAGGGACCCAACACGCTATGCTGCTGCTACTACTTGTACTTAGTAGAAGGTACTAACTAGTACAGTACCAGGGACCCAACACGCTATGCTGCTGCTATACTTGTACTTAGTAGAAGGTACTAACTAGTACAGTACCAGGGACCCAACACGCTATGCTGCTGCTATACTTGTACTTAGTAGAAGGTACTAACTAGTACAGTACCAGGGACCCAACACGCTATGCTGCTGCTATACTTGTACTTAGTAGAAGGTACTAACTAGTACAGTACCAGGGACCCAACACGCTATGCTGCTGCTATACTTGTACTTAGTAGAAGGTACTAACTAGTACAGTACCAGGGACCCAACACGCTATGCTGCTGCTATACTACTTGTACTTAGTAGAAGGTACTAACTAGTACAGTACCAGGGACCCAACACGCTATGCTGCTGCTATACTTGTACTTAGTAGAAGGTACTAACTAGTACAGTACCAGGGACCCAACACGCTATGCTGCTGCTATACTTGTACTTAGTAGAAGGTACTAACTAGTACAGTACCAGGGACCCAACACGCTATGCTGCTGCTATACTTGTACTTAGTAGAAGGTACTAACTAGTACAGTACCAGGGACCCAACACGCTATGCTGCTGCTATACTTGTACTTAGTAGAAGGTACTAACTAGTACAGTACCAGGGACCCAACACGCTATGCTGCTGCTATACTACTTGTACTTAGTAGAAGGTACTAACTAGTACAGTACCAGGGACCCAACACGCTATGCTGCTGCTATACTTGTACTTAGTAGAAGGTACTAACTAGTACAGTACCAGGGACCCAACACGCTATGCTGCTGCTATACTACTTGTACTTAGTAGAAGGTACTAACTAGTACAGTACCAGGGACCCAACACGCTATGCTGCTGCTATACTTGTACTTAGTAGAAGGTACTAACTAGTACAGTACCAGGGACCCAACACGCTATGCTGCTGCTATACTACTTGTACTTAGTAGAAGGTACTAACTAGTACAGTACCAGGGACCCAACACGCTATGCTGCTGCTATACTTGTACTTAGTAGAAGGTACTAACTAGTACAGTACCAGGGACCCAACACGCTATGCTGCTGCTACTACTTGTACTTAGTAGAAGGTACTAACTAGTACAGTACCAGGGACCCAACACGCTATGCTGCTGCTATACTACTTGTACTTAGTAGAAGGTACTAACTAGTACAGTACCAGGGACCCAACACGCTATGCTGCTGCTATACTTGTACTTAGTAGAAGGTACTAACTAGTACAGTACCAGGGACCCAACACGCTATGCTGCTGCTATACTTGTACTTAGTAGAAGGTACTAACTAGTACAGTACCAGGGACCCAACACGCTATGCTGCTGCTATACTACTTGTACTTAGTAGAAGGTACTAACTAGTACAGTACCAGGGACCCAACACGCTATGCTGCTGCTATACTTGTACTTAGTAGAAGGTACTAACTAGTACAGTACCAGGGACCCAACACGCTATGCTGCTGCTATACTACTTGTACTTAGTAGAAGGTACTAACTAGTACAGTACCAGGGACCCAACACGCTATGCTGCTGCTATACTTGTACTTAGTAGAAGGTACTAACTAGTACAGTACCAGGGACCCAACACGCTATGCTGCTGCTATACTTGTACTTAGTAGAAGGTACTAACTAGTACAGTACCAGGGACCCAACACGCTATGCTGCTGCTATACTTGTACTTAGTAGAAGGTACTAACTAGTACAGTACCAGGGACCCAACACGCTATGCTGCTGCTATACTTGTACTTAGTAGAAGGTACTAACTAGTACAGTACCAGGGACCCAACACGCTATGCTGCTGCTATACTTGTACTTAGTAGAAGGTACTAACTAGTACAGTACCAGGGACCCAACACGCTATGCTGCTGCTATACTTGTACTTAGTAGAAGGTACTAACTAGTACAGTACCAGGGACCCAACACGCTATGCTGCTGCTATACTTGTACTTAGTAGAAGGTACTAACTAGTACAGTACCAGGGACCCAACACGCTATGCTGCTGCTATACTTGTACTTAGTAGAAGGTACTAACTAGTACAGTACCAGGGACCCAACACGCTATGCTGCTGCTATACTTGTACTTAGTAGAAGGTACTAACTAGTACAGTACCAGGGACCCAACACGCTATGCTGCTGCTATACTTGTACTTAGTAGAAGGTACTAACTAGTACAGTACCAGGGACCCAACACGCTATGCTGCTGCTATACTACTTGTACTTAGTAGAAGGTACTAACTAGTACAGTACCAGGGACCCAACACGCTATGCTGCTGCTATACTTGTACTTAGTAGAAGGTACTAACTAGTACAGTACCAGGGACCCAACACGCTATGCTGCTGCTATACTACTTGTACTTAGTAGAAGGTACTAACTAGTACAGTACCAGGGACCCAACACGCTATGCTGCTGCTATACTTGTACTTAGTAGAAGGTACTAACTAGTACAGTACCAGGGACCCAACACGCTATGCTGCTGCTATACTTGTACTTAGTAGAAGGTACTAACTAGTACAGTACCAGGGACCCAACACGCTATGCTGCTGCTATACTTGTACTTAGTAGAAGGTACTAACTAGTACAGTACCAGGGACCCAACACGCTATGCTGCTGCTATACTTGTACTTAGTAGAAGGTACTAACTAGTACAGTACCAGGGACCCAACACGCTATGCTGCTGCTATACTTGTACTTAGTAGAAGGTACTAACTAGTACAGTACCAGGGACCCAACACGCTATGCTGCTGCTATACTTGTACTTAGTAGAAGGTACTAACTAGTACAGTACCAGGGACCCAACACGCTATGCTGCTGCTATACTTGTACTTAGTAGAAGGTACTAACTAGTACAGTACCAGGGACCCAACACGCTATGCTGCTGCTATACTTGTACTTAGTAGAAGGTACTAACTAGTACAGTACCAGGGACCCAACACGCTATGCTGCTGCTATACTACTTGTACTTAGTAGAAGGTACTAACTAGTACAGTACCAGGGACCCAACACGCTATGCTGCTGCTATACTACTTGTACTTAGTAGAAGGTACTAACTAGTACAGTACCAGGGACCCAACACGCTATGCTGCTGCTATACTTGTACTTAGTAGAAGGTACTAACTAGTACAGTACCAGGGACCCAACACGCTATGCTGCTGCTATACTACTTGTACTTAGTAGAAGGTACTAACTAGTACAGTACCAGGGACCCAACACGCTATGCTGCTGCTATACTTGTACTTAGTAGAAGGTACTAACTAGTACAGTACCAGGGACCCAACACGCTATGCTGCTGCTATACTACTTGTACTTAGTAGAAGGTACTAACTAGTACAGTACCAGGGACCCAACACGCTATGCTGCTGCTATACTTGTACTTAGTAGAAGGTACTAACTAGTACAGTACCAGGGACCCAACACGCTATGCTGCTGCTATACTTGTACTTAGTAGAAGGTACTAACTAGTACAGTACCAGGGACCCAACACGCTATGCTGCTGCTATACTACTTGTACTTAGTAGAAGGTACTAACTAGTACAGTACCAGGGACCCAACACGCTATGCTGCTGCTATACTTGTACTTAGTAGAAGGTACTAACTAGTACAGTACCAGGGACCCAACACGCTATGCTGCTGCTATACTACTTGTACTTAGTAGAAGGTACTAACTAGTACAGTACCAGGGACCCAACACGCTATGCTGCTGCTATACTACTTGTACTTAGTAGAAGGTACTAACTAGTACAGTACCAGGGACCCAACACGCTATGCTGCTGCTATACTTGTACTTAGTAGAAGGTACTAACTAGTACAGTACCAGGGACCCAACACGCTATGCTGCTGCTATACTACTTGTACTTAGTAGAAGGTACTAACTAGTACAGTACCAGGGACCCAACACGCTATGCTGCTGCTATACTTGTACTTAGTAGAAGGTACTAACTAGTACAGTACCAGGGACCCAACACGCTATGCTGCTGCTATACTACTTGTACTTAGTAGAAGGTACTAACTAGTACAGTACCAGGGACCCAACACGCTATGCTGCTGCTATACTTGTACTTAGTAGAAGGTACTAACTAGTACAGTACCAGGGACCCAACACGCTATGCTGCTGCTATACTTGTACTTAGTAGAAGGTACTAACTAGTACAGTACCAGGGACCCAACACGCTATGCTGCTGCTATACTACTTGTACTTAGTAGAAGGTACTAACTAGTACAGTACCAGGGACCCAACACGCTATGCTGCTGCTATACTTGTACTTAGTAGAAGGTACTAACTAGTACAGTACCAGGGACCCAACACGCTATGCTGCTGCTATACTACTTGTACTTAGTAGAAGGTACTAACTAGTACAGTACCAGGGACCCAACACGCTATGCTGCTGCTATACTTGTACTTAGTAGAAGGTACTAACTAGTACAGTACCAGGGACCCAACACGCTATGCTGCTGCTATACTACTTGTACTTAGTAGAAGGTACTAACTAGTACAGTACCAGGGACCCAACACGCTATGCTGCTGCTATACTTGTACTTAGTAGAAGGTACTAACTAGTACAGTACCAGGGACCCAACACGCTATGCTGCTGCTATACTACTTGTACTTAGTAGAAGGTACTAACTAGTACAGTACCAGGGACCCAACACGCTATGCTGCTGCTATACTTGTACTTAGTAGAAGGTACTAACTAGTACAGTACCAGGGACCCAACACGCTATGCTGCTGCTATACTACTTGTACTTAGTAGAAGGTACTAACTAGTACAGTACCAGGGACCCAACACGCTATGCTGCTGCTATACTTGTACTTAGTAGAAGGTACTAACTAGTACAGTACCAGGGACCCAACACGCTATGCTGCTGCTATACTACTTGTACTTAGTAGAAGGTACTAACTAGTACAGTACCAGGGACCCAACACGCTATGCTGCTGCTATACTACTTGTACTTAGTAGAAGGTACTAACTAGTACAGTACCAGGGACCCAACACGCTATGCTGCTGCTATACTTGTACTTAGTAGAAGGTACTAACTAGTACAGTATCTTATAAAATCCCTTAACCTATTACCCTTAATTACCACAGTATCTTCATAAAGATACACTAACGTTACCGACCAAGCGCACCAACCATATACCCTGTATTACTGAATAACATAGCACCTAGAATAGACCTAAATTGTATCCTAGGCTAAAAGTACATTAAATCCTTGCAGAGGGGAACCCTCAGTTCCCCTATATTATCTTAGAAGGTTCTTACAATAAAAATATAGTGGCTTAAATGAATACTTTATTTCTATCCTTTGACATCCTAACATCAAAAATAATAAATATTACATGGCAAAATAATAAACATATGCTGCTGCTATACTACTTCGTTAGAACTGCTAAATTCTGCCAATGTCTGCAAATTTCACAAGTAACGTGCCAGGGTGACGCCAGAAAGGCACCAAACACCAAACCGAATGACTGCAGAATAAAATCATAATTAGGTTAAGTTGGATTTAGTTCCTCCCGATATTACCAACTTCCCAGCCCCTCCCGGGAACTGAGCTTCCCAGCTAAATTCTAAGTAATTTTTTGTTCCCCCTGCACTCCCACCCATCACGAGTTTGATTCACTTGCAAAAACATTCCTGGGAATTCCCATACCTCAAAATACCCCCCCATTGAACGCCCCGCAGGATATGAAACCACATTTTCACATTTACACCTTATCGAGTGTCTGGACGATAAGGGACTGCGGGCAGACTGTAGTTGGTGCGTGGCTCTCTCTGTCACTAAATATACGTACCTACAACCTTGTATAGTTCGAGAGCTTTCCATTGTGTGTCGTGTGAGTACGAAAAGTAGAGTAAAGTATTTTATTTATATATATAAATATATTTATTTATTAGAAAACTTAAAACATATTTGAAAAAAAAACTCACTTGTACACTATTCCACAATTAACTTTTAGAACACATTTCGTTAATATTATATTTAGAACCGGTCACGGTTTACCAAAAATAAAAATATTTGTGGAATAGTGCACAAGTGAGTTTTTTTCATAATTTCCACCAAATGCCGACAATCGAAAGCATAAATTATAATATAGAAAACTTAACAGCTATTTGAACATGACACATGAGATAAGTTCGAAGTACTTAAGATACTTTCGACACTTCGCCAATAACAAAGTTTCCAGACAAGTATACTCGTAATTTTTGTAAAACGTGCTAAGGAAGAAGCTGCTGAAGCTATTGCGTGTGGTGAGGTAAAAAACAATATTCCCATTGTCACTGTTATAGCGGACTGCTGTTGGTCGAAAAGATCTTACAAAACCAACTATTCTGCTTCGTCGGGTGTTGCAGCTATTATTGGTTACAAAACTGAAAAGTCCTTTACATGGACATGAAAAATTAATATTGTATAGTTTGTGCCCGGGCAGCAGTCAAAGGTGCCTCCTGCAAACCATGAGTGCCATAAAAATCATATTGGATCTTCGACCAGTATGGAACAATCGGTCATAGTCGAAGGCTTTAAGACATCTGTTGAGAGACAAAACCTGATAAATGGTACGCTGATTGCAGACGGTGACGCGAGCACGTTTAAAAAAATATTAGATAGTAGACCATATCACAATTAAAAATCGAATGCACGAATCATCTACTTCGGAACTACTGTGGAAAGATCCTTAATCTGTGCAAAGATACTTCAATTCCTCTTAGTGAAAGGAAGCTGCTTACCCTCGTACGACGAAAAAGGCTTCGTACAGCCGTCAAATGTGCAATTGTATTTCGAAAAGCGCAGAAATTGACACTTAATGAGCAGATTATGAATTTGAAAAAAGACTTTCCAAACAGTCCAATGCATATCTTTGTCGACCACAATGCTTGTGAGAACTATTACTGTGCGGAAACACGGAAAACTGAAGAAAATATGGTTCCTAAAGTACGGTCTCTAATCAATAAAATAATTGGTCATACGGCACGGATAGCTTTTCATTCCAAAAGTTTACTTCATAATGTAACTAACAACCGAGCTGAGCTGAAAAATTCTTATACAGCACGATGTCATGCAGCAGTTGTCTCTTTCAACTGAGCAAGACCGCAGTACGCCATTTACAAATCCAAATTTCACAAGAGTCCAGGTACATTATAATTTGTTAATTACTTTAGTGTAATTTTAAATTAATAGCTTAATTCAGACCTACTATTACGAGTATTTTTTCCTAGGGATGTCACTAAAATGCATTGAAATTACCCGTTTCAAAAAGAAACAAAAAGGAAAAACATTTCGTCGTCCAAGAAGACTAAATTTCGAGAATGACAAAACGTATTACGGTGACGAATGTCATTAACCGGACATACCTGCAGATTGTTATGACACTGCCAAAAATATATTCCTCAAAAATCTTCAGGAACAGGTAAATACTTAGATCAAAAATACTATAGATATTGGATTCAGTACAAATACAACGCGGAATCTTGGCACTCGAATACTATATAGGTAATTATCACAAATACCATCTATAAAATAAACAAGATTGTACATTGATGATTGACATAGAAATAATTAATAATAAATAATACAAAAGCATCAAGGTACAGCGCTGTTGTCGCATCCCTCGAAAGTCAGCAAGCGGAACAGGAACTTGTTACGGATTCCATGCGCTAAGGTTAGAAAAGGAATGTGGAACACATTGCATATAAAACTTTTTTTTAATGAAATACGATGAGAAAGATAAACTTAAATTCACATTGTTTTATTCACGTATAAATAAACGTATAAAATAAATTATATAGATAAAAGATTACAAAAATGCTAGTACGAAATAACCTCAACAATTTTATTTTCACACACAACCTGTAACCTAAAACTAACGATCAATCAAATAAATTTATGGGTAGGTTAACATACCTACGATACTTATGAAATATTTGAAAATACTAGGTGGTATTATGAAGTCGATTTAATTTGGTCACATATTTGGTATTAAGAATACAAAGTATTTAAGCATTATCAATATAATATCTCCTTTACTTGTAAAATATTTGGCACAGCTGTTATTTTTTATTTATTTAATCCTTTTTTAGTAACATAAATAACGTCCTTTTTATAATGCTATGAACAAACAACAGTAGAATTATTAGTTTTAAACATTTCATCTTCTCTTTCACGTGCTATAATACGCCTCCATTTTTCTTGTCTTATTGCATTATGGGGAAAACTTAAAACAAAATAAGATATATTCAAAAAATATATCAAACAGGAATCAAAAATTAAAATAAATAAATGACGACTCTATCTTTCTGTATGGGACTTGTTCTAACATTGCGGTGTTAGGTTGCACGCTTGTTAGGTGTGAAGTTGTTCAACTTCACCGAGCAAGCGCGTAGTTTGCACAGTTAAATATAACCATAATATTCTTAATTAAGCAGTGTATTATTGCACATGAAAAGCAATTAACAATGTGAACTGATTTTTACTTGTCGAAAGTATGATACCTACTCCATCCTCTAAAAGAGTAGTTTTTTTGCTATCTTGAAGCGAAAACTTTGTCATCGTGAAACGTCTTACTACCAGCGCGGTCGCAAAGCGACTGAAGCGCTAAGTCGGTCCACTAGCGATAGGGACCGAGTTGAAGTGGTGCCGTTTTTAAAGCACTGATCGGTAATCTAGGTATTTTTGATCTAAGGGTAAATACTTTAATTTTGCTGAACACAACTATCTGTGAAAATCCGAATAGAGTGACTAAAGCGTAATGTTTTGTATTTAAGGTCAACAATAGAAAAGAGGTGGAAAGAGATACTGTACTTCAGGCAGAAAGCGCACTTTGGATTGAATTGCGAAGATGTCTTGTTACAGCATCTTCGTTCGGCAAAGTGTGTAAAAGAAGACAAAACATAAGCTCCGCCCCTCTAGTAATGTCATTTACGAGTATACTCTTATTCACTAGACAATATTAAAAGTACCTATAAAGCATGGAAAAGACGAAAGAAGAAAAAGTAGGTATCTTAATATAAAGCAATGATACCTATAAAGTAATCAAATTATTTAAATACGAGTATGAGTGTACAACACATGTGTGTGTAAAACAAGTCACATTATACGTTCACGTATGTGCACTCACACAAACGCAAAGCTCCGCTTACGCTTCGCGACTTCGCGAGCGATATCTATGTAACTATGTAACCATGTAACGTTTCGTATCCGAGCCGGTGCCGCGTACCGCCCGCTTTAGTAATAGATTATCAACAAGATTTTGAATCCGTAGGTAAAATAAATGAGTGAGTTTGTTTATGACGTGACGAAGGGAAGACATTTTTTTTGGAGTTTACTCCTTAAGAATCGATTTTCATATATATGGCGCCCGGTATGAGAAGAATCCGAGGGGTAAAACCTACTAACAAGTAACGAAAACGTGTCACGTTTTTGGTGCGCACCTTTAGTGCGCAACTTTCTAATTTGGTATGGTTAGATACTCGTACGAGTAAACTTAACTCCAGTCCTCCGTAACTCCAGTCGTGCGTCGGTGTCGGAGCTGACACACACACTTTTTTTTTTGAGAATTTTTGGCATGGCTTCAAAGCCCTTTGTGCCATATCGGTATCTATTATGGTGGGGCTGCCTGCCATAGTAAATAAAAACATAGGTATGTAAGTATATTATTATATTGTATGTACTTACTTTTTATTGTGTTTTGTATGATAAATTCATTAAATCAGTTTATTATGCTATGAGGTCATGTAACAGAAATATGGTTTTAATCCCTTTTTCATATAATTATGTAATCATTTAATGAACTAAAAAACAATACATATTCGAGCAGGTTCAAAACGCACTTTATTAAACAATAGACAGCGCCTCTAGTAGCAGACACATATAAGTATTTTGTCAAAATAGGATATTATACTGCTAAATCTCATAGGTCTAAGTTGGTGTACTGCAGAAATCGGACCTCTCGTTTTCACTTGTGTTTTGTGTTATAAATGCCTCTTTTGTCAATGGCCAGACAGTATTCATGTAAATTGCTATAGTAATACCGCGAGGCTACGTACCTACGTAGTAACATCGCTTACGTTCATGTTTTTTAAGACAAAAAGCGTTGGAATTCATACAATATTGTCATATTAATCGTAAAAATGACCGGTGGCAGTGCGCCCGTCGTGATTCAATACAGGTGAAACACGCGCGGCGACACAGGATTGGGAAACGTGGTGTGTTGAACACGAGCTTGTGGTTCGTGCAGTTTGTTATCAAACAGCGAGTAGCGAGGTGGAGCCAGCACCATGGCGGAAGCGGCACCCGGGAAGATCAGGAAAGAAGGGTGGCTACAGAAGCGCGGCGAGCACATCCGCAACTGGCGCGCCCGCTACTTCATCCTATTCGACAACGGCGACTTGGTCGGATTCAAGACGGAGCCAGACCGGAACAATTACCGCGACCCGCTGAACAAGTTCACGGTGCGCGAATGCCAGATCATGGAAGTGGACAAGCCTCGCCCGTTCACCTTCACCATCCGGGGCCTGCAGTGGACCACCGTTATTGAGCGCAACTTCTCCGTGGATACGGAGAAAGAACGGTGAGTAGCTTTGGGTCATTGCTTACACTGGGTAGCGCCTGTTGTATTCTCTTACCACCAGAACAATTTAACATGTCCGAAACTTTAAATCAAAGTACTTATAATAATAATTGAACAGAGAGACCCATTGTATACCCTCAGATGGTCAATGTATACTAATAGCCAACACTGTCAATGTATACTAATAGCACACATTTAATGACCCTCATTAATTATAATTGTGCTGTTGTATGAAATGGTTACTGTTTGTCAGTAACCTGTAAAACTATAATTATTTAATTCTTAGTTATTTCCGACATAGGTACTGAATCTAGCTGATGATTTTCTCTGGCATTTAGTTGCTTGCTAAGGGAAGCCTTCATGTTTTTTTGGCATATTAAGGGTTCCTCTATTCCTTCAGTTCTAAACATTAAGGGTTGTACTACACAAAAACTACACAAAATGTATTGTGACAATTTCTATTATAATGTCAGTTCTTATAACAACAACTGTTAAAGGAAAACTGAGCCAATCCCAGTTCAGACCAGCCCAGCTAATTATTGTGATTATAAGCCCACCATAGAACTTAGTTACCTCTCACTAATAGATAGAATAGAAGTTAAACCTCGCACATAACAAGATTGGTATGTTTTCAGGCAGTTTGAGTGCAGTTGCAATAATTTTGTTATTTGTAGTGAGTTATGCTATAAAATATGATCACATTTTGTAGTGTATGAGCTCATAAAGTTTTTTTCACTATTTATTATTATTATGTTGTATTTAATTTAGGTAATAGGTCAATCATTTACTACAAGTGACTCTCAAGTGGGAGAAAAAGACTCGCTTCTGGGTGCTAAGTGGAATATTATATTATTTACTGAATGGATTCAGGCGTTACCTACCTGGCGAAAGTTCATGATAAAACAATGGAAAATTGATGTTGAAATTTAAATAATTGCAAAGATTTCGCTAAATAGAAGACATGTTAAATGTCGACATAATGTTTCGCCTCATATTATTGAGCGAAGCGAGCGGAGCTCCTTATCAGGTGACTCCAATGCAACTCGATGTGAAATTGTTTCTCGACAACTACCCAACCGATTTTCATGATTTTTTCACTCAAAAATCAAGCATTCTCAGGAGCAGGTTTTGTTCGAGACCGAATTTTTGATTTAGGACCCTCAAAAAAAGTTATTAACCAAAAATATGTCAATAACTTTTTTTGAGGGTCCTAAATCAAAATTCGGTCTCGAACAAAACCTGCTCCGTATAGATTGATAAATGCCTTAATAGAAATAGTCGCTTCGCTCAATTGCATGCTGCAACGCAGTACCACGGCAGCGACCGCAGCTCCTAGTTTTTTAACTAGGGGACGCTCGCAGCTTTTTCTGCTAACACATTGTATACACAACCTTCCTTGAGACCCGTTGCATAGATTTAAAGATCTTAGCATAAATAGGGACAGACAGACAGCGCAAGTGACTTGGTTTTATGCTATGTTATGATGACGTGTTTTCTCTATAGAAGGCAGTTGTATATAAGTGTTGCATGTTTTGTCGGACAGCGAGGAGTGGGTGGCGGCTATCCGCAGCGTGTCGCAGCAGTTGGGCGACAGCGACGGCGAGGCGGGCGCGGCGGCGGGCCCCTCTGGGTCGGGCGAGGACCGTGACATGGCGCTGCTCGGGACCAGCTTCCGACACCCGCACCGAGTGGTGAGTACTACCACCTATTTTCTATGTCGCTTGTATCGCCAGCACTTGACACTGTTGTCGACACTGGTCACAACTACACCATTATAAGGTTCACAATTCGTGACGCTTGTATCGGACACTGCGCATGTCCTGTCTCCACAGAGCAGCTGGCACTGAGACAGGAACGTATAATTATGTTTAGGCGATGTGCAACTCTACTACTTGTAACTGCTACTTTAGTTGTTTGCTCTGATTGTCGATGGTTAGCTTCTTGAAGATAACAAACAGCAGTCCCTTTACCATAGAGCTCGGAAGACTTTGTCAATAACGACCGACATGCAATCACGCCTCTTTCCCATTGGGGTAGATAGAGACTATTCTGGCATACCTACTTCTTACGCTTCTTCTGCTTTAATAACTATTTTCAGGCACGATCTCCGGCTTCACGTATTATTGACCTGGCCTTTTGTCAAAACATCTCCGATTTGGTCCAAGTATGTTCGCCTAGGTCGACCTTTACGAATCTGTCCATCCACGCCCGCCTTATGTGTCTGTTTCGTCAATCTCTAACCAATGACATTGCAGAAAATTTCAAAAAACGTGTTAATTGGATCCCGTGATCGATATTTTCTGCGATGTGATATGGTTAGAGACAAACTCTTCCAGTGCTAGACTTGTGCTACCCATGCTCATACGGGTGGTCTACTTCAATGTTACCACATTACATAACACACAAATATTTGAAACAGATAGGTACCAAAATAGATTGCATATCTGCATATCCTGTCGAGTCACACTCCAGTGTTAGCTGTGAGTCATTGTATTTTGACAAGGGCGAGCTTTTTCCTCGTCGCAGTAGGTGTACTCGTACGAGTGTCGGTGCGTGTGTGTGCAACGTTGCGTCAGTCACCAAGCGTCGAGTGACTCACTTGTTTACGACGACCTGTGCCCCTTCCACCATGATTCGTCCGATGGCCTGTTGTATACGGCCGTGTTTATCGCCGGCGACAACAACGAATCTCTATCACCATACTAGTGATACGGAATACCAATAGTTTTGAATAAATGATAGATATACCTCCCTACTAACATCTCCGGGGTCTATATGACCTGCACGCTGCACGCTGCACGCTGACAACGCTTTGTAGTTAGTCGGGGTGATACAATCAGAGACATGTTGCGTCTACTGTGAGCACGTCCCATGTCTGTTGACAGTAGACATCTGTGTATGTAACACAACCTATGTACTATAGGTATAGTCCATCAGGCCCAGACTTACACCATTACCACATTACTTACCTACTGTTACTAGGAACTATTTTCAGAATACAAATTCATCAAATATTTAAAATATTAGGTATGTAAATAATATAATTATTAATTAAAAGGTTTTATGTCGGAAATACCGAGCTGTGTGATTATTTTCCCTGTGGAAACGCGAGTGACAGGGGTTGACTAACTCGATCATCGTCATCTACAACTACTCCCATACAAACAACATAATATAATATGTTTCAGACCCTGGAGAAGTTCGAGTTTGTGAAGGTCCTGGGCAAGGGCACGTTCGGCAAAGTGGTCCTGTCCCGCGAGAAGGGCACTGGCAAACTGTACGCCATGAAGATCCTGCGCAAGAACCTCATCATCCAGAAGGACGAGGTGGCGCACACCATCACCGAGAACCAGGTGCTCAAGAACACGAAGCACCCCTTCCTGACGGCGCTCCGCTACTCCTTCCAGACGGCGGACCGCGTCTGCTTCGTCATGGAGTACGCCAACGGCGGCGAGCTGTTCTTCCATCTGTCGCGGGAGCGCGCCTTCAGCGAGGAGCGCACGCGCTTCTACGGCGCCGAGATAGTGTCGGCGCTGGGCTACCTGCACGCGCGCGGCATCATCTACCGCGACCTGAAGCTGGAGAACTTGCTGCTGGACAAGGACGGCCACATCAAGATCGCCGACTTCGGGCTGTGCAAGGTCAACATCACGTACGGCCGCACCACCAAGACGTTCTGCGGCACGCCCGAGTACCTGGCGCCCGAGGTGCTGGAGGACACGGACTACGGGCCCGCCGTGGACTGGTGGGGCGTGGGCGTGGTCATGTACGAGATGGCCTGCGGGCGCCTGCCCTTCTACAACCGCGACCACGACGTGCTGTTCTCGCTCATCCTCAGCGAGGAGGTGCGCTTCCCGCGCTCGCTGTCGCTGGCGTGTCGCGGGCTGCTGGCCGCGCTGCTGACCAAGGAGCCGGCCAGCAGGCTGGGCGCGGGCCCGGACGACGCGCTGGACATCATGGCGCACCCCTTCTTCGCGGCCATCAACTGGGCCGACCTGGTGGCCAAGAAGATCCCGCCGCAGTTCAAGCCGCAGGTCGAGTCGGAGACGGACACGCGCTACTTCGACACGGAGTTCACGGGCGAGTCCGTGGAGCTGACCCCGCCCGACCACGCCGACCATCTGGCGCGCATACAGGAGGAGCACTTCCCGCAGTTCTCCTACCAGGTAACTACTGCCTCCTGCACACTTCATTGCCCTGGGGACATCCTTACGGCAACAGGCTAGCCGTCAAGCTACGGGGGTTCACTTGAACTTAGTTGGACTCGGGACCTTCTGTTTCCGTACAAGTATAATACAGATAAATGCGTCATCATTAACATGAATTTTGAGATAAGAAACGAATATGATTAAATTGGATTAGCAGTTAAATGCGATATGGGCTACCTCCTCAACTGTGTAACGAGATGGCCAGTTTTCTAGATTTCTTTGTAAAACAACTTTGTTTTTTAAAAATTAACTTCGTAAGTTATTGTACTTCAAGCAAAATCAGTGTAACAGTGGAGTCTGAAGCTGTGCGTGCTTGGAAAATCTTCCATCGAAGATATACGACATTAGGGCTGAGACGGGAAGTTTTTATTGTCAGGTTCTTTTCTCCTCGACTCCGTCCATTGCGCTGTGAATCTGGCTTTAAATGTAAATTCTTATGTGCTGACGTACGTAACACTGAGTAACACATGTCTGGGGTGAAGCAATGGAAAGGCACGGGAGACCTTGGCTATAAGCCTAGACCTTTGACAGAACTTGCCACACGCATGCGTCGCTGCTCTCCAAACGTCCGGCATATGGATTGCCGCCTCTATTGTGCAGCTGGATTGCCGGCTTCCTAAATGGGCGTAGTGTTCGGGTCCTCTGCGATGGTCGGCCTTCTCGCTTCATGCAGATAGATGCCGAGTGCCGCAGGTGTTCGTTCTGCATATCAATGACATGCTTCCACTTGGGAACATGCATTGCTATGCGGATGATAGCACTCTGCATAGAGGCTACACTGCCCGTCCGGCAACGAAGCGCACCGAGATTGAAGACGAGAGGCGGCATCTTGTGGCAGATCTCGACCAGAACCTCAACAACATATCCCAATGACGTTCTGGGAACCTGGTCGAGTCGGCTAAAAAATCTCCCTTCCTTCCCTTACCCTCTCTTCAGAAAGCAATATTAACTTTGAAGGTTAATCTAGAAATCCTTGGTATTAATCTAGAAATTAGTCTAGAAATGGATTTTCGTCGAGAGCTCAATAGTAAAAATTATATAGAGCGGTGTATTCGGCTAGCTTCGCGGAAACTAGGAATACTGAATAGGGTAAAACGATTATTCACACCGCTCTGCTGTACAAGACGCAGATTAGACCCTGCGTCGAGTACTGCTCTCACCTTTGGGACGGTTCGCGGCCCTATGTACTGTGAAAGTGGCCTTCAATCGCTAGACGTCGTCTTGGCTTACCGTAAGGCGGGTGGCCAGTTTCCAAAGGTGTGGAGGACTGGGAAACTGGTCCTGATCCGGAAAGCGGGGCGGCCGGCGATCGTGTTGCTCGACGAGGTGTGTAAGCTCTTTGAGCGAATTATCGCGGAACATCTCGTCGAGCATCTCACGCGGGTGGGCCCAGACCTGGCGGACAACCACCTTGGTCGCCAGGACAATAAGAGGGTACCGCACGATCTCCCTAGAGGCTGCGTGTCTTCTCGCCGCGACCCCTCCATGGGACCTGGAAAGCGAGAGCCCGAGAAATCCGAACGATCAAACGAAAAAGACCGATCATGGAGGGGTGGCTGCAGAGGCAGCACGGTGATCTCATGTATCGTGCGACACAGATCATCACCGGGCACGGAAACTTCGGTGAGTATCGGTTTCGCATGCATCGTGATGTCAGACCAGCGTGTCAACACTGCGAGGCTTCCGGCGAAGACACGGCATTCCACACGTTGGAGGAATGCTCAGCGTTCGAGTCAGCGCCGGGACCTCGTTGTGGGCCTGGGCATAGATACCCTCTCGCTGGAGACCAGGCTACGAGCCATAGTCTCTAGCGGGAGCCAGTGGAACGTGGCCGTTTCCTTCTGCGAGTAGGTTATGCTCGTGAAGGAGGCGGCCAGTAGGGTGAGGGAGCGTACCCTCCCCGCTGAGTTCCGAAGTGTAGATGTGTAGATGGATTAGCAACACCCACCGTCCTTACAGAAGCTGCCTAGAAAGGCTACGTGCTGTGGGGCTTCACCTCACGCACGCCTTCACTCTCCGACGCGGGATATAACCCGACCCCAAAGATGCGAGGTAACACCCGCCACCACGCAGAGGCCACACAGGTGGCCAAGGTCCACCGGGCGCCACTGGGAATTCTTTCAGTGCTTACCGGAGGGGGGCAATGGACTTGGATGCGGCAGCTAGGGCCGCGATTTAAAAAAAAGGCCCACTTGCGTGTCAGCTCGGGTTAAATAATTAAATGTAGGGTTGGTTAACTCGGTATTAATTAGTTAACTTTTAAATTCTAATCATATCTTGCACGATTGAAAATATTATAGGCTTAGCAAATCCAGAGATCTTAAGAATAGTTTTAGCAAACTCATTGCTTTAAAATACAAAAATATATAAAATATCTATCTCACTCTATACAAGCCAACCACACGTTAACAATTGAACAAAGAATGAAACATGTATGCTATCTCTTTTGCACTACAGTCTGCCGTATAAGACTTTTTCTTACACGAATGAACACAACATGACATCAGAGTGCATTTTAATTTCATTACATTATGTTTGCGCGTCGGTTGCCATGGTTATGTGACTGTGTCACATTTTACATTGTCTGTATTGTCAAACACATTTGACAGCAGCTAACCCAGGGTTAGATGAATTAACCCTTTGAAGAGACTTCGGTTAGGCCCACTTACTTAGAGTTAAATAAATAACTCGAGGTTTACTAACTCAGTGATAATGTTTTAAATTTTTAACTCACAGTCTATATTGCACCAGTAAAAATTAACCCAAAGTCAACTACCCGAGTCTTGTCATGTTCATTCATTCTTTTTACATCCGGCAAAATATGGTAGATCAAATGCTGAATGAATTAAGTGTTCACGCTCCACAGGACTTCGGATAAGTCTATTCCTTTATGTCAGAATAGAAATGACAAGTGGTTATTTGTCGCGTTATATTGACCACAGAGTACACTACAATAGCTGACATATTGACTGTTGTCGTGACTTGAGCTTGAGCGTCTTGTTTTGCATTGTCGTTTAAAGTTATTATTTTGTGAAAATACTTAAATTAAGATCTTCAAAATGGAAAAGTAACCTCGGTTACGCGGCCCAAATTTCACAAATAGCGACAATTTGCTACTGTTCGATGTAGTAGAAAAATATTAATAAAAAATATTACAGGTAGTCTATTTTAAAAGGAGTTCACTGAAGAGGCACTAATGACTAAAAACGTAATGTTGGTCACGTGTAGGTAGTTACTTATTATTCGCATTTGTATATTGCGATCTATTTTCAATTTTAGCTAATAAATAGAGAACAGTTTCTTTTTGTAAACGAAATTTTCTATGAAAATCTTCGTCTCTGTGAGTAAAAATGATCGGTCCGTTCTGCAATTCTTCTGTTATAAAAGTCTGAACTAATGTATTCGAAGACCTCTTCATCATCATCAGACAACCACCATTCATTTATCATTTTCAGGACAAAATAATACCGATAACAATGAATGCAACAAACACAACACTAAAATATCTCAATTTTACCATTACTAACCCAGAGTTAGTTGACATTAACCCTCCCACCTCAGTGGGTTAAAAATTGAAAAATTTAACTCATGGTTAACCCCTAACTCTTGATGGTGCAAGACATAAATAGAATTTAACTCCAAAGTAGCATTTACCTCCGAGTTAATCGTGTTAACCTAGCCTGGCGCAAGTGGGCTTTAAAAATTTATAAATTTAACCTTAGATTTAATTGTTAACTCTTGGTGATGCAAGACAAATTAATGATTTAAGTCGGTGCTAGTAGATAACTCCGAGGTAAGCACCTTAACCCAGGATCGCGCAAGCAGGCCTTACTTATGTAAACATAGGTCATAAATTTAATAACTTGGAAGCTATTCCTCTGTGCCAATTCTAGTAGTCTTCCGTCTGTAGGAAAGCGGCGCCGCCTCAGAGCGGTCGCGTCACGGAGTCGACCGATGACTACATCTCGGGAATGTGTTAATCTGGTCACGTGCCACAACTATAACCGCGAGATCATCGGTCGACTCTGTGTCGCGAACTCGCGACCGCTCCGGGCTCCGGGCTCCGGGGACGTATCGACATATCTAGCTCCGGGCTCCGGGGACGTATCGACATATCTAGCTCCGGGCTCCGGGGACGTATCGACATATCTAGCTCCGGGCTCCGGGGACGTATCGACATATCTAGCTCCGGGCTCCGGGGACGTATCGACATATCTAGAGTGACGCTACAGTGTGCCTCTCTGTGCTCGCAGGACCTTTGCTCGAGCGCCGCGTCGACGCGCTCGCAGCACCTGGCGCTCGCCGACCCGGGCCACTAGCGAGTGAGTACCACACACCACACACCACACACCACACACCACACACTGCACACCACACACCACACACCACACACTGCACACACACCAGCTGACGGATACACTCACCTTCTATAAGCTTCAAGTAACGAGGAATGGGCGTAAGGAACGGCTCTGTCTAACCTCCGGAGATAAGACAGACGTGGTGTTGTATTGTTGTTGTGAGGATCTGAAGGTTGAGTCGACTCCCGTCACCTTCAGGTCAGTTCAACACTGAGGACCTAGTGCTAGTAGTAGTTTTGTCGCACGCACTATTAGTAACTGACTACTTACAGTACATATAATGATTTCCACTTTAATGCTCAGGATGTCTCGGTTTAAATCGTTAATGTTCGTTTTAGGATTTAGTCATGTAGTCTCTAGCTGTGTCGAAACGTAATTGCAACACACATCTTAACATAGTGGTTGGTTCCTCAACTGCTTGTAGATGGCGCTCTGGCGACGCCGTAAGTCGCGATATTGATACAATAGTGATCTCAGTATTAGAGGTCATGTGCTAGTTCCTCCTGGCGAGGGAACAGTCCACGTGGCCACGGGCTAGTCATGACCCAGACTGTTCAGTACAACAGTCCCGTGTCTCACGATGCGCTACCGACTACTCGGAGAGACGTCGACCACTTCACTAGAGGGTACACTTCACGGAGATAACAATAAAACACATTTAAAATGACAAGTGTATTGTATTCTGTAAGTTAATTAATAGTAACAAATGTTTGTACAGAGACGCCGCTCGGACGCGCGACGCCGCGACTCGCGGCAACGCACTAACAGACGCGCGGCCGCGGCAGATGTAACAGCAACACGTAACATGTAACAGTAACACGTAACACTCGACACGCGACACGCAAGCGCCGCCGCCGCTCATGTATTTCCTTTTGTATATATTATTAAACGTTAGGATTAAAGCAACTTGTGTGTACTTCATGTGACTCCACTCCCGATACGTTAGTATGAAGAGCGACCGCACTTGCGTCTGTGGCCGCGGTCCTGGGGCCTCAGTCCTGGGGCCTCTCGTCGGTGCCAGTGTAGAGAGCTAGTGAGGTGCCTTCACTCTCGAAGCGATGTGAGTTATACTTATCAAATAGTAACGTGAAATAGCTCTATCGCCGAGAACGACGCGCTAGGTACAGGAGATATATTATAGCAATCATATAAAAATATTTGGTCGTTCCAGTGTAAACAAAACAAATAGCTTCCAGAAACATTAAATACCTATAGCTTATCTCGTTAGTTCGGTGTGACAATGACACTTACGACATCTTAATACTAACATAGGAAGCGTCTCATCAAGCGTTCACTACATATCGTTAACTAAACATCAGTGCTTCGCCCTCCCGGGGCCGGGGGCGTGGGGCTCGGCGGGGGCGGGGGCGCGGTGCTCGGCGTGGGCGCGGGGCTCGGCGGGGGCGTGGGGTGCGGCGGGGGCGACCCCCTTGCCGCGCGCCTGTCGCCACGCGCCGCACGTTAGTAACCTGCCTCACGGTAGCCTACTGGCGAGGGGCGCCAACTACGAGTGTGTCACAGATATATATATATATATATATATATATATATATATATATATATATATACGATTGTTTGATTAGTACCTACTTTAATTACGTAAATAGTTTTATGCATCTCTCTATTGTTTAATTTTGAAGAGATCTATTCATCTGAAGATTGTTTGTCAATCAAGTAGGCAATTGTAAGTCACATTGTTTCTGCCGCGTAGTTGGAGCGTTTGGTAGATATATGTTCAGAATTGATTGCAAATTAGTTGCCTAGTGCATTCCAACGAATCTCAAATAGTGAAAGTAATGATAGTGGCAAGTATTACATACACTGCTCTTCACATTCACCAATATATATATATATATATATATATACCTATCGCTGTAAATTGATATACTTAATTACTTAATGAATTTGAACAATTAATTTAATGATACTTGTATATTTCTTGTGTTAAAATACATACCTAGGCATAAAATATACCTAAGATAGTTTGGCAATGGCTGTGAACGTCAAACGATTGATTAAAGTAAAAAGTAAAGATCTATCATTTATATGCCCTTATCCCAATAATTTAGGATCGTCATCGATCGGAAACTGTCGATTAGGCGTTACTTTTGTATCGCCTAATAATAAATACAACCGGCCCTAGAATGTGAAAGGAGCCCAGGACCATGCTACATGGAGTCCCAGGAGCGCAGGACCATGCTACATGGAGTCCCAGGAGCCCAGGACCATGCTACAAGGAGTCCCAGGAGCCCAGGACCATGCTACATGGAGTCCCAGTAGCCCAGGTCCATGCTACATGGAGTCCCAGGAGCGCAGGACCATGCTACATGGAGTCCCAGGAGCCCAGGACCATGCTACAAGGAGTCCCAGGAGCCCAGGACCATGCTACAAGGAGTCCCAGGAACCCAGGACCATGCTACATGGAGACCCAGTAGCCCAGGTCCATGCTACATGGAGTCCCAGGAGCCCAGGACCATGCTTCATGGAGTCCAGGAGCCCAGAACTATGCTACATAGAGTCCCAGGAGCCCAGGACCATGCTACATGGAGTCCCAGGAGCGCAGGACCATGCTACATGGAGTCCCAGGAGCCCAGGACCATGCTACATGGAGTCCCAGGAGCCCAGGACCATGCTACATGGAGTCCCAGGAGCCCAGGACCATGCTTCATGGAGTCCCAGGAGCCCAGGACCATGCTTCATGGAGTCCAGGAGCCCAGAACTATGCTACATAGAGTCCCAGGAGCCCAGGACCATGCTACATGGAGTCCCAGGAGTCCAGGACCATGCTTCATGGAGTCCAGGAGCCCAGAACCATGCTACATAGAGTCCCAGGAGCCCAGGACCATGCTTTATGGAGTCCCAGGAGCCCAGGACCATGCTACATGGAGACCCAGAAGCCCAGGACCATGCTTCATGGAGGGAAAGTACCCTAAATATTGTAGTTGACAATTTTACTGAAGTGAAAGTTTATTTTATTTTTAAAAACAATTTTATCTGCATTCATAGATTTTTGAAAATTCCCCGTGTTAACCGGGAATCGAACCGATGAAATGGTAAAAATTCTAAATATGTTATTTGACGACACCGATCAAAAGGCTTCATAACAACGACTATTTGTTTCTAATAAACTTAGCATCTTAAATAAAAGGAAGGCCATGCAATATTACACTAATAAAGGAAAATCATCCACATTTCATACATTTTTGGTCCAAACTTTTGTCCACAAAACCGAGGGCAATAGCCTTACACACCTTGCTGCCATAATAAAAAATGCTGGCGAGGATTAGATCTAACAGAATCAGGCACTTTTTGCTTTGACCGAAACTTTAAAAATTTGTACCAAAAATGTATGATACATAGATTTAAAAAAAATATTTTTGCTATTATCTTAGAAATAAATAAATAAACCTTCCGATTAAGCCTTTAATGGGTGGCGTTAAATTACATGTTTTGTTTTTTTATCATTTGGTCGGTTCGATTTCCTGTTCACGCGTGTGAATTTAAAAAATCTATGAATGTAGTTAAAATTATTTTTAAAAATAAATTAAAGTCTTCTTTAAGTAAAATGGTCTATTTACAGTACTGAAGGTACTTTCCCTCCATGACGCATGGACACATCCAATGACACACTGTATTGAAGGTACTTTCCCTCCATGACGCATGGACACATCCAAGGACACACTGTATTGAAGGTACTTTCCCTCCATGACGCATGGACACATCCAAGGACACACTGTATTGAAGGTACTTTCCCTCCATGACGCATGGACACATCCAATGACACACTGTATTGAAGGTACTTTCCCTCCATGACGCATGGACACATCCAAGGACACACTGTATTGAAGGTACTTTCCCTCCATGACGCATGGACACATCCAAGGACACACTGTATTGAAGGTACTTTCCCTCCATGACGCATGGACACATCCAAGGACACACTGTATTGAAGGTACTTTCCCTCCATGACGCATGGACACATCCAAGGACACACTGTATTGAAGGTACTTTCCCTCCATGACGCATGGACACATCCAAGGACACACTGTATTGAAGGTACTTTCCCTCCATGACGCATGGACACATCCAAGGACACACTGTATTGAAGGTACTTTCCCTCCATGACGCATGGACACATCCAAGGACACACTGTATTGAAGGTACTTTCCCTCCATGACGCATGGACACATCCAAGGACACACTGTATTGAAGGTACTTTCCCTCCATGACGCATGGACACATCCAAGGACACACTGTATTGAAGGTACTTTCCCTCCATGACGCATGGACACATCCAAGGACACACTGTATTGAAGGTACTTTCCCTCCACGACGCATGGACACATCCAAGGACACACTGTATTGAAGGTACTTTCCCTCCATGACGCATGGACACATCCAAGGACACTGTATTGAAGGTACTTTCCCTCCATGACGCATGGACACATCCAAGGACACACTGTATTGAAGGTACTTTCCCTCCATGACGCATGGACTCATCCAAGGACACACTGTATTGAAGGTACTTTCCCTCCATGACGCATGGACACATCCAAGGACACACTGTATTGAAGGTACTTTCCCTCCATGACGCATGGACACATCCAAGGACACACTGTATTGAAGGTACTTTCCCTCCATGACGCATGGACACATCCAAGGACACACTGTATTGAAGGTACTTTCCCTCCACGACGCATGGACACATCCAAGGACACACTGTATTGAAGGTACTTTCCCTCCACGACGCATGGACACATCCAAGGACACACTGTATTGAAGGTACTTTCCCTCCATGACGCATGGACACATCCAAGGACACACTGTATTGAAGGTACTTTCCCTCCACGACGCATGGACACATCCAAGGACACACTGTATTGAAGGTACTTTCCCTCCATGACGCATGGACACATCCAAGGACACACTGTATTGAAGGTACTTTCCCTCCATGACGCATGGACACATCCAAGGACACACTGTATTGAAGGTACTTTCCCTCCATGACGCATGGACTCATCCAAGGACACACTGTATTGAAGGTACTTTCCCTCCATGACGCATGGACACATCCAAGGACACACTGTATTGAAGGTACTTTCCCTCCATGACGCATGGACACATCCAAGGACACACTGTATTGAAGGTACTTTCCCTCCATGACGCATGGACACATCCAAGGACACACTGTATTGAAGGTACTTTCCCTCCATGACGCATGGACACATCCAAGGACACACTGTATTGAAGGTACTTTCCCTCCATGACGCATGGACACATCCAAGGACACACTGTATTGAAGGTACTTTCCCTCCATGACGCATGGACACATCCAAGGACACACTGTATTGAAGGTACTTTCCCTCCATGACGCATGGACACATCCAAGGACACACTGTATTGAAGGTACTTTCCCTCCATGACGCATGGACACATCCAAGGACACACTGTATTGAAGGTACTTTCCCTCCATGACGCATGGACACATCCAAGGACACACTGTATTGAAGGTACTTTCCCTCCATGACGCATGGACACATCCAAGGACACACTGTATTGAAGGTACTTTCCCTCCATGACGCATGGACACATCCAAGGACACACTGTATTGAAGGTACTTTCCCTCCATGACGCATGGACACATCCAAGGACACACTGTATTGAAGGTACTTTCCCTCCATGACGCATGGACACATCCAAGGACACACTGTATTGAAGGTACTTTCCCTCCATGACGCATGGACACATCCAAGGACACACTGTATTGAAGGTACTTTCCCTCCATGACGCATGGACACATCCAAGGACACACTGTATTGAAGGTACTTTCCCTCCATGACGCATGGACACATCCAAGGACACACTGTATTGAAGGTACTTTCCCTCCACGACGCATGGACACATCCAAGGACACACTGTATTGAAGGTACTTTCCCTCCATGACGCATGGACACATCCAAGGACACTGTATTGAAGGTACTTTCCCTCCATGACGCATGGACACATCCAAGGACACACTGTATTGAAGGTACTTTCCCTCCACGACGCATGGACACATCCAAGGACACACTGTATTGAAGGTACTTTCCCTCCATGACGCATGGACACATCCAAGGACACACTGTATTGAAGGTACTTTCCCTCCATGACGCATGGACACATCCAAGGACACACTGTATTGAAGGTACTTTCCCTCCATGACGCATGGACTCATCCAAGGACACACTGTATTGAAGGTACTTTCCCTCCATGACGCATGGACACATCCAAGGACACACTGTATTGAAGGTACTTTCCCTCCTTGACGCATGGACACATCCAAGGACACACTGTATTGAAGGTACTTTCCCTCCATGACGCATGGACACATCCAAGGACACACTGTATTGAAGGTACTTTCCCTCCATGACGCATGGACACATCCAAGGACACACTGTATTGAAGGTACTTTCCCTCCATGACGCATGGACACATCCAAGGACACACTGTATTGAAGGTACTTTCCCTCCATGACGCATGGACACATCCAAGGACACACTGTATTGAAGGTACTTTCCCTCCATGACGCATGGACACATCCAAGGACACACTGTATTGAAGGTACTTTCCCTCCATGACGCATGGACACATCCAAGGACACACTGTATTGAAGGTACTTTCCCTCCATGACGCATGGACACATCCAAGGACACACTGTATTGAAGGTACTTTCCCTCCATGACGCAAGGACACACTGTATTGAAGGTACTTTCCCTCCATGACGCATGGACACATCCAAGGACACACTGTATTGAAGGTACTTTCCCTCCACGACGCATGGACACATCCAAGGACACACTGTATTGAAGGTACTTTCCCTCCATGACGCATGGACACATCCAAGGACACACTGTATTGAAGGTACTTTCCCTCCATGACGCATGGACACATCCAAGGACACACTGTATTGAAGGTACTTTCCCTCCATGACGCATGGACTCATCCAAGGACACACTGTATTGAAGGTACTTTCCCTCCATGACGCATGGACACATCCAAGGACACACTGTATTGAAGGTACTTTCCCTCCATGACGCATGGACACATCCAAGGACACACTGTATTGAAGGTACTTTCCCTCCATGACGCATGGACACATCCAAGGACACACTGTATTGAAGGTACTTTCCCTCCATGACGCATGGACACATCCAAGGACACACTGTATTGAAGGTACTTTCCCTCCATGACGCATGGACACATCCAAGGACACACTGTATTGAAGGTACTTTCCCTCCATGACGCATGGACACATCCAAGGACACACTGTATTGAAGGTACTTTCCCTCCATGACGCATGGACACATCCAAGGACACACTGTATTGAAGGTACTTTCCCTCCATGACGCATGGACACATCCAAGGACACACTGTATTGAAGGTACTTTCCCTCCATGACGCATGGACACATCCAAGGACACACTGTATTGAAGGTACTTTCCCTCCATGACGCATGGACACATCCAAGGACACACTGTATTGAAGGTACTTTCCCTCCATGACGCATGGACACATCCAAGGACACACTGTATTGAAGGTACTTTCCCTCCATGACGCATGGACACATCCAAGGACACACTGTATTGAAGGTACTTTCCCTCCATGACGCATGGACACATCCAAGGACACACTGTATTGAAGGTACTTTCCCTCCATGACGCATGGACACATCCAAGGACACACTGTATTGAAGGTACTTTCCCTCCATGACGCATGGACACATCCAAGGACACACTGTATTGAAGGTACTTTCCCTCCATGACGCATGGACACATCCAAGGACACACTGTATTGAAGGTACTTTCCCTCCACGACGCATGGACACATCCAAGGACACACTGTATTGAAGGTACTTTCCCTCCATGACGCATGGACACATCCAAGGACACTGTATTGAAGGTACTTTCCCTCCATGACGCATGGACACATCCAAGGACACACTGTATTGAAGGTACTTTCCCTCCACGACGCATGGACACATCCAAGGACACACTGTATTGAAGGTACTTTCCCTCCATGACGCATGGACACATCCAAGGACACACTGTATTGAAGGTACTTTCCCTCCATGACGCATGGACACATCCAAGGACACACTGTATTGAAGGTACTTTCCCTCCATGACGCATGGACTCATCCAAGGACACACTGTATTGAAGGTACTTTCCCTCCATGACGCATGGACACATCCAAGGACACACTGTATTGAAGGTACTTTCCCTCCTTGACGCATGGACACATCCAAGGACACACTGTATTGAAGGTACTTTCCCTCCATGACGCATGGACACATCCAAGGACACACTGTATTGAAGGTACTTTCCCTCCATGACGCATGGACACATCCAAGGACACACTGTATTGAAGGTACTTTCCCTCCATGACGCATGGACACATCCAAGGACACACTGTATTGAAGGTACTTTCCCTCCATGACGCATGGACACATCCAAGGACACACTGTATTGAAGGTACTTTCCCTCCATGACGCATGGACACATCCAAGGACACACTGTATTGAAGGTACTTTCCCTCCATGACGCATGGACACATCCAAGGACACACTGTATTGAAGGTACTTTCCCTCCATGACGCATGGACACATCCAAGGACACACTGTATTGAAGGTACTTTCCCTCCATGACGCAAGGACACACTGTATTGAAGGTACTTTCCCTCCATGACGCATGGACACATCCAAGGACACACTGTATTGAAGGTACTTTCCCTCCACGACGCATGGACACATCCAAGGACACACTGTATTGAAGGTACTTTCCCTCCATGACGCATGGACACATCCAAGGACACACTGTATTGAAGGTACTTTCCCTCCACGACGCATGGACACATCCAAGGACACACTGTATTTAAGGTACTTTCCCTCCACGACGCATGGACACATCCAAGGACACACTGTATTGAAGGTACTTTCCCTCCACGACGCATGGACACATCCAAGGACACACTGTATTGAAGGTACTTTCCCTCCACGACGCATGGACACATCCAAGGACACACTGTATTGAAGGTACTTTCCCTCCATGACGCATGGACACATCCAAGGACACACTGTATTGAAGGTACTTTCCCTCCATGACGCATGGACACATCCAAGGACACACTGTATTGAAGGTACTTTCCCTCCATGACGCATGGACTCATCCAAGGACACACTGTATTGAAGGTACTTTCCCTCCATGACGCATGGACACATCCAAGGACACACTGTATTGAAGGTACTTTCCCTCCTTGACGCATGGACACATCCAAGGACACACTGTATTGAAGGTACTTTCCCTCCATGACGCATGGACACATCCAAGGACACACTGTATTGAAGGTACTTTCCCTCCATGACGCATGGACACATCCAAGGACACACTGTATTGAAGGTACTTTCCCTCCATGACGCATGGACACATCCAAGGACACACTGTATTGAAGGTACTTTCCCTCCACGACGCATGGTCACTTCCAAGGACACACTGTATTGAAGGTACGTTCCCTCCATGACGCATGGACACATCCAAGGACACACTGTATTGAAGGTACTTTCCCTCCATGACGCATGGACACATCCAAGGACACACTGTATTGAAGGTACTTTCCCTCCATGACGCATGGACACATCCAAGGACACACTGTATTGAAGGTACTTTCCCTCCACGACGCATGGACACATCCAAGGACACACTGTATTGAAGGTACTTTCCCTCCATGACGCATGGACACATCCAAGGACACACTGTATTGAAGGTACTTTCCCTCCATGACGCATGGACACATCCAAGGACACACTGTATTGAAGGTACTTTCCCTCCATGACGCATGGACACATCCAAGGACACACTGTATTGAAGGTACTTTCCCTCCACGACGCATGGACACATCCAAGGACACACTGTATTGAAGGTACTTTCCCTCCACGACGCATGGACACATCCAAGGACACACTGTATTGAAGGTACTTTCCCTCCATGACGCATGGACACATCCAAGGACACACTGTATTGAAGGTACTTTCCCTCCATGACGCATGGACAAATCCAAGGACACACTGTATTGAAGGTACTTTCCCTCCATGACGCATGGACACATCCAAGGACACACTGTATTGAAGGTACTTTCCCTCCATGACGCATGGACACATCCAAGGACACACTGTATTGAAGGTACTTTCCCTCCATGACGCATGGACACATCCAAGGACACACTGTATTGAAGGTACTTTCCCTCCATGACGCATGGACACATCCAAGGACACACTGTATTGAAGGTACTTTCCCTCCATGACGCATGGACACATCCAAGGACACACTGTATTGAAGGTACTTTCCCTCCATGACGCATGGACACATCCAAGGACACACTGTATTGAAGGTACTTTCCCTCCATGACGCATGGACACATCCAAGGACACACTGTATTGAAGGTACTTTCCCTCCATGACGCATGGACACATCCAAGGACACACTGTATTGAAGGTACTTTCCCTCCATGACGCATGGACACATCCAAGGACACACTGTATTGAAGGTACTTTCCCTCCATGACGCATGGACACATCCAAGGACACACTGTATTGAAGGTACTTTCCCTCCATGACGCATGGACACATCCAAGGACACACTGTATTGAAGGTACTTTCCCTCCATGACGCATGGACACATCCAAGGACACACTGTATTGAAGGTACTTTCCCTCCATGACGCATGGACACATCCAAGGACACACTGTATTGAAGGTACTTTCCCTCCATGACGCATGGACACATCCAAGGACACACTGTATTGAAGGTACTTTCCCTCCATGACGCATGGACACATCCAAGGACACACTGTATTGAAGGTACTTTCCCTCCATGACGCATGGACACATCCAAGGACACACTGTATTGAAGGTACTTTCCCTCCATGACGCATGGACACATCCAAGGACACACTGTATTGAAGGTACTTTCCCTCCATGACGCATGGACACATCCAAGGTGTGTCCTGTATTGGTGAATGTGAAATGATGGTTATTATTTACCTTTCACCAATATACTTAGATAGGTAAGAATCTTAAACAAAATTGGCCTAATCGATCCGGACGTTCTTGAGATTTCGACTTAACAGTCTCCACACGTCATTTCTTTTTAATGATAATGATTTTTTTTCACATCGTCAGATTAAGACCTACCTATAACGAAATGCCGTACTCGGACGTTATTGTCATCGAATCTTATTAATTGATTACTAGGATGGCCGGTGGTCGATTACATTGTGTGTGGTCTTGTACCTTAGAACGTCGTTTCCTCGCAAGTGAGGCGACGGCGACGTCCCGCGGCTCCTCGGCGGGGGTGGGCGGCGCGGTGGACCCCGCAGCCCCGCTGGATCCCGCCGCCCCACTAGACCCCGCAGCCCCACTGGACCCCGCCGCCCCGCTGGGCACGCTGGCCCCCGCGCCCCCTATGTCGCCCGGGTCTGCCCCCAGCCGCGTCGCCAACATCGTCAGCAGCTCCTCCACCCGTCCGAGCTGAAAATGTTTCGTTATTTTTATTATTATTGACGCTCGACAGGTACATCCATACAACAAGGCTCCTCAATTAGTACAGTGTCAATAGACTTGGAAGATCTTAAAAGCAACATAACGCTAAGCAAATGTATGTTGCTCGGACAATAATCCACATCACCACCTACGTGATATTCCGCTTCAAGTGTTGAGACCGAAACGGTTGCGAGCTTTACGGCGAGGCGCAATTACCTTGCCATGATGTCACGTCGATACCTACACAGCAGAACATTAGGAGCATAGCATTGTAAAAACTATGTTTTTCTTTTGAGAGCTTCCGTTCTGTGCACAGAATTGATTACTCTACTCTACCAAGTATGAGATTAAAATACGCAATAATTCTCTACCAAATATGAAGCGAGGATATTATTTGGCGTCTCTGTAAGAGAACGAAGTCGCAGGTGTTCGCTAGCACTGAATAAAGGATAACTCATGTGTGAAGAAGCTGTGTATAGGCGCACCTTCTGCTGTAGACGTTGCACCTCGGCGCGCACGTCGCGACGCAGCTCAGCCAGCGCGGCGTCGTGGGGCGAGGCGGGGGGCGCCGGGGCAAGAGGCAGGGCGGGGAGGGCGGGGAGCGCTGGGGGCAGGGCGGGGAGCGGGACGCGGCGCTCGTCCAGCTCCTCCTCGATGGTGTCCTGCCGCGCGCCGCCGCCGGGAGCTGTCAGCGCGCTGGCGGACCGTGCCTTGGCGAACGACGCCTGTCACAGAACATATTGTAAGTATTCGATCGACCGAGGACTCCTCCCTCCGTGGATCGAGTGGTCGCCAGACGACTGCGGCTCTGCATTGTACTAGTGCATCGTTGTGATCATTAGTATAATAAACCCTGCGCAGTCACTCACAACAAATAATAAGGTATAAGTAGTTCGACGCTCACGTGGTTTAGTTTTCTCGGTCCCACTTCCTACGGGAACATATCACCTGGAGATAAAGCCTAGAGCACACAGGAAACAATTTTTTAAATGAGTTCAGTAGTTCCGGAAATTGTACCACTTTCAACCTTAAAACGACCACTTTAAAATGTTAGCATTGTTCACCTTGAGCATGAGCGCGGCGGCGGAGGGTGCGGCGGGCGCGGGGGCGGGCGCGTCGTGCGGCGGCGGGGCTCGGTCGCGCGCGCTCAAGCTGCGCGTGAAGGCGGCGGGGGCGCGCCCGGCCTCGCCGCCACCCGCGTCCAGCGAGCCCGTAGCCAGCAGTCGGCCCCACTTTCCCCGGGGCGCGGGCGCATCACCCCGCTCGGCGTCGGGCGGCGCGGGCACAGGCGCGTGCGGAGGCGCGACGGCCACGCTGCGCTCGCGGCGGAAGCGCGAGAAGATCTTGCGCACGAGGTGGTCCTGCGCTTGCTCCAGCTGCGGCTCGCGCTTGCGTCGTTCCATCAGCTCGCGCTCGCGCCGCACGTCCGCCACCTGCCGCGTGACCACGAGCTCCGTTACACTCTGCGAGGTGACGTACAGGACGTCGTCCGAGGGAGACTCACCTTGCGGAAGATCAGTCGGTGGCGCAGGTTGTAGGTGAGGGTGAGGTTGCGTGCGAAGCTGTTAGCGAAGGCCTGGTAAAAGTCGAGCACCTCCAGCAGGCGGTCGCGCTTGATGGTGTGCAGGTCGCAGTAGGTGAGCGCGCGCACGTTGGCCGCCGACTGCCCCACGGCGCTATCCTTCCAGAAGGAGTCGCCGAACACGTCGCCCTTGCCTGCCGCCGAGACACGTCTGTGGTTCAGTGCCGCCACACCACATAGATAGGTACTCACCTGCAGTCGGTTCCCTTACCGAGGATCGCGACGACCTCGTCGTCCTGGATGACCTCTAGGCTGCCAGTGACGATGAAGCAGAGCGAGTCGATGGACTCGCCGGTGTGGTAGAGCAGGTCGCCGGGCGCGGAGTGCGACATCTGGAAGTGCATGGCGAGCGCGCGCAGGCAGCCGTCGGACGCGAGGCGGAACGCCGGGTGCTCGTTGAACACCTTGCGGTTGAGATGGACGCAGATGTCGGCCTTCATGTCCTTGGGGCAGTAGTTGAGCACCTGTGGGACGCAGCACGCAGCGGTGAGGGGAGACGTTCACTCGATAGACTCGCGCCGTGTCCCGTAGGTACTCAGGTAGGTAGGTACCTTGTCGGTGTCGAGGCCCTTGGTCATGGCCCACGTGGACACCACGTAGTCCATGACGCGCTCGCTCAGCGCCTTGGGCACCTCGTGCAGCTTCATGAACTCGCGGACGTTGTTGAGCATGTCGTGGTACTTGGCGGTCGCTGATGTCATTTGCTGGATGATGGTGGTCACGTGGCCGAATATAGTCGCGTACAGCAGCGCTGTCAACATCACAACGCTACGGGGTCAGTTTACTGCCTCACTCGCACCCACCCACTCTACCTAGCATCTAGCTAGCTAGCGCTGACGTACTTATATACACATATATAGCTTATATATCTACTATCCTTAGCACCCAACTCATGTTACTATCGATAGTAGGTAGGTACAAGTACATAGTACCTAAGGATGCTGGCCAGACCACGACCCACGACTAATACAGCCATCTGTTACGACAGCTATCGTTATCTAATGAATTCACTTAGTATCTAACTTATGTACTTTCCTACCTACATAAAATGCATGTATCTATATTTTAATATGTAGTTCGTAGACTCTGAACTGGCGGCTACCTGTTCCTAAGACGAGCATCACACTGGCAGACATTCACCAGACGCCTACATACAAAGAACAATACGACATAATATATAGATAGGTACCTACATGGAGCGTCTGCGGCAGTTGCCACCAGCGGTTACTCATTTTAAGTTTACAGAGAGCCACATTTTTGTTAGCAAAATTGATTAACTTTGTAAATCTATATTTTATTATGGTAGTGTATTTCATGGAAAAATATAGGAAATTAGTAGATAAGTAATTAGAAAGCCTTTATACTTACTACCAACGTACAATTGATTGTATAGCATTTACATAATTTCTAAATTATTTTTATTATCTTCATCCAAATAAAGGGCACAGGAAAAAATGGAGCTCATTAACATTTTTACCCTTTTTGAATTAAGACTGCGCCGTGCGAAAATGTCAATATAGGTACTCCCGGTTTAGTTGATAAAATAATAAGTATTCGTTCAAAAAATAAATAAAAATAACATAAACCATCACTGAAAATGTCTTTACAGTTTCTCCGTGATAAAATATTAAAATAAATAATATTGAATACTACAAAAAGTACTAAAGTTTATGGAAAATGGCAAAAACATGGGTTGCCGTTAAGTAGAATTTTATATCTTATTAGTAGGATTCAAGCCTAATTTTAATACGAACACAACATTGAATATGTATATTACAGTTGGACCGTCTTACATTTCTTATTTATTGTCAGACAACTATGTTACACTTGTATCATTAAGCGTTTTAAATTTCCCATACATTTTTACTATGGCGGCCGCGCATCGGTTTAAATACGTGTGTCACGGGCAGTGTTGCCGCTTTAGCGATTTTGTCGCTAGATCTAGCGGATTTTTGATGAGCTTAGAGACTATTTATTACCATCTAGCGACTTAATTTTTTTTAGCGACTTCTAACGATTTCTTGTATTCAAAGCTTAGAAGAAATGAAACATTTTTTTCAATAATGTAATAACAAAAATATTTTAGTGAAAATCTAAATGTAGTTACTATCAACACCACGAATGACTATTGGTTTCTTGGGGAATCCCCTGCTAGAGTTATGTTCTATCTAGTGGTTCGATGCCTCTCACTCTATCAAACAAAGTCTCAAATATCGGTTTATCTGCCATTAATATTCATAACCATTGTTTAAAGAAAGATACGAGAACTATTGGCAAACCTATTTGAAAAACAAACTAAACTTGCGTTTTGTACTTTGTAAAATATATGTAATATATTATGAATATTATGATCAAGTTGTTATTATACCAAATTCGTAGAAATGAGCATAAGTTTTCTTTCTTATAGGAATATCTCCTATAAGAAAGAAAACTTATGCTCAGAAATATAGACCAGAATGGGAAAAGCAAGACGAATTTAAAATGTGGTTAAAACCTGTTTTCACCGATCAAACGAAAGCCTTTCGCTCGTTTGGCCATAGCGAAATATTTACCTTACTCTATGCGAAATATTCGCCAAATTAAATGATTTAAGTAAACACGCTGATACTAAGAAACACAAACAAAAATGTGAAATGATTTTAAAAAAATCAGCAAATTTGTTTTACTCCAGCTTCAAGGACGAATAAATGCTGCTACAAATAAAGCGAGCTTACTTTTAGCTTTTTGAGTATAAAAAGCTAAAAGTAAGCTCGCTTTATTTGTAGCAGAGTACAGTACCATTTTTCAAGTAGACCATCTGGTTGAATAGTGCAAATAGGTGTTTGTGGATTCAAAATTTGCTGACATAAAAATTACCACATTCCAACGCAGAAGAGGAACAATTGTTCAGTCAAATGAATATAATAAAAAACAAATTGAGGAACAGACTGTTCAACCACCATTCTTCTTATAAGGAATCAGCTTAAAATTTTAAAACAAAATTGCCATAGGTATGTTCTGCCAGATGATATCCTGACAAAAATCACAACAAGCCTTAAAAAACCAACTGCTTCAGTAGCACCTTCCACGTCGGCTTTTTTAGTGGAACCATCAACTTCTGCTGTTTCAAGACAGTTGGAAGTTGTCGAAGTCGAAGATGACGCAATAAATGACGAAATTTTTGATTGCTTGAATCTTTAGTTTCCGTTTTTCTTTTCTTTTTTGCCGATATAGTTATGACTGATATGAATAAATGCGTGATTATCCGAATTTGCATTAATTTATACTACAATTCTTACCACTGAATAAATTGAAATATTTAGCGACTTCTAGCGGATTTTTTAAATACAGTTTTTTCAATATCTAGGGACTTTTACATCGAGATCTAGAGACTTTATTTTATTTGAAACGGCAACACTGGTCACGGGCTCGTGAATTCAGTCGTGCCCAAGTGTCCGGAGCGAGTCCACGTCGCTTTGCAGCGCGACCCACTTCCACGCATACGACCGCGCCGCGCCTGTTCGTGACACCCGTAGTAAAACGAGGTAAGTATTGTTTTGGAAATTGTAAATTTTTAACTTAAGAATAATGTGCCACTAACAAAATGGACAATAAGCAGAATAAATATACATTTTTATCATTGGAGATGTTTGAAAATAGTTACAAATTTGTTTCAGATAATGGGAAAACGAAAAGAAAAATATTATAAAGTAATCAACAAATCCAGATTCAAGAAAAATAGAATGAATAATAAGTAAGTCATTTAGTTAATTTATCGTTAATCAATTATTTGAATAAATAAAAGATTTTGATGCGCTTTTCACTTAAGGCATTTTCCTTTTAAGGCATTTTGGGCTTCTATATTTTATATTGATAAGCATGATGCAAAGAATATATGTGGTCTCAAAAACGTAATGTTGTTACTAATTGGACCAAACTATCTTAATGTGCACGAATAAAATTCTATTACATACAAGTATCCTTTTACTAACAGCTTAACTATTGCGACACTAACACAAACCATTAAAGAAATTTCTCTTTTAGGATGAAAAAACAACAAAATCAAAATGGATCGCCTAGACATTTACCCTTGAATAAAATTGACAATGAAAAAGAAGAGGTAAGTTTTTTGTATTCATAAATAAATAATCAAATTTATTGTTATTTACAGAAATGAAATGATTTATTTATTTTGCATAGGTCACTAAATGTCTCTTAGAAACGTCAGTAAGTACTTAAAATAAAAAAAAATGTCATTGCTTCTATATTTACATGTACTGCCAGATTCGCAAAGCAATCAGTAGAACCGAGAGAAAGAACCTGGCAATAAAACTCTCGGTTTACTCAACAGATTATTATTATACTAGGTACCTATTTGAATAAATATGGATTTTTTTATTTGTTTGCAGAAATCACTAGAAAATACATTTGATACTGAACTAATCATACAAGAAGAAAATGGACAGCAACAGGACATTAACTGGAAACAGAATTATAGATTTTGCGTACATTTACCAACAGTTACAAGAAATTTTTAATCATAACTCAGCATTTGGTTGTACTCTGAGTTGTTTAAAACTTACTAAAGAATTTAAAAACGGATTTCATTCAAAATTTTATTTTACCTGTCAAATGTGCCGTATGAATTTCACTATAGCAAATTATCCAGATTCCAATAACTCGATGGACCTCGACTTGAATGATAATGTGGTGAGCAGTTTTATGTCTATTGGTGCAGGGTTTTCCGGATTAGAGTTGGTATCAGCCAATCTCAACATACCATGTATGTCTGATAAATATATGCATATTGGTTGTTTGGACAAATGTGGATATGAAGGTTGAAGTAATACCTGAAGATAAAATATTTTGGCATGGCATGGAAGAAAAACTGAAGAAGATTTATTTTGACTGTCTTCTTCCAGAGCTGATAGACTCCAGATTAGATAGGCAGATGGAAATAAACGAACCAGAATAAATAATAGAAGCAATAAATAATAAAAACAAAAAAGAAACCAAAAGAAAATTAAATGATACAATCGGCAAAATAAAACTAAAACGACGAAATATATAACAACAAATTATGTGTTATACTAGGAAATGTTTTATACTAGCTGTTGCCCACGGCTCTGCCCGCGTGAAGAAGTTATATAGCTACAAAATCCCACGGTAACATATTACCTGGATAGAAGTAGCCTATGTCCTTTCTCAGACTTATCTATGTACCAAATTTCATCCAAATCGGTTCAGTAGTTAGAGCGTGAAAGCTGTTACGTACGCCTAGTATATGGGGACCGCAGCGTCAGCATTCACCTAGTAGGTGCATTGCAACAGCGCATAGCGACTACGTGAAGTGTAAGATACGGAACGTGCTACAATACGAAACCAGACGTTTCAACGGATATTACCACATGTCACAGCTCATATTTGTTTCACACTTCGAACTAATATCATTTCTTTTGTAGTTACTTATATTTTATAAATTAGTAATTAAAATTATTCTAAATAAATTGGTTTTTTTTTGGAACCTTCGGCTGCAGTTAACATAATTAAGCGTAAAAGACAAACAGACAAAGTTACTTTCACATTGATAATATTAGTATTAATTAGTAGGTCATTAAATTTAATTACAAATATTACAATTGTATTGTATTCGTTTTCACTCAAATTTTTGAAAATTGATTTATTTCGTTTCCTTACCGCTGTTCAAGCTAGGCACACGCACACAGACACTCGCTATTCTGTCCGTTCACGCACACACCCAGCTAATTACCTAATCACCGCCGGCGTCGTACGCTCGGCGCAGTCTTAACTGTACCATTTACTTCATAAGTCTGTGGCCAATCAGATCACTTTATTTGAAACATAATAAAACTTTTATTGTATAATATGCATTATACAATAAAAGTTCATTTTTAAAAATCCATGTTTAGATAAAACAAGTTCATTGCAGTCCTAGTAAAAAGGTGCTAATTGTATATGAAACCACGCTAGAATGGGGCTGATTGCAACGTTTGTAACATAGAACGCGCCCATAGTCCCCCATCTTAATTTATTTGTCGTATAATTGTCAGCTGTCAGTTAAACGTCCTTGTAAAAAAATTACGTTTTGGAGTGCATTAAATTTTTGGTTGTTTATTTTAAAATGAGCAATAATCTATATATATAATACGCCAGTGAAGCCGCTTCTCGTCCTAAACTAAGAGTCGCACAGTCAAGTGTGGCACACCGTTGGAAAGGTCGTGGTCTCAAGTGGTGCGATAAGATTACAAATTTGACAAAAAGTAAAAAAAAAAAATATTATTTGCGCAGTTTGCGCTAAGGGTTGCTAGTAATAGTAATTGTGATGAAAATAACGTTTCTAAGACTACTAAAAAGTGAAAGTAATATTTTCATCTTTATCTTTTGTTTAATATTTTATTATTATTATTTATATTTATTATTTTATATTTACTATTTTATATTATTTTATTTTATTTTATCTTTTTTTAAGCACTATTGTGACAATGAGCTCCTTTTCAATTACATTTTGGAGTTAGGAAGTTAAAGTTCAAATTATTATTTACTTACCAATCCTATGTCATAAAATTACATTCTACTACATGTTAAATATACAATATACATTGTTCCTGTAATATATAGGTACAAATAAAATTCCAGTTGAGGTGTAAGTGTACAAACTGAAATTTTAGATTTAATTCTTTAATTACTCGAAACAATGAAAATGTTAATGAGCTTCTCTTTTTCCTGTGCCCTTCAAATGCTATATTATTAATTAAATATTGTAAATTTGATTCAAGAAGTTTGTATGTTGTGGGCGAACGTTTGATATGTTCTACTTCTTGTAGAACATAGCAAACGTTCGCCCTAACAACGCTCTCCTGGAAACGAATGATTTTGTAATTTTTTCTTTTTTGTTAGTAATGTAATAATGTAATTGTACTTAGAAAGCGTTAATTATTTGCTGCCGTCCGCGTCGAGTCGAGTCGATACGTTACAAACAATAGGTGACTCTTCATACTTAGTTACTACTGAGCTTATTATTACCCACATCCTTTTGTTGGGGCCAAAGATTAAGAAAATATTGTGTAGGTTACTGTCAAGTAATAGAGAACAGAAGAGAGCACACCCCGAGCCCGAGCTGGGACCACACAGGTGACGCGCTCACGACGACGCTTCGTGGGCTTGCACTGCACGCGTCACGGCGGAGAATGTCCATCACAAAACGTCCCAATGCAAAATGTCCATAGTTGCAAAGTCCTTTCACTAATAGGTATTTGTGTTTGTCAGAATGAACTTTTCCTTACGTGAATATGCAGGGAGGTATCCCTAGGTGAACTGTTACCTGCATGTTGGGCTGTGGCCAACAAATTACATTACAGAGTGCACGTCGGGGTTTAAATTTCAACGTCACTTTGATATTATAGCTGAATATAAAACTTTAGTGAAAAGTAACTGAACCAATTCTACATAATATACGTACCTGGAATGCCAGACATGTTTACGATTGAGGAGTGTTGGTAGGTAGGTACCTACTATGATTGCATGAACATTTGCTAGCTTGGCCCGGCTAACATTACAGAAAAATGGAGCATAAGAATTTACGTAAAGAGGTAGAGTGTAGTCCGTTTAGCATGACTTTGCATTGAACAACCGACCGTTTTTAGCGACGTAAATAGGTATATGTTTGGTTTGGTATCCAGTCATTTGACAAAAAACAAATGACAATTTTTTATTTGAAAAACAACGTTGGACAAATTTATAATTGATAAATATATCATTTTACAAACTACGAGTATAAGTTAATAAACTACTCATTTGACTAATTATTTATCAGACAAAATTCCATTTTGCCAAAAAACCATTTCACAAATGGATTATTTTGTAAACATGTTAGTTGGCAAAATAAGGTAAAGCTTAAATAACATTTGACAAAGTGCTTTACTTGGTAAATATTTTATTTACCAACATTTACTTTAATACAAAAATAAATTTAAGCACGAAAACATATAAAATATGTAGGTCAATAGGTTAAGTGAAACGAAATGGCTAGGTTAGGTTAGGTTAGGTTAGAACATTATAAAACAAACCAGAAACGAAGTCTAATATGCACACTTTTGGTTTGACATCAATATTATTTTCATTTGACATTTTGTAAAAACAATAATTTGGTCAACGAATTATTTACTCATGAAAATTTAAAAAATTATATTTTAACAGTTGAAATATTTACTGGATAAAGCATTTGCGAAACATGTATTTTGTCGAATGATTGTTTTTAAAGTGGTACGTTTGCGAAATGAAAGTTTGTCAAATGATTAGTTTTTCTAACGTTGTTTTTAAAATGATCATTTGTCGTACGTTTTTTTTAAAACGATAGTAAACCGTTTGGTTTTAATATGTGACTCCATGAAAGTACATCTGTTTATTACGACTCCGCTTACTATGACCGTTAGTAGTGTTAGTAGTGTGGTTCCCTTTTTACTGTGTGAGTACGGAACGCTAAAAATCAGCCATCAGAAAATAAGTGAAATTAGTAATGTTTTACCTTGATTACCTGATACCTGGAAATTGGCGGTGTGCTCAAACTAGCCGGTTGAGGTCCCTACTCATGCATCATAGTAGACATTACTGACACTACTCAATCTTACACATTTCGTTCATCAGAAAATAAGTGATGCCTGGCGAGCCTGATATCTTAATCCAGAAATATAACATTGAGCAACGTATATTTTGCTCCAGGAATATGCTTGTGAATTGCATTGCATTCTCCGCCGTGACGGCATAGGGGACAAGGAAGGAGGTGCGGTACAGAGAAGAGGACGGGACGTAGCACACGGGGAAGCAGACTGACAGGAGAGGTGAAGGGGTCGCGCCGTGCTCCGGCTAATAACAGAAGAATTTCGGCACCTGCCACGATCATCATGCAGATGGTGAAGATCTTCTCGTTATCGGTCTCGGCGGCCACGTTGCCGAAGCCCACGGAGGTCATGCAGGTCATGGTGAAGTAGAGCGCGGTCACGTACATGGTCTTGCGCGAGGGGCCGTTGACCAGTTCCGGACCGTCCGACTCGTTGGACCACACGTACGAGTACGGACTCTGCGTGACGTTGGCCAGCTTCCAGAGCCACGAGTACTGCAGGCCCGAGTCGGCGTCGGAGCGGCCGATGCTGTACCACACGCAGGCGAGCCAGTGCGCCACCAGCATGTAGAAGCAGAGCAGCAGGATGAGCATGGCCGCGCCGTACTCCAGGTACCGGTCCAGCTTGCGCACCACGCGGCCGAGCCGCAGCAGGCGCACCACCTTCAGCGCGCTGAACAGACTGCCGATGCCCTGCACGCACCATCATGTTATATGTAGATACGTCACACTCACACCCCTCCCTCACTAGGATACGCTATATGGTACATCATACTTACGTCCTCGTCGTGGTCGAATGCATTGAACACGTCGTAGGGCAGGCACGACAACAGGTCGATCAGGAACCATGACTTGAAGTAGTTTTTGCGAATGACCTTGGGGTCGCTTACCACCTCGCCGCCCGGCCCCACGAACGTCGTATGGAAGTTGAGCACAATATCGATGAAGAAGATCACATCCACTATGGAGTCGATCACGAGCAACGATACGTCCTCGCTGGTCTTGTTCTTGAAGGCCACGTTGTAGGGCACCATGATGGCGGTGTAGAAGGTGAGGCACAGTATGATCCAGTCCCAGATCGCCTTGAAGGCGCAGTAGTGCAGCAGGATGTGCGGCGGGGTCTTGGGCGCCTCCTGGCGGTACTGCGGCAGCACGTCGCCCGACAGGGACAGCACCTGCCACAGACACGAACGCTGCACAAATATAAACACTGCCGTCAGTGTATCTACTAGAACGTTACCGTTTTCAGCAACTATGGCGGTATATTTTGGTCGACACCAGTTCCTCAACCTACACGTGCACCACGTGCAGACCTCTTGGCAGGCTTCTTTGTTACCTAAGTCATTTTATAAATTCGTTAACACGGACACACCTACTTTTCGAGAATAAACTAGACAGAGTGGGCTTACCATTATAGCGAGTTTGTCACCAATTTCCGCTGCATTTGTAGGCGTGACGACATGCGACAGTGATGGTGTAAGTCATTGTACAGAGTTAATAAATTACCTACCTAAGTACTAAACACAACCAATTGAAAATTTTACATTTAAATGGTTCCGTTCTCGAAGGTGGATCTTGTCACTGTTGCAAGTTTCTCTAGTCATTGCATCGTCGGGTCACTAATACCCCGACGCCGACTGTAGGGACACAGAATAATGGCTACGTATGAACTTACATAGTGAGTGAGGAATGTTTTATAGTAAGCCAATTTGTGCTTGTACGAGTGTAGAATGTAGATAGGTACTACAAAGCGAAGCAACATTACATACAGTACGAGTAAATAGGTACAGATACACAGCGACAGAGAAATAGCTACTACTACTTAGGTTAAAGGAATCACCAGTCATCTGATGGCGGGGTCACCCCTCACAGAGATAGGATGACATTGTGTATGTGTGTGTGTGATGGTGATGATGAGACAGGATTTTAATTTATTATCTGATCGTTTCATCACGGTGGCATCTGGAACTTTGACCGTTGACAGTGGATTCCGTGTACAAGATCAGCAATCGTAGTTATCATCCGTGTGGGTGCGGTACTGGTCGTACTGTACTGGCGGTGGTGTTGTGGCAGTGTGTGTGGCGGGTGCTAGAGACAGACATATAGACAGACAGATAGAGGAGAGCGTGCGTGTTTACATGTGTCGTGGCGGGTGTGACGAGAGTGGCGGTCGCGGTACTGACATGCGCCAGGTGGCTCTGCCGCTGCGGCTCCTTGAGCGCCGGCAGCGCCGACACCAGCACGGATCGCGACCGCGTCACCGACCGCGCCAGCTTCGCGAACTTGGACAAGCCTGCACACATCGGGTATATCACTGTGAGGTACCTAAGTAGACATTCGCAGTAGCACGAGCGAGACTCACCTCCCTTGGGGTCGTCCGCGTCGATGGGCTGCTTGAGCGCAGTGATGTCGCGGAACGTCAGCAGAAACAACACCACCAGTTCGCGCTCGTTGCGGATGGGCGCCACGTGCACTAGCAGCCACAGCGGCGTACCTGCCGGTCAGACACACATGCATGTTGTTCTTCCTCCTGCTGAACCTCTGCCCGTAGCTTCACCTGACTGTACAACTATTTATGTTTTCCCTGAAGTACGGTGTACTGTGTAACTCTTAGAAGAAATGTGACACTTTTTGTTGGGAACTGTGTTGTTTTATACAATTATTAGGTTCGCTTAATTGATGCCGACTGATGGCAAGCCGTGGCGATTTTAGGCTACTCTCTTAGTAAAGACGCAATATTATAGAGATGGGCCCTCAACTTTACGACTCGGCGATGTGCCTCTTCAGTTCTTCACGCTCCGGTCCGCGAAAGATTTAGGGGTAATAATACTTAAAATAATAAGTGTGAGGAAACACGTTCCAGGCCACTGTCGTTCGGCAGAGGAACGAACGTTTAAAACGCTCGGTTCTCGCGAAGAAGATTAAACAGTGTGATGGCGCCATAATTGCGCTCCCAGCACGCGTTGGTCGGGATCGGAAGGGAGAGGGGAAGAGCTCTTCAGAACACTCACCGAGCGATACGATAGAATGCGGCCAAGGAAACAATTGTTCGACGCTGGGGTAGTGACTCGAGACCTCCCGTTACCTCCGGACAATCTATACGGACATCGTCGACGATATTCGTCGCTGCATATCGTCGAGTGCGTCTAGCAAATATTTCAAGAAGCCGTTTGTCTATCTTGTCTTTTTTATATACAATATACAATAACCATAAACAACAATAACCTCGACCAGTGGCGGATTAACCAGCAGGCTGAGGCTGAGTAGGCTTGAGCCTAGGGCGGCAGATTTTTGGGGCGGCAAATTTGGGATTTTTTTTTGCTACCTCATAGAAATCAAAAAGATTTCTGCATGACGGTTTTCTGTTTTCTGATGTTTTACAGATAGAAGTCTGCAACAAATTTTGCCGATGACTTTCTCCTCTCACTTGTCATATGTCATGGTACGTTACATGAATCCGTTTAGCAATATTCCATATTCTAGATTAAAACAGCAAGTTCGCCGCCCCCAACTAGAAATCGGTCTCTGCGCCCTCTGCCCGCACTTTGAATGAGAGGAAAGAGGGAAATTATAGAAAATGTATTTCTCTCTTCCCACTATCAACCCACACATGCCAGTCCTACTATTGGTTGGAGGCTGCGAACTGCATGGTTTGTATATAATTTCGCGATTTTAATTTGAATATAGTAAATAATTTGTTTGTACGAGTATTATTCCGTGACTGTCTGATTGGTACCAGTAATTGGTAAACAGTTAGGTCTCATATTCATATTGTGATAGAGTGGTAGTGGTAGTGGGTGTAAGTAGAGTAGTACGCACGGTTCTTCTTGTAGAGCAGGATCTCGACCTGGTCGGCGAGGTGGTGGTCCAGCGCTCGCTCCACGCGGCCCAGCGCCTCCTTGTCCGACAACTCGCCCAGCATCCAGGCGCAGCGGCACGACTTCTGCATCACCTCGGCGCGACTGTAGCCGCTCATTTTGCAGAACGTCTCGTTGCAGTATACGATCGGGTACTCCACTATCTGCGCATTCGCCAGCAGGAAGCTGCTGTCTGCTGCACACAAACACAATAGACACGCACCTGCTGCAACCTCGACCTAACGAACGTGGCTCGCTCCACGCGGCCGCCACTGCTGTCATGGACTCACGCTGTGAGGAGGAGCGGCGGATGATGTTCTCGAGGAAGGTGTTCTGCGGGGCGACGAGCCCCCGGCGGCCGCCCGGCATGCCGCCGGCGCCGCCCGGCGCAGCTCCGGCCCGCACCCCACCCGGCGCCGGCGCTCACGTGCCGCCCCACCACCATCTGCTCAACATAACACTATAGCTAAATACTCATCTACTAGTAGCGTGACATGGTTCCTAAGAACAGATCTGCGTAAGTAAGTCTTATAGTTTCAGACTTCCCTCACTGACCCATATCAATGTTACACTGTATACTACTCGTACTGTATGATCTACATCTATACAGTACGAGTAGAATAATAACGAACTATAACGAAAAGCTTAGATATCTATAAACTACAATCTAATACCTATATATTATTTAATAAGTACCTATTGTACTTAAATCGATAAATGACATTTATTAACAATAAGAAATAGGTACAATTTACATAATTATTTAGTACTAACTGATCGCCGCAGCTCCGCCCGCGTGATTTAGTTTACTCGTTCCCGGTTCCCGTGGGAACACATTACCGGGCTAAAAAGTAGCCTATATTACTCATGGTGAATGTAGCTTTCCAATGGTGAAAGAATTTTTGAAATCGGCGTAGTAGTTTTTGAGTTTAGTCATTACAAACAAACAAAACTACAAATCTTTCCTCTTTATAATACATAGATAAATATTTACATTACAAAATAGGTATTAAACTTTACATATTAGAAATGTGTAATTTTTTGTTGTTTTTTTTTATAATATGTCCTTGGTGTGTGTGCACTATGTGTGTGTGTGTGTGTGTGTGTGTGCAAAATGGATAAAGATGGATCCATGGTTGTCTGAATTAAACAATTTTTATTTCACTAATATATTTACTTTCAGAAAACTTTTTTTTAATCACCATATCGTTTGTCGAAAACAGTAGACGAACATTTCCAAATGGGTTATTGTGAGATAATGAGCAATTAAAAATAACAAATCCTTATTTTTAAATTAAGCAATTGTTAGGCAAAAAAAAATTGTTTTTGAATGGTGTTATATTTTTATTGGATTTAACATTTTATGATTTCTATTACATTCATTCATTATTTTATTTGTTTTTTTAAATATTAATAAATAATTGAAATGTTCCACTACTGAATTAATTTATTGACCGCAACTAGTGCTTTAATATGGACTATTTCTGAATGTGCCAGTACAGAATTAGAAAACTATGCTCTTTTCGTTATTAATGATCCAAATAAAAATGAAAAATCGAGAACCTAAGCAAAGAAAAACATTATTAGAATTTTAAAGTAAGAAAATAATAAAATGTATAGACATAAAGCTCGAAAAGAAAATAAAAGTAGTTATTTGGGTATATTATAAGTTATTATGACCATGATTTACTTAGGTACATGAATTGGATGTAACTTCGAGAAGGAATTGCCACGTTCTCTGATGCGTCTGCGCTTCGGGAATGAATGACAATTTATGACTGAAATATCAGTTCTACGAACACCAAAAAAATATTAGGACGCGTTCGGATATTTCATGAGATATTTAGGTAAAAGTAATTTTTTTATGTTATTATCAAAGTCACCCCATTTTACGGTACTATACTCACACCGCCGCCGCCTTCATCAGCGTTCCCCGCTGCCACATGCTTATGACCACTGGTGCATAAGCAGTGGCGGATTTACCAGCAGGCTGAGTAGGCTTGAGCCTAGGGCGGCAGATTTTTGGGGCGGCAAATTTGGGGACCGATTTTTTTTTGCTACCTCATAGAAATCAAAAAGATTTCTGCATGACGGTTTTCTGTTTTCTGATGTTTTACAGATAGAAGTCTGCAACAAATTTTGCCGATGACTTTCTCCTCTCACTTGTCATTTGTCATGGTACGTTCCGTGAATCCGTTTAGCAATATTCCATATTCTAGAGCACGTTCGCCGCCCCCAACCAGTAATCGGCCTCTGCGTTTTCTGCCCGCACTTTGAATGAGCGGAAAGAGGGAAATTATAGAAAATACCAGATCTTTTTTGCTACCTCATAGAATTAGGTTTTTTTTTCAATTCCGCGAGACCGCGGCCGCCCCCATGTCCATTGCTGCGGGCGTCTCTGGTGAAACTAGAGAAGGCATTTCGAGTGGCGCCCGCGGACTTTGACCACCAGTGTGGCCTCTTCGGGGGTTTGGTCGGGATGAGAATCCCGCGTCGTTGGGGTAGGGTTTTATCCCGCGTCGGTGAGTGAATCTGGGTGCGTGCAGTACGCAACCCTTCTAGCCTGCTTCTGTAAGGACGGCGGGTGGCTATCCGCCGTCCTCAGGCCCCGATCATGGAGGTCGATGGTCCTGGGCGTAGATGAGTCTGCGGCGCCCTGGCCGCTGACTGCGGAACTCAGCGGGGAGGGTACGCTCCCTCTCCCTCTCGGCCGCCTCCTTCGCGAGCATGACTTGCTCGCAGAAGGACACGGTCGCGTTCCACCTACTCGCGCTGGAGACCATGGCTTGGAGCATGGTTTCCAGCTCTGCATCGCACAATACGTGAGGTCACCATGCCGCCTCTGCAGCCACTCGTCCATGATCGTTCTCACCGCCGCGATGACGGTGGTTCCCCACTTTGGTTGCTCAAGTCGCACCCTCCAAGTCTCCATCTTCGTATGGCCTTATATACCTACGCTAGCGACAAATTGTTAGGGCGAGAGAAGTTTTTCTTGTCTAAAAAGGGTAAAAAATTATTTGAGATCGACCTTGAACCAAGAAAAATTAAACGCTTTAGCTCTTTTGTGCATAGAGTCAGAATTGATGAACAACATTACTTCCGACGATATCATCGATGATTTTGCCAACAAAAAATCGCGCAAAGAGGTATTGTAACTAACTTTTATAAATTGACTAAATTAATTATTTTTAACTGTTTGTAAACGCAATAAAAATTATTTATTCTGTTTATTCACGTTTACCAATTGTGTAAGTAACATGCATTACCCCGCCTTATAAATCGTACATGATTGAGCTTTGATTAGCCGAAAAATTTACATACTTACCTAAAAATTTATTTAAGTGCAATTTTATCGAAATTGTTAAATTGTAAAAATAATCTAGGACATGACAATTATTGGGAGGCAAGAGCGGGAAAAACTTTACAGCCTACTTATACCTTGAAAATTTGTAAATCCGCCACTGTGCATAAGTTAGGAACAAAACAATTTGGCGTCTTCACCAATCACTAGACTAAATCTAGTTACGCGGCTGATATGACATATGACATTACACTAAAATGTTCAGATTTTTTGCTGTAAAAGCGATCTGCTACATCAAGTTTACAAGAAGAACCTTTAATTTCTATCTAATACGAGTATTTAATCAAATTATATTATTAATTTCTTTTTAAACCTATTTATTTGTAATAATCACAGTATTATATTTGGAAGTTTCTATCAACATGGTGTGTAAAGTCCACTGATCGGTCGAACGACTGACATGAGTGTTGTCACTCCCTTACCATGGCGCTCGGAAGAGTTTGTCCTTATCCAATAATATCGCAGGAAATTTCGAAAAATGTGTTAATTGAGTCACGCGTTCGGAATTTTCTGCGATATCATTGGTTATCGACAAACTCATCCGATGCCATGCTAACAGGAATCCTGACAATTAATTTGTTAAACGTAGGTCACACTATAAGTTTTGCGTAACTTAAATAAACATGTTAAAACCAAAATATTATGTTTATTGCTCTTCAAAATACTATCCTTTACATTTTAAACATTTTTTCATGCGATCGAACCATTTTTTAAAACAGGAGGACCACAGATCTGAAGGCATGTTTTCTACGTGCTGATTGAACGCTATCACTGCCTCTTCGGAGTTGGTAAAAGTGAAACCTCTCATCAAAGCTTTGATTTTGGGGAAAATACAGAAATCACAGGGCGCTAGGTCGGGGCTATGCGCAGGATGGGTGACGAGTTGTTCTTTTCGGAAGCTGAAAATAAGTTTGTTTTGTTGGCCGTGTGTTAAGCAACGTTGTCATGATGTAGGAGAACGCGGCTTTTGGGTAGTCTTTCGCGAACATTTTCTAACACCCTGGGTAAACAAATGGTAGAATACCACTCTGCATTAAAACTTCTGATCTTCAAGTGGAATTGTACAGATGGGACCCGTAGCTGAGAAAAAAAATGTGATCATTTTTTACCAACGTTTCTCGCCTGCCTCACTTTTGTTGGCTTGTTCTCATTTTCGAACACCCATTCACAAGATTGCTGTTTTTTTTCGGGTTCAAAACATTAAATCCACGTTTCGTCTCCTGTGACAATGTCATAAACAGCATTAGAATGTCCGTGGTCGTACTTCAGTAGCATCTGTGAGCATCATTCCACACGAGCCCGCTTCTGCTCCGCTGTCAGTACATGAGGGATCCAACGACAACAAAGTTTCCGAACTTTCAATTCTTCGTGTAAAATTTTCTGGATTTGACTCATACCAATCCCCAATAGTCTTCGAATTGTCTCATAGCTAATCTGCGAGTTTTCTTTAACTTATTTATTAACTACTTAACAGTAGCCAAATTATTTTCGTTGACGGCAGTTGAAGGCCGCCCTTCACGAAATTCGTCATATAAAGAAACTCGAACTCTCTCAAATTCAGCAAACCATCGCCTCACGGTGCTCAAACAAGTGGTTCTCTCCCAAAAGCATTTTGAAGACGAACGGCACAGTCTTGCGGAGAGAGAGAACTTTTAAAATCATAAAAAATCATCGCTCTAAAATCTTTTCGACTTAATTCCATTTTCGTTGCATACGTAGAACTTTGATGTGTGATAAACAACAATTGACAAATGATTTCGCGCCAATTGTTTTTTTTTATTACTAAGAAGGTTGCAACGTTTAAAAAAATATAACATTCGAAATTGAAATAGTTCCGATTAGCTAGAAGTGCAAAACTTTTAGTGTGCCCCATGTATGTCGCCATGACAACACGATGTACCAACTTAGATATCGATAAAAAATTGCAAATGCAAAGAGGTTCAATATAATCATTATTGTAATCTTAACATAGTACGTAGGACCGTTTTAGTTCGATTTAGTTAGTGGTCATGTTAATTTGCCCATAGTATCCTATATATAATGACGGTGATGAAAAAATTAATGTTTTTGATTAGCTTATGTAAAGGTACGAGTATATTAACAAAATCAAGCGAAAGTCACTAATCCTACAAAGTTAAAAAGTAAAAGTTAATGACTTCCGGCTACTGTAAGTCTGTTCGGTATGTGAATTAATTATTTCTTAATTTGTAATAAAACAACGAAAACCTAATCAAATGTTTATTTTATAAAAGGGATAACCAGTATTATCCTAAACAGAACAGTGCTAGTCCTATGAAAAACGAATTAAATTCTTCCAAACAAACAAAATAACAATTTTTTATCACAAAGAACTTCCAAAACTCTCAGTCTTTGAATAAACAGGTAATTAACAGAGCTAATTCAAATCAATAAGCAATTGGAAGTTTAATAAAAAAAACGAAATAAATTCTGAAAAATGAGTGAAGCCCCACATCACGCAGCCCTTCTAGCCTGCTTCTGTACGGACGGTGGGTTGCTAATCCATCGTCCTCAGGCCCCGATCATGGAGGTCGATGGTCCTGGGCGTAGTCACGTCTGCGGCGCCCTCGCCGCACACTTCTGAACTCAGAGGGGAGGGTACGCTCCCTCACCCTACCGGCCGCCTCCTTCACGAGCATACCTTACCTGCTTGCAGAAGGAAACGGCCGCGTTCCACTGGCTCCCGCTAGAAACCATGGCTCGTAGCATGATCTCCAGCGAGAGCGTAACTACGCCCAGGCCCACAACGAGGTCCAGGCGCTGACTCGCCCACGCTGAGTATTCCACCAATATGTGCAATACCGTGTCCTCGCCGGAAGCCTTGCAGTGTTGACACGCGGGTGTGACCTCACGATGCATGCGAAACAGATACTCACCGAAGTTTCCGTGTCCGGTGATGATCTGTGTCGCACGGTACGTGAGGCCACCGTGCTGCCTCTGCAGCCACCCCTTCATGATCGGTCTCACCGCCGCGATGGTGGTGGTTCCCCGCTTTGGTTACTCAAGTCGCACCTTCCATGTCTCCATGAGATCCTGGCTATCAAGTACAAGCCCCAAATACTTCATCGAGGGCTCGATGCCGATGCTAACGCTACATTTATGCTGGATCCTGGAGGTGGCCTGCGCCGAGGTCCGTGAAAACACAGAGCTTCGGACTTATTCAGTGCCACCTCCAGCCCCAGCTGCCGTATCCGACCCACGACTTGAGCAACCCCAGTCGTGACCTTGAGTGTTGCCTCCTGATTCGTTGCTCCCCGCGCCGTGACGAGGGTATCGTCAGCGTAGCAAGTTACGCCGACGCCCTCAGGCAACGAACCCCGCAACACCCAGTCGTATCCGATGTTCCACAGGAGAGGTCCTAGGACCGACCCCTGAGGAACACCGCACGACACATCTCGCCGAGCTGGCCCGAGCCAGCTAGGTTATGTTAAGTTATGGCCCTCTCGGATAGATATGCCCCGACAATACGACGAAGGTAGAGAGGCACTCCGTGGTATACCAGAGCCTCCCTAACGCAGCTCCAGGGTAAGGTGTTAAAGGCGTTGGTGATGTCGAGAAACACCGCCAACATCACCTCACCCCGTGCAAGTCGATCGTAATAGAGTTAAAGCTGTTATCTTCATTTGCCCGAAGTTTATCCAACTCCTAAGCGTTTCGACTTTGCTCTTTTAAAGACATGTGCTCATCATACTTTTGCTGCAAAACAGCAAGGTCGGAGGCGTTTTCAGCTTTGGCTCGGTCATATTTATGGCAAAAAGTAATTAAAAACAATATGTAAATGATTTTAGGAATATCCTAAATAATTTAAAATCATGGTATTTTATATAAAATTCATTTCTATAAAATTCATTAAGATTACTTATTGTACCTATTTATGATCAATATTATTCATAACAGAAAGTAATTAAATGCAAATAATGAACTTTATCGATCCAAATTCTAAGATATTATTCTACTCTTGTTTAGATAAACTTAATTACATGGTAAAAATGAGTTCTGTATAATATGTATGTTGTTATTTTAATAATTATCTATTTAATAAAAATAACTTGTGCAGCTTAGTGATGTTCGTAAATGCCTGATTTACAAAGTTGCAGTTATTGACTTAATGGCAAGGTCATAACGCCTAAAATTGAATAGATAGAAATAAGTGGGTTTTTGCCTTTTGTAGAATGTGTAGAATAAAAACGTATTAATTTAGTGATTTTTTTGCAGGTAATGAGTTCTTGCAATAAGCCGACGATATATATACCTATACATAATTATATACATATACACAATTTCCAATAATTTTGTGAAAATTATTGACACACAACAGATATTTAAAACAAACATTCGGGTGCAATCAACGAAATGTTGACGTTAACGTTATCCAGCCTCCTTTGAGCGTCCATGAGTAACAACCGTAAACGTTTCCTAAACGTGGTAATAGTTGTAAGTAATGGACAGCAACGGCGGTGGAATATTGTTCCATATTTTGGAGGCTGACTAACGAAAACTAAATGCCGTGATATTGATAGCTGCTGGGAGCACTGTCTTCTGGCACACATTCTTCTGCTCGTAACCCAACCAAGCTTGCACTGGCAGTTAGTCTAAGTACATTAAAATGTTTGTGGTATTCGGTTCATTGCCTTATTATCCACCATCTTCAATAAAGCTTGAATTAAATTTTCAACCGACCGGAATTTTCCGGACCGATATGGCAGGCTATCAAATGTAAGAATAGCTTGTGCACTACCGGAATTTTAAAGTTCGGAATTTTACTTTTGTTAATCCCGAACCCTTTTTTTCCTTACCGAGATGGCAACAATGAAAAACGTGTTAATGCATGTGCACTGTGTCCGGCCGGCACCGACCCGTAATATCACACTAAATATAAGTACAGAAGGCAATCTAATGTAGGTATGCACCTCCTCTCGGTGCACTCACAAAGAAACAGGTGTAGGTAAATAGGCTATAACAGTAAATATATAATACCTACTACAAATATTAAATCAACGCTTTTTCATTAATACAAAATAATTCTATAATCATTTCTATAACATACATATTATAATCACGCCCATTTCCCCTAAAGAGTAGGCAGATACCTACATATACATAATATAATGCGCTCACAATTTGCCAGTAATTCTGTGGTCCGACGTTATTGCTGTGTCGTTTAAGATATCGTGGCCTGAGAGGTTTGTACGTGGCTCCAGCGCACTTTATATATCCATTGTCTTTTGAACTTTTATTTTTCAACTGTGAGCGTGGGGGAGAGGGGTGTGTGACACCGCTGCGCTGGGGCCTAAATCTGCTAAATGTATTTATATAGAACACCATGCAACTGCTATTCTACTACGTTGCAACTGCAATTGGTAAAAATCGGTAGTCTGCTAAATTCACAAGCAACGCGCCAGTGTGGCAGCTTTCAAACCAAATGACTGCAGAGTACAATCATTATTAGGTTAAGTTGGATTTAGTTACTCCCGATATTACCAAACTTCCCAGCCCTTATATCCCGGGAACTGAGCTTCCAAGCTAAATTCTGAGCATTTTTTTGTTTCTCCGGCATCCTCCTATCACAAGTCCCATTCGCATGTAAAAACATTCCCGGGTATTCTCATCCCGCAATAACACCCAAGATTCCCAGTACGTTATATCTGGAAAACTAAGCATTCCACGTCAATTTTGCCTTCATCTTTGCGGTCCCCTATAATAGTACCCGAAGTATAAGTATTTTAACCCCATCTTCCCACAAAATTTTTCTTCCCAATTCTCATTCCACTTTCCACAAAACTTGAAGCCCCTTGAGCAAATTTTTGATCCCCTGCACCACAACATTAACGTGTTCTATTCGCCTGCATAAAAAATACCCGGAAATTTTCGTCCCACAAAAATACCCAGGATTCGAAACGGAAGATCGAAAACTCCCCAATTCCCAAAAACTTTGATATTACTGGTGATGGTTGGGCATGTTTGGGTTCTATAAGTAGCTCTCGCAGGGGGCTAAATCCTGGAAATATCTCCCCCCCCCCCCCCACAGGCCGTAAGTTATGTTGCAACAAAGTCGCAGTTCAAATCTGTCAACTATTAGTAGTCTACGCAAACGAACAGCCTGAACTGGAACTGGCGCGTCACTCCACCTCGAAACTACCGCCGTCCGTCAAATTCCGTGTAGCGCACACACACACACACACGCCCTAAGTCTTAGAATAGGGAATAATAGTATAAAGTACAACGTAGGTACCTACACTACCTACGTCTACTTGTACTATTATAAATGTTCGGTCCCTGCATTTGACCCTATGCCGCATACATACTCGAGGTACGGTCTACCCCCTGCCTACACACGAGCTTGTTTTCGTCTTATTCAGATCACTATCAATAATTAACCTAGGGACAAGTCAACTTGTACTATAGGTATACCTAAAAATCGTTCATTCGTATAAGTAGGTAGGTATCATAGAGCAACACGGTCGTCGTATACGACGTAGGTATAGGTATAGTACAGGAGGGCGAGGGGTGCGTGTTGCTACGGCAAGCGGGACTGCGGACCGCTGCGTGGGCATAGCCATGTTAGGCCAAGTAATGTGGTACCTGAAGGGAAAAATTGAGTCTGCAAGACGCTTTCATTGTTTCTCAAGTTAAGGAATTTAACTCGACAAACAGACCTTCTTGTCTTGCTCTCACCATTCACTACCATCTAAGTAGGTAGGCAGGTACCGGTAGCGGTAGCCCTGTGCCTGTGCCTGTGCCCATACTCCATACTGAACTGATACACCGTCCAACTAGTATGGACATAATGCGTCGTCAGCGTCACCCCACAGTCTACGTCACGTCGTAGATACTCGCAGTTGTAGGTTATCGGTTCTCGTATATCTGTGTGATATGATAAAGGGTGGGTGTCCTGAAGGGTGGGTATGGGTATCGTACACCGGCCATGTCGCGTCGCGTCTGAATGATTTGTTTGTGAACGTGTTCTCGAACTCATATAATTGCCAAACTAAATATCGATCAGTTTCATGTATTTTGCATAACTATTAGGTGGGTGTCGGAGCGGTGTGGTGGTGGGGTGGTTGGGGATGGTAGTGGTGGTGGTGGTGGTGGGTGGCGGAGGTCACGTGATGTTGTGTGGAGACGAGACACGAGCCGTGCTCGATGACGTCACAACGTAACTGATGAGGATGGAAATCCTCGAACCAAACTGTTGCGACCTCGTCCAGACCCAGTTCTTGTCGGGTCGGGTGTATACCCCGCCTGGACGCGTCACAGACTATTATTTAGTCCTTCTCGTAGCGCAGAATAGCGAATAGACCATAGGTAGTACCTACAGAGTATACGTAGTACTAGGTACTTACACGGGATATGGGCCGCGTCGGCGGTGGCTTCTACACTTCTAAGCTGACGTAACTAGTCTCTAATCGAAAATCGATGTTGTTCAGTAAGAATCAAAACGATTGTACCCCCATTACGAGTAGATAAACACGCGAATAAAGCGCTGTTCAGACTGTACATATACGCCACAGAATATAATGTGACTACGCGCTTCAAAATATACCTAAGTACGTAACTACATATCCGGTAGTAGGTACCTAGTTATAGTTAGGTAGGTACACGGTCTACCTACTAAACTTAAAAACAAAAATATTTACAACTAAAAGTAATGTGATAAAAACTATTATACCGCACTTGCCCCAACTGACCTTACATACGAAATTAGTTCCGTGGCCCAGGGTTTACAGAAGCTCCGGTGAAGACACCGCACTCGACACGTTGGTGGAGTGCTCAGCTTGAACGAGTCAGCGCTGGGACTTTGGGTCTGGGCGTGGATACCCTCTCCATGCCATGGTCGTGGCCGAGTCCTTCTGCGAGTAGGTTACGTTCACGAAGTAGTTCACCTGAGGAGCCCGGCATGAGGGTCAAGGTGGCCAAAGCCCGCGCCAGTGCGCACCTGAGGCGCCCGGCATGAGGGTCAAGGTGGCCAAAGCCCGCGCCAGTGCGCACCTGAGGCGCCCGGCATGAGGGTCAAGGTGGCCAAAGCCCGCGCCAGTGCGCACCTGAGGCGCCCGGCATGAGGGTCAAGGTGGCCAAAGCCCGCGCCAGTGCGCACCTGAGGCGCACGGCATGAGGGTCAAGGTGGCCAAAGCCCGTTGGCCGCCAGTGCGCACCTGAGGCACCCGGCATGAGGGTAAAGCCCGCTGGCCGCCAGTGCGCACCTTAGCCGCCCGGCATGAGGGTCAAGGTGGCCAAAGCCCGCGCCAGTGCGCACCTGAGGAGCCCGGCATGAGGGTAAAGCCCGCTGGCCGCCAGTGCGCACCTGAGGCACCCGGCATGAGGGTAAAGCCCGCTGGCCGCCAGTGCGCACCTGAGGCGCCCGGCATGAGGGTAAAGCCCGCTGGCCGCCAGTGCGCACCTGAGGCGCCTGGCATGAGGGTCATGGTGGCCAAAGCCCGCTGGCCGCCAGTGCGCACCTGAGGCACCCGGCATGAGGGTAAAGCCCGCTGGCCGCCAGTGCGCACCTGAGGCGCCCGGCATGAGGGTCAAGGTGGCCAAAGCCCGCTGGCCGCCAGTGCGCACCTGAGGCACCCGGCATGAGGGTAAAGCCCGCTGGCCGCCAGTGCGCACCTGAGGCGCCCGGCATGAGGGTAAAGCCCGCTGGCCGCCAGTGCGCACCTGAGGCGCCCGGCATGAAGGTCAAGGTGGCCAAAGCCCGCGCCAGTGCGCACCTGAGGCGCCCGGCATGAGGGTCAAGGTGGCCAAAGCCTGCGCCAGTGCGCACCTGAGGCGCCCGGCATGAGGGTAAAGTTTAACACCTTACATGATTTGAATGTTTTTCCGATTACCTATACCTGGGCCTATTACCTGATTTCGGCTTGACGCCGTGATATGGGACTACCTGTATATACATATATACTATTGTACATATAGGAATATATAGACGGTATACTACCTATACATGGTAACAAGAACGTCACTATGAGAGAGCAATTAACGAGCGTCTAGGACCTCAAAAGTGATCTTTTATCAATTCCTTGAAGAGTTAGTGCACGTCGCGCGTCGGATTGATACGGGCCCGGGCCTGGGCAGATCATTCTATAGGTAGACGGACAGCATTTTTTTTTATTTATTTATATATGCTTTATTGTACGCTAATACAGTATTAATGTATACAGAGCTTACTATATTTAAGAGCAGTACAATGGAGGGCTTATCGCTTAAAGCGATTTCTGCCAGGCAACCTTTGGATGGAAAGATCATGTAGAATGAAAAGATAGTGGTAGGCGTAGGTAAATAGGCTTAACTTATATAAATACTTAATACATACATGTAGGTAGGTACCTATACCTATACTTAAACACACGCACACAAATATAATATACATATATTATTATATTTACAATACCAAATTTCAAACGTTTTTTTTTCTTATTCCGCGGACCAAGGCCGTGTCCCTTCCTACATCCGTTGCGGCGTCTCTAGTACCTACGCACCAGAAGGTATTCCGAGTGGCGTCCGGCGGACTTTGGCCACCTCTGTGGCCTATTCGGGGGTTTGGTCGGGATGAAAATCCCGCGTCTTTGGGGTAGGGGTTTATCCCGCGTCGTTGAGTGAATCTGGGGGCCAAGTCGCGTATTTGAACTGTAGCAAAGTAGCATCGTATTTGCTGCATTCGGAAATGCGATGATTCCCAAATTAAGGTAAGGTAACAAAGGTAAGTACCTAACTACCATTAAAAAAATACGAGTAGAAGCACTGTACCTCCCTACAAAGTAGTTCAGGATGGCTTAAGTAGTTAACTTAGTAGGTACGACTTACGAGTATATAGCCTGCTTAGTATCCTTATACATGGGGCACACTAAAAGTTTTGCACTTCTAGCTAATCGGTACTATTTCAATTTCGAATGTTATATTTTTTAAACGTTGCAACCTTCTTGGTAATAAAAAAAAAACAATTGGCGGGAAATCATTTGTCAATTGTTTTTTATCACACATAAAAGTTCTACGTATGCAACGAAAATGGAATTAAGTCGAAAAGATTTCAGAGCGATGATTTTTTATGATTTTAAAAGTTCTCCCTCTCTCCGCAAGACTGTGCCGCTCGTCTTCAAAATGCTTTTGGGAGAGAAGCACCTTGCTTGAGCACCGTGAGGCGATGGTTTGCTGAATTTGGGAGAGGTCGAGTTTCTTTACATGATGAATTTCGTGAAGGGCGGCCTTCAACTGCCGTCAACGAAAATAATGTGGCTACTGTTAAGCGGTTAATTGAAGAAAACCCGCGGATTACCTATGAGACAATTCGAGGACTATTGGGGATTGGTATGAGTCAAATCCAGAAAATTTTACACGAAGAATTGAAAGTTCGGAAACTTTGTTGTCATTGGATCCCTCATGAACTGACAGCGGAGCAGAAGCGGGCTAGCGTGGAATGGTGCTCACAGATGCTACTGAATTACGACCACGGACATTCTAATGCTGTTTTGTGACATTGTCACAGGAGACGAAACGTGGATTTATTGTTTTGAACCCGAAAAAAAACGGCAATCTTGTGAATGGGTGTTTGAAAATGAGAACAAGCCAACAAAAGTGAGGCAGGCGAGAAACGTTGGTAAAAAAATGATCGCGTTTTTTTTCTCAGCTACGGGTCCCATCTGTACAATTCCACTTGAAGATCATAAAAGTGTTAATGCCGAGTGGTATTCTACCATTTGTTTACCCAGGGTGTTAGAAAAAGTTCGCGAAAGACGATCCAAAAGCCGCGTTCTCCTACATCGTGACAACGCTTCTTCGCACACGGCCAACAAAACAAAGTCATTTTTAGCTTCCGAAATAGTACAACTCGTCACCCATCCTGCGCATAGCCCCGAACTAGCACCCTTTTTTTTTTTTTTTTTTTTTTTTAATTCGCGGAATTAAAAAAAAAAAAAAAAAGGTGGACCGGTGAGCCTGAGGCCGCGGCCGCTCTAACGTCCGTTGCCGGGCGTCTCTGGTTACTAGAAGAGGGTATGTCCAGTGGCGCCCTGTGATTTCTGTATTTTCCCCAAAATCAAAGATTTGATGAGAGGTTTCACTTTTACCAACTCCGAAGAGGCAGTGATAGCGTTCAATCAGCACGTAGAAAACATGCGTTCAGATCTGTGGTCCTCCTGTTTTAAAAAATGGTTCGTAGCAATAAACATAATATTTAGGTTTTAACATGTTGTTTTTTTAAGTTACGCAAAACTTATAGTGTGACCTATCTGTGGTACTCTGAACCTATATTAATAGTTATTTGTATTATGTACTTAGTAATATTTAGTTATTTCACAATGTACATTAGAAGTAATTAGAACCTACACATTCACTTATACCTACTTACGCGTAATTCTCAGCAGATGCACGGCGCAGCAGACCAAACAACCAGCTGTAGGTAAATTCCACTAGGATTGAATGTAATTTTGGTATTCGTTTATGTAGGTACAAGGTAATCACGGTAGGTACCTGCCTCCTGCCTGCCTCGTTCATTTGTGTCAGTGAATTCTTTTGTTGGCCTTATCTTTATTTATTTATACTTACTTACACTGAAAGTAGGTAGTTACCTACGTGGTGTAGATATCGAGTGGCGTGGGATCGCGGTTGTGAGCGACGTGCACCCTGTCTGCTGATGCCTCGGCCTTCCTAATGTAATCCAGTTATACCTAGTGGCGGAGCGAGTCGCCTGACCTGTGTGGTGTGTGCCGCCGCGGCCACACGCTACACAATCGACCGCATGCGGCGGCGAGGCTCGCAGACCGCTCGGCGCGGCCCGTGCCCTCGTGCAGGACGGACGCGGACGGGACGTACCTACTCGCAGCTCGGGCGCGGCACATCGGAGCGCGTCGGGACGTGGCAGGGGACTGGCGGACGCTACGTGCGGTGCGGACTACTTGACCGAGGGCATGTTGCCGCGCGGCTCGGGTGCTGACTGCCGCTGCGACCGCGGAGCGCCGCCTGTACCGCGCCTGCGCCCCACAGCGCCACCGCGCAGGCCCACACTCGTCCCCCACATACGACTGGCGAGAGCACTATACGAAGCCGTCGGCCGCAGTGGTGTCCTTTGGGAATGTTTTTATAAAGCGTCCTGTCACATCATTGCTCACTAAAATAATGATGGTAATGAAATTCACTTACTTTTCGTACCGTAATATTTATTTTGTGCGTGTGTACGTACCTAATTAAATTCCTCCCGAACGGATGGACCGATATTGATTGATATGACGCAGACTACTGATGGTGATGATGCTTCACGGGTTGTTTAACAACAAGTACCTACTATTGTAGTGATATCACGAATAATTTATGTTATACTGTACCTAGAACAGCTTAGACCCGCAAGGCGCGGGCGCCCCGTCTGTTTTTATAGAAAAGTATAACACACACTACCCAGAATTAGATATATTTGCACTTACAGATGCCAAGTTTACACCGCACCAGAGGTGTCTGCTGTACGAATTGCAGATTAGACCATGCGTTGAATACTGCTCTCACCTCTGGGATGGCTCCGCGAAGTATTTGCCGGACGCACTCGACGCTATGCAGCGACGCACTGTTCGCATTATAGACTGTCCGGAGGTAACGGGAAGCCTTGAGCCGCTAGCTCAAGGTGCGGTGTAAAGAATCGCTTTACCTTGTTCAGTATTCCTAGTTTCCGCGAAGCTAGCCCAATACATCTCTCAATGTATTTTGTGTTATTGAGCTCTCGACGAACGTCTATGCCAAGGATGTCTAGATTGTCCTTCATTGGTAATATTGCATTCTGAAGAGTGGGTAGGGGAAGGAAAGGGGATTTTTTCGGTGTAAATGCACACGCCTGTGTTTTGCGGGCATTGAACTCGACCAAGTTCTTGGCACCCCATTGGGAGATACTGTCGAGATTTCGGTCGAGATCAGCTACGAGATATCGTCTCTCCTCCTCTATCACAGATCGCTCCGCCGTCGGACGAACCGAGTAACTCCCGTGTAATGTGCTGTCATCTGCATAGCAATGAATGTTCCCGAGGGAAAGCATATACCCGCACTCGGCGCTCGTATAAAAAACTGGCAATCCAGCTGCACAGTTGAGGAGGTAGACCATATGCCGGAAGCTTGGAAAGGTGCGAAGCATGCCAGACCCTATCGAAAGCTTTGGCGATGTCCAGGCTTATAGCCAAGGACTCGCCGAACTTTTCCATAGCCTCACCCCAGACATGCGTGACGAATGCCAGGAGGTCACCCGTTGATCGTTTTGGCCTGAAGCCATATTGCCGATCATTGATTAGCGAGTGATCCTCCAGGTATCGCATGAGCTGCTTATTGATAAGGAGCTCGAGCACCTTGCAAATGACTGAGGTGACAGCTATGGGTCGATAGTTGCCTGGATCGGATCGATCCCCTTTCTTGGGGATCGGTTGTACGTTCGCCTCTTTCCAGACCTCCGGCACGAGGCATACAGGCCTCGTGTCATACTCTATAGAGTATGACAGGCGGTACAGACGCGTTAATACTGGAGACAACTCAGCAGCACATTTTCGTAGCACCACCGCCGGAATGCCATCAGGGCCACTGGTTTTCCGCGTGTCGAGTGACCGCAGCACTGCCCGTACATCACATTGCCTGATAACAATATCAGGCATAGTGTGGCCACAGTTGGCGATGGCGGGGGGCTGCAGGCCACGGTCATCGACACGGGAATTAGCCGCAAAGAGGTCTGTGAGCATGTCCGCCTTCTCTTGGGCTTTGTGAGCCAGTGATCCATCAGGAAAACGCAGTGGTGGCAGCGAGGGTTGGCAAAAATTTTACTGTACGGCTTTGGCCAGTTGCCAGTATTCACGGCTGCCCGTGGGATGGGATGTGAGCTCCTGACCAAGCCGCGCAACGCGCTGGGCATCCGCTCTCTTGAAGGCCCTCTTGCTGAACCTAGTGGCCCTATTGTACGCTGCTTTGAGGCGGTTCACGTTCGGGTCACGTGCCGACCGAGCCCTGACCCAGGCGCGATATGCCGACTGTTTTTTTCTGGACTGCCTGAAATTAAATGATTTATTTATTTGTATAGGTCAATAAATGGCTCTTACAAACGTCAGTAAGTACTTAAAATAAAAAATGTTATTGGTTCTATATTTACATGTAATGCCAGATTCGCAAAGCAATAAGTAGAACCGAGAGAAAGAACCTGGCAATAAAACTCTCGGTCACTCTTTTTCAATAATTTACTCATTTACACATTTTCTTAAGACTAAATGTGGACGAATATACATTGGTCTCGTGTCAGAATCAAAAAGCGTGTATAATGCAAAAAAAAACTGTCACCTAAGTACAAAATATGCTACAATTACGGCATTTTAGGAGGCGGCTGCACCATGCTCAAGCCGGACACTTTTATCATTAAGGTAATCAACTGTCTTATAATATGCTTTTTGACATAAAGTGGTCTTTATAAAGGTTTTAAATTTACTGTCGGGCATACAAAGGACCGATTCAGGCAATTTATTATAAAAGCGTATACCCTCCCCCTTGAAAGAATGAGTAACCTTGCTAAGCCGATAAAACGGAGGGAGTAGTTTATTTTTATTACGTAGATTTCTGTCTGTAACGTCACTTACTTTAGTATAGCTAGATATATTTTTCCTGACATACCTACAGTATGTTATCAAATATATATTGGGAACCTACAGTTAAAACATTAATATCTTTAAATAGCTCCCTAAGAGAATCTCTCTTACCTAAACAATAAATGGCACGGACTGCCGTCTTTTGTAATATGAAAATTGTTTCTATATCTGCTGCATTTCCCCAAAGTAGTATTCCATAGGACATCAAGCTATGAAAGTAACCAAAGTAAACTAGCCTAGCAGTAGCTACATCTGTCAACTGTCTAATCCGTCTCACAGCATATGCAGCAGAGCTAAGCTTATTAGCTAAAATGGTGATATGGCCACCCCATTGTACCTAATTTAGAATCTATTGTTATTTCTAAAAAGGTAGTGTTATTTACAAATTCTAACCTTTGGCTACCCAGCACGACATGGACGTTTGGTTGTCTGACATTGGGCATTGTAAATTTAACGCATTTGGTCTTTTCTGCATTCAACAATAGGTTGTTTGTAGAAAACCAATTTGAAATATCATTTAAAATATTATTAACATTATTCGCATCTGTACTATGCCGATTTACTTTGAATATAAGTGATGTATCATCCGCGAACATTACTATTCCAGCTTGTGCCTCGATCATGCAAGGCAAGTCATTAACATAAACCAAGAAGAGAAAAGGCCCTAGAATTGATCCCTGAGGTACGCCTATTTTGACGTTAGTTCCGCTTGACTTAACGTTGCTCACATTAACAGTCTGCAGCCTATCTGTCAGGTAAGATTCTAATAGTTCTAAGGATTTTTTGTCAAAACCATACCGACGTAACTTTAGCAATAGTGTCTCTATATATAATATAAAATAGTGCAAATAGTGCCTCGGCACATTCACGCCCGAACCAGGGGCGAGCTTTGCGGATGCTGGCGACATCAGTGAAAGGGATATAATATTCTATCCCTAGACTGATCTCGCCAGCAACGGCAGCAGCGCTATCCGAAAGCGCCTTCCCTACAAAGCAGCGCTGGCTCCACGGGACGGACGCAAAGTAATCGCGGAGACCGTCCCAGTCTGCCGACGAGTAGTGCCATAGTCGTCGAGTCATTTGCTCAGCACGAGCAGGCGGTGGCACTTGGAAGCTGACGTGCATCACACAGTGGTCGGAAGTGCCCAGTGGGGCGCGTACCGACACACTGTACTCGGCTGGGCGACTCGTCAGCAGTAGATCCAGCAAGGCGGGCGTGTGGTCTGACCTGTCAGGTATCCGGGTGATCCCCTGTACCATCTGGGTCAGCCCGTGGGAGAGAGCGAATTCATGGGCGGTTCGTCCCGCATGATCGGTCCTAAGGGACCCCAGCCACTCAACGTGATGACCGTTAAAGTCCAACCAGGTCAGCGTTCGGGAACCGCACCTGCGCATCGTCAGCGATTTCGCTGAGGTATTCGAAAAGCCTTGTTGTCCCAGTGTCCCCTGTGTGGGAGCGGTAGACGCACACGTAGATCTGGCTCATAGAGCCATGATCCACGTGCAGCCAAAGGACGGAGTAGGAGGGGTTCTCTAGACAGCGCAACCGGCGGCAGCAATAATCCGCCCTAACAAACACGCACACTACGGCTTTGTCGCGGAATTGTTCCTCAATGACATAACCCGGGTAACAGAGGTAAGACGTGTCGTCAGGGTGGCGTATCTGTGTCTCCGTCAGGAAGCCACCACATGGGTACCGTAATATACGAACCTCGTCCGTTAATCAGCAGGTGCGCCACTAGTAGGTGAGGTCGCTGGGGCCCGATAGATGTAAAAAGGGCCCCTGTGCACCCAAACCGATGCCACTATCCTACCTTCTCCCTTCCGATCTCGAACAATGCATGCCACTCACACTGTCGAAAACATTTCGTGAGAACCAAATGTTTTAAACGTTAGTTTCTCTGCCGAACGATAGAGTCCGGAACACCCGAACACCCTGCCTGCGCACGTCACACGTGCTTCCCACGTATACCCTGGGTTCATGTTTGAAAGTAACAATTGGTATATTATGTAACTTAAAAAGTAGGTAGGTACTGGCTAAAATTAAAAGATATTGACAGGGGATGTCAATGTAACATTTGGCTTTGGCCATGTACTAAAGTCAAATTTGAAATGTTAAACTAAATAAATAATGATTTAGGTAGATACGCGGTAATTCTTGAACACTGATTTGATTGGGGTTGTGGCAACACTACGGCTAACATCTGTTCGCATTTCGTCTTGTACATATTTATTTTAATTTATTATTAATATTTTCGATAATTAGGGCTAAAATTCATCACAAAACACAATCTTACCATTATCAAAGTGTATCTAGGTAAAAATCAGTGTAAAATAAATAAGAAATTAGTGATATTTGCGTACTGCTGATTTTGTTTTACCTGCTAAAAGTCAATGACTGTTTGAAAATTTTAAAAGTGAAACTTTATCAACTCGGATTTAATGTGATTTGAGTGATTTTTATACAGGTAATCGTACTAATAAATAATTACTTATTATCGTACCTGTTAGTTTTTGAAGTTGTAGTGTATTCAATTATTCTTTTTGACATTACTTACGTATTTATTTGTGTACTTAGTGTATTCATCAGGTAGCTTTTTAGTATCTAAGTCAGTATAAATTTATAATATCGTAATGCCAGTCACACGTAGCATGTATTCTGCTCGCCGTGATGAGGCTAAACAAGAAGATATCTTGAGAAAACTTGACCTGACATTGAAGGAATTAGAGGTATCCAAAACGTTGATTAAACAGTTGCATAGGGAAAGAGATGAAAATGAAAAGGAACTATTAGATAGCCTAAATAAATACGACTTCATAAAAAAGCAGATGCCTGAGATGCACACAGAGAATAGGTTAGTGTTAGATGAGCGGGACAGATTACAAAATATTGTGACTGGGTTCAGAGAGTGTAGTGACGAGTATGAACAGGGTCTCAAGCGCATGTCAGTCTTGGAACAGGAACTGCACGAAGCCCACCACCTCATTTCCCACCTTGAGGCTGAGAAACGTGACACCATAGTATCCCATACCCATAACTTGTTTGAGGAGTTAGTTGATAGTGTGCCCAGCCTTGTTGCTACTGAACCCAGCTTAGAACCCACAATTACTATAGATTTAACAAAGGATGATACCTTAACAGCTCATTGTTCCAATCACAAGATGGGCATAGTTGAGTGCAGTAGAAACAAAATTAAGAAATATGTGAAAATTAATAAATACATAAGAAAAACACAAAAACTTATTAAAAGACAAAAAAGTATGTACAAAAAAGTCAAGTATATTAATGAGAGAAGGCAACTAGGCGATGAACTTGACATGTATTCATTATTAATTGAAAATAATATCTCTGATCATAATTTATAACAATATTTTAAAGTTAGAATCAGAAATTAATAATTTTAAAAAATCACTAGACATAATGACTGACAGGTATTGTAATGTTAAAAGTGAGTATCAGGAATACATTCTGGCCATGAAGGATCTTATGAGTCCAAATTCCACATTGACATCAAACAACCATTTAATTAGTCCTGAGCCGGTGTGTAAGTCCTCGCTGACTTCAAACATAAGCCCTTCACTTGAGTCAAACAAGAAACCCAGTGGTTCCTTCACCAAACAAAATATGATTAAATCTGAAATAGTGATGTTTTGTGATGAATTAGGGAAATCAATGGGTCAGTTACTTAGTTCATATTTAGAACAAAATGTTACTAACTATTGTATGCCGGGATTAACTTACTGTAACATTATAAAAAAAATTTAAAATTGTAATTTAAACAGCAGCTGTACACTTTTAATTTTGGTGGGAGATAGGGGAAATGCAGACAGAAATTTAATTGTAAATTGTTTAGAATTACTGAGCTTATTAGATGTTAAAAACATTATTTTATTCACACTTCCTTATAGCCGTAGCTTGTCACAGGCCGCAAAACAATCTTAGATATAAGCTAAATCAAACAATACATACATTGACATTTCATAATCCAAATAAATTCCATCTAATTGACATTAACATGTATTTAGAAAATAAATTGTTATTGACGGAAGATAAATTCTATTTGAATAGATATTTTAAGAGACAGATAGCATCTTCGCTATCATATTTTATTAGTTATTCAGCCAAAAACTTGGCTAAACAATCTGCTTTTATTGAGCAGAAAAGTGACAATGTTTGACTTGTGACCTTGGAATCTGTTCCAAAAAAGGGTGACAATAATTTAAACTTAGTTGTAGGACAATAGAGGAAATCCCTAGCAAATTAAATTTAAGGACGAAGGAAAAGTCTATGTTCATGAATATAATTCATCAAAATATTGAAGGCTTTTCTGGCAAAGAGTTAGAACTAGAATTATTTTGAAATGAAAAACGTATCCATGTACTTTGTTTAACTGAACACTGGTTAAAAAAACATGAACTCTTAGTTAATATTGATAATTATAAAATCATTAGTGCGTTTACTAGAGATTCCGCTATAAGAGGTGGGTCTCTCATTTTAATTAATGACAAATTAAAATCAAAAGACCGAAAAGACGTAGTAGCACTCACAAGTGAGCGAAATATTGAACTATCATGTGCAGAGCTAGAACAATATATTATTATTAGCGTCTATAGACCTCCTTCTGGAGATTACTACCTGTTTGAGTCCATAATGGAGGAAGCCTTAAAAAAGGTATGTTTTTTTTTTTTTTTTTTTTTATATTTGGTTCGCCAAATTGACGCCGCCCGCCTGGTGGTAAGTCGTGACGACGTCTAGCGATTGTGGGCCACTCTCACAGCACACATTACTATTGAGAGTGGCCCTCAACTTGACGACCTACTGATGTGCCTCTTCACGCTCCGCTTAAAGAACCCAGGATTATATGTGGGAGGAAACACGTGCACAGGCAGGGCGTTCCAGGCCACTATCGTTCGGCAGAGAAACGAACGCTTAAAACGTTCGGTTCTCGCGAACATGCTATCCACTGTGTGGGGGTGGCATCTCTGCCCGGCACGAGTCGTTCGGGATCGGAAGGAAGAGGGTGGGATCAGATTGAAGAGCTCTTCAGAACATGTAAATGTAAGAAGACTATAGTTGTATGTGGCGATTTTAATATTATTATTTTAGAAAACTCTCAGAACTCGCTAAGGTTCCTCAACCTTTTTAAATCTTTTAACTTAAAAAATCTTTTTTGTGAACCAACTCGCACCACAGCCGCATCAGCTACCTGCTTAGATAATATTTTTTCTAACAGCGATGTAGATGAGAAATCTATAATACATTTTATAAATTCAGATCATGCAGGTCAGTTAGCTAGATTTAAGTACCAACATGTTCCATTATCAAAAAATATTGTTTGTAGACCAATCACAACTTATAGATTAGAAAAATTTAAAGAAAACATTAAGAATAAAGTACCTCTTTTGGAGTTGAATAATGATAAAAACCCGAATGATCATTACGGAGATTTGTTCGGAGTAATCAAATACGAATGTGATAACATTTTCACTAAAAAAACAATAACTGTAAATCAATTCAAAATTAAATTTAGTGATTGGGCAACGCCAGGAATCTATAAAAGTAGAAGGAAATTATATGAATTATACGAGACAAAGGCATCTACTAATGAGCCACAAGTAATTGAACAGATTAAAAAGTACTCCAAACTATTCAAAAAAGTATGTTCAACAGCTAAATCTAATTATATACGGGCTAAAATTGAAAAATCTGATAATAAAACGAAGGCAATATGGAATGTTATTAACAAAGAAACTTGTAAAGCAAGGTCACGTGATCGATCCTTCGAGTTAAAAATAGATGATAAACATATTAAAACTGATTCTGAAGTGGCCAATGCATTTGAATCTTTTTTCACAAATGTTCCAATCACCACTACAAATAAGTTAAATTCGTCAAAAAACGTAACCAATTCTCTTCTTAAATCTAGTGTTGATAAATGTAGAATTAACTTTGATTTTCAGTATATTGACTCTGTCACTATACTTAAAACTTTTAAACAACTAAATATAAAAAATACCGAGGATCTTTGGGGCATTTCAACTAATATAATAAAATCAATAGTGCCCGCTATAGCGCCTCACCTTGCATTCATATTCAATAAATGTATAGATGAAAATCAGTTTCCTATTCTTATGAAGTACAGTAAAATCATTCCTTTATTTAAAGCAGGAGACAAAAGTGATCCTTCAAATTTTCGACCTATTTCCATACTCCCATCCCTCAGTAAAATTTTTGAAAAAATAATATTTAATCAATTGCTTTCACATTTTACAGACAATAAGTTACTTCATAACAAACAGTTTGGTTTCACTAAAGGCAGGAACACAACGGATGCAGGAGTTGCACTTGTGAAACATATATTTGATGCTTGGGAGGAAAAGCAGGATGCCATTGGTATATTTTGTGATCTATCAAAAGCTTTTGATTGTGTTGATCATGAGACTTTGCTACTGAAATTGGGTTATTATGGTGTTTCGAACAGCTCACTTGGCTTACTCGAGTCTTACCTCACTGGTAGAGTACAAAAAGTAAACATTAATGGCACCGACTCTTCTGGCGCCTCATTAGTCATGGGAGTACCCCAGGGCTCGATATTAGGACCCCTTTTATTCTTAGTATACGTAAACGATCTTCCTTATTTCACTAAAAATCTTTGTGAGATAGTATTATTTGCTGATGATACATCATTAATTTTTAAAAGTGATAGACAAAAAGTAGCACTTGACGATGTAAATAATACCCTTTCGAAAATATTGCATTGGTTCACAAGTAACAACTTGCTGCTCAATGCGAAGAAAACAAAATGTGTAAAATTTACTATGCCCAATGTTAGACAGGTGGATACTCATATTACTATGAATAATGAATTAGTTCAAATAGTCAATACCACAGTTTTTCTTGGGATAACTCTAGATAGTAAACTACAATGGGGTCCTCATATCACAGCCTTGGCAGGAAGACTTAGCTCAGCTGCCTATGCGGTTAGAAAGATAAGGTCACTGACTGACGAAAAAACGGCACGATTAGTTTATTTTAGCTACTTTCATAGCGTTATGTCATATGGTCTGCTGCTGTGGGGCTCAGCTGCCGATATTGAGACAATATTCATATTACAGAAACGAGCTATACGAGCAATCTATAGACTCGGACCCCGTGACTCGCTGAAAGAACTATTTAAAGAAATTAATATTTTAACAGTTGCTTCTCAATATGTTTACGACAACATCTTATATGTACGGAAGAACATAGATCTCTTCAAAAAAAATTCCGATAACCATAGTTTTAATACAAGAAATAAAAATAAACTGGCAATGACAAAAATTAGACTTCATAAAGTTGGTAATTCGTTTGTAGGCAAATGTATAAAAATTTATAATAAAATTCCTCAGGATTTGGTTGACATGCCTCTTAGTAAGTTTAAAATAGTAGTTAAAAAATGTTTGATGATGAAAGGCTACTATAATGTAGACGAATATCTTAATGATAAAAATGCATGGTCACCCTAATCTTCTGTTGTTGGCCACTCGTATAATACAATATTAACTAATTGTAACAATGTAAACAAAACAATATTAAAAAAGAAAATGGATAATCAACCTGAGTTTGTTGCTGGTCTCTTCTCAGGAGAACCAAATTACCGAACCAGCGAAAGAATCATTTTCTAATGGTTATTTATGTACTTACTTAATTTAGTATTTTTATAATATTACTTGACAAAATTGTAAAATTTTGACATTCATATGTGCTCTTTATGTGCCTAAACTGAATAAATGAAATTGATTCTTGATTCTTGATTCACTTCCCGTTCGATAAATTTAGTAGGTATCTACATAGTTTCTTTTGAAATTTTTGTCGATTGTGTACCGAAACCTTTTCTTAGTAGGTATCTACCTAGTTTCTTTTGAAATTTTAGTCGATTGTGTACCGAAACCTTTTCTTAGTAGGTATCTACCTAGTTTCTTTTGAAATTTTAGTCGATTGTGTACCGAAACCTTTTCTTAGTAGGTATCTACCTAGTTTCTTTTGAAATTTTAGTCGATTGTGTACCGAAACCTTTTCTTAGTAGGTATCTACCTAGTTTCTTTTGAAATTTTAGTCGATTGTGTTCCGAAACCTTTTCTTAGTAGGTATCTACCTAGTTTCTTTTGAAATTTTAGTCGATTGTGTACCGAAACCTTTTCTTAGTAGGTATCTACCTAGTTTCTTTTGAAATTTTAGTCGATTGTGTACCAAAACCTTTTCTTAGTAGGTATCTACCTAGTTTCTTTTGAAATTTTAGTCGATTGTGTACCGAAACCTTTTCTTAGTAGGTATCTACCTAGTTTCTTTTGAAATTTTAGTCGATTGTGTACCGAAACCTTTTCTTAGTAGGTATCTACCTAGTTTCTTTTGAAATTTTAGTCGATTGTGTACCGAAACCTTTTCTTAGTAGGTATCTACCTAGTTTCTTTTGAAATTTTAGTCGATTGTGTACCGAAACCTTTTCTTAGTAGGTATCTACCTAGTTTCTTTTGAAATTTTAGTCGATTGTGTACCGAAACCTTTTCTTAGTAGGTATCTACCTAGTTTCTTTTGAAATTTTAGTCGATTGTGTACCGAAACCTTTTCTTAGTAGGTATCTACCTAGTTTCTTTTGAAATTTTAGTCGATTGTGTACCGAAACCTTTTCTTAGTAGGTATCTACCTAGTTTCTTTTGAAATTTTAGTCGATTTTGTACCGAAACCTTTTACATTTTTTTCACCGCAAATAAAGTTGTTTGGATCACGGCAAGACGGTATTTGACGACATATGATATGCATAGGGCAGCAGGCACCTATGCTGCAAGCTGATGCAATCCAGCAAGTCGTTGCTGAAGAGATAGTGACGATACAAAATGTGATACCGTAAAATCATACAACTATGATCCTAAGGTACAACTATGGTCCAAATGCACTATGTCGCTTAAAGACACCTAAAATTACAACTAGTGACATCTAGTGTTACTTTCTGTAAGTTTTATGTTGTTGTGACATCTAGTGTTACTTTCTGTAAGTTTTATGTTGTTCTAGCTATAGGGTATGTGTTTTTATCGATATTGCGAAGATGACGGTAGGTGTATCCGACCAGTGAGCAATACCATTGTAAACTTGTTTGAACACGTTACTTTTCGCTGCAAACTTTAATTTGAAAAAAATAGTTATTGTTCGTGCTTTTCCTGTCGATTGGTAAGTTATTCATATACCAAAGGAACTATTAGTTTTTCTCAAATAGTTAAGGATATTAAATTTAGTGAAAAAAAATTGAAATTTCGTACTATGATTTCAACTATAGGCCTAATAATTTTTTGGGCCATATTTGTAAACTATCTACTTGATTCATTGCAGAACGAGCTGCGATGTCTAGAAGAAAGCCATGTGCTAGGTCTTATAAATTTTATAGTGCACGGCAGTTGCAACTTTGTATTTCTGATATAGAGAATAAAGTTCTGACTCAAAGAGAAGCTTCTGCAAAGTACAAAATACTGAGGAGTTCGATAATTCTAAAACTTAAAGCAATCAAACTTAACAAGGTGAGAAACCCTGGACGACAATGCGTTTTTACTGATGATGAGGAAATTTCATTTGTGGAACATGCAATACAAATGTGCAAATTGGGGTCTCCCATTACAGTGTTCGATTTACGTTGTATAGTTAAGGTATATTTGGAGAAAAAAGGTCGAACAGTGCCCCAATTCAGCAATAATTTACCTGGTCGAACATGGGTACAATGTTTTCTTAAGAGGCATAAAAACGAACTTTCACAGAGATTGTGTAGCAATATTAAAAGAGTTCGTGCTGCGGTCAACGAGGAGACCATTAAAAACTATTTTGGCCATCTAAAAATGGAAACAGAGGGAGTTCCACCACATTTAATTTATAATTACGATGAAACTAATCTTGTTGACGATCCCGGGAAAAAGAAAGTGCTTACAAGGCGGGGGACTAAGTATCCCGAGGCAATAAAAAACTCCACGAAAGCGGCATTTAGTTTGATGGTATGCGGAAATGCGGCTGGCCAGATTCTTCCGCCTTACGTGAATTATAAGGCCGATAATATGTGGGATACTTGGACAGAGGGTGGGCCACCTAATACGCATTACAACCGATCTAGTTCGGGATGGTTCGATATGCACAGTTTTGAAGACTGGTTTTTAGCACACCTGTGCTTCGACGAGAAGAGGGAAGAAAAGTCGTAATTGGGGACAATTTAAGTTCCCACATAAGTGCAAAGGTCATAGAGGCGTGCCAACAATCTAACATTGCGTTTGTTGCTTTGCCGCCAAATAGCACTCACCTTACACAACCTCTCGACGTTGCGTATTTTAGACCTTTTAAGTTACACTGGAGACGAGTTTTAGATGAGTGGAAGAGCAAGAGGGATGGTCAAGTTTTGCCAACTATTCCGAAAAATACCTTCCCTTCTTTGCTGAAGCGTTTGTGGGACAGTGTGATGCCTAGAAGTGAGGCCAATCTAAAAGCTGGATTTATGTAGACAGGTATTTATCCAACAAACGAGACCCCGGTGTTACAACGTTTGCCAACCTACAGAGAAGTAGAGCATGTTGATTCGAGCCTTATATCAAAGTCATTTGTAGAGTTTCTAGAAAATAAAAGAAATACAGTGGTCGGTCGTGCCGGAACAGGCAGAAAAAAGAAGTTGAATGTACCTGCTGGAAAAAGTATCACGTCTGAAGAAATACAAGCCATATCAGCAACACCTACAACATCTCAATTGAAGCCATCTAAAAAGAAAGCTAGAGTAATGATTGCTGACAGCGATACCGATGATTCTTTAAATGAAAACGTCGTAGAATTGGCAAACGATTCTGATTCTGATCGTACTTTCGTTGAAGAATTTGAAGACCAGGATCCAGTAGAATTTGTAAACAAAGAAAATCAATCTTCAAATAACAGAGCTATCTCCCCGAGCTGCAAATCGATCCCAGAAGAAAATGATTTTGTCGTTGTCGAATACGAAGGTGATTTATGGCCAGGACAAATTCAAACCAAAGAAGTTAATGGGGCTTATGTAAAGCGCTGGACACGTTGCGGGCTTTCTTGGAAGTGGCCTGAAAAGGATGATATTATTTTTTACCCATCCCATAAAATTAAATTTAAAATTAAACACCAACAAAAATGACCACCAAACGAGCTTTATTCAGGGTTGAATATAAGTGGGGAAAACCAAAAAAATTACATTTTTTTTTTCTTTTTTACTTAATTTTTTATCCTATTTTTGTGTAAACTTTACCTACTAAATGTTGAACTGTAGGTATTAATATTTCTTTTTTTAATAGTTTGATGAGTAAAACCTCCGTAAGAGTAATAGGGTTCTCAGAGTATAACTGGCAATAAAAGTTTATTTTTTTAATTTTTATTGGATTTTATTGTATTTTTCGGGCCTATTATGGGTTAGAAACGTTATACATTACCAAAGATGCTTCCAACTATAGTGTGAATTTAATATAAGAACGTTTTAAATGGTATTTTGCTACATGACTATAGTTGAAAACATTGCAGGCAACAATGGTCCAAAGTTAAAAATAAAAAAAAGCGGGTAATGGCAATACTTGTTCAATGTTAATAAATGTATGTTATTCAGTGCTATATTTATTAATAATAAAACCTTCTACATTATTTTATATAATACCCGTTTATTATAAAATCAACAATATGTAGGACCATAGCGGAATTTGGACCATATTTGTGTGATTTTACGGTACTTATCCAGATTGTGGTCACGTTTTCATATTATTTGCGAAGTGGCTGAAACGCACCTTGGCCAAAACCACAAGACTACCCATAAATAAGACCGATTTTTACATCACAGGGACAAAAAAAATGTAGGTACCTATCATGCGCTTAGTAGGGCCGAGCTACTTGGGTCCCTTAACTCTCTATTATACGATACACAAACAACAAAAGTACTAGGAGTACAGAACTACCAAAGAGCACTCGCCAACTCTTATTTCGCTCAGTTTGGTTTATTCAAAATGTGTTCGAAGAAGTTTTGTTCAGAAACCATTCACCTTCGATCGTGCTTAAAAAATGTCATATAGATTCTTCTGTTTTATGCTTTGATGAGGTAGACAGAGCTGTTTATTGTAGGTAGGTACACATATTTCGTTAGTCACATTGATGATGAGGCCATCTTTTATTATAAATGACACGAACCTCGAATAAAATACTAGGACTACAGAACTACATAACCACACTCGAAATCTCATTCGAATCTCGATCCGTTCAGTTAATTTAAATGTGTCAACAGGTGCACCGAGTAGGTACAGATGAAAATGATTGTCCATTATAAAAGACACAAAACTCAAATGTACCAGGAATACATAACAACAAGAGTCTTCAAGATTAGAGAGACTGACCATAATATACTACTAATAAAAAATATTGGATAGAAACAGGCGTTACTTGGCGAAAATCCATGACAAAACAATGGTAAGTAAAATGTTTTTAAGAAAAAACCTTTTAAATTTATATAATAGCATTAATTTTTCGCAGAATTAAAAGGACAACAAAACGTCGACAATTGTTTCGCCTCTAAACGAGGCATTATCAAGACTGTCTCAGAGAGAACAGCAAAATTCGTGGTTGGAACGTTTTTGCTTATAAGTAAACGCGTGCAAATTTCATTATCGCGATGTAGGATTCTTTACAATAACTAATGTGGGTAGAAACCTCAGATCATGCTAACTAAGTTCCAAAAATAGGTATTCACCAATACTTGACCTTATTTGTTTGATTTAATTACTATCTTTTGATAAGTTGCGTAGAAACCCAAATGACACACACAAACCAACAACAATTAATGTGTCCGTCTGTTCGTAAATAGATTAAGTAAGGGAGATGTGTGAAAATCTACTTGCTCGTTGAGTAAGGTGTCCGCATCTCTTCTAATTATTTCTAGCCTTTCCCAAACACTTAACTTGAACCCTTTCTCACATAAACGTAAAACTTTAAAAGTGTTACTATTGTTCAAGGAATGACCAGTGTCAAGAAGATGCTTCGCGAAGAGAGACTTATCAGGACAAGCATTGCGGGACGCCGCTCTATGTTCCTTATATCTAATATCGAAGGACCTGCCAGTCTGTCCCACATACTTCAAACCACATTCATCACAACTCAACAAATAAACACCTGATCTGCGTGAGACCGACACCGAATCCTTGCCATTACATAGCTCCCTCAAGGTGTTCTGCGTTCTAAAAGCAACAAATATACTACTTTCCCTCATGATCTTAGCTATACTCAACGAATCGGATATAATAAATGAAAACTAGCCTTTCTGCGTTTTTTATTTAATAATGAGTGGACCATTCCTACGTCATAGCCATTACTTTGTGCTATGTAGCAAATGATGGACAATTCCTCACCAAATGCCTGTGGGCTCAACGGTACCGCCAGTAACCTGCTCAGTAAGCTGTGGAAAGCTGCCATTTTATGTTGCCATGGGTGATTGGATGAGTAAGGAATAACTGTGTCTGTAACTGTTGGTTTCCTATAGATACGGAACTCATGAACACCGTTCCTTCTAGTAATTGAAAGGTCCAAGAAATTGAGAGTGGAATCTGTCTCCAACTCTAGTGAAAAATCAATTCTAGGGTGTACTGAGTTCAACTTGAAGACAAGGACACTGAGCTGACGTTTTGTTCCTGTCCAACATATAATAATATCATCCACATATCTAAAATAGTACAAGACATGAACGTTCCCAACTATGTGGTTAGTCTCGAATGCATCCATAAATATTTCAGCTATTAAAGGACTGAGTGGCGATCCCATAGCCAAACCATTCCTCTGTAGAAAAAAACTGTTGTTGAACTGAAAGTAATTCTGAGTCATACACAATCTTGTTAGGTTATAAATTTCTTCTATTTTATTGAAATTGATCCTTTTTATTGTTAATTTGTATTTTAAAATATCTAATACTTCATTATACGGTACGTTAGTGAACAAACTTTTTACGTCCAAAGACACAAGTTGAGCATTGAAAATTCACAATTCACACAAAGTTTGTGAGTATGTATGGATGGATGTTTGTTACTCTTTCACGTAAAAACTACTGAATGGATTTTAATGAAACCTTACAATAATATAGCTTATACATCAGAATAACACATAGGCTACAATTTATAAAGATATTGTGTGAATTGTTCAAAATATGACGATAAGTGTCATGTAAGTAGGAAGCGACGATGACAAACCGAGTGCGCGATACTACGGAACGGGAAAAATCCAAATTACTACGCGGACGAAGTCGCAGGCGACTACTAGTAAGTCATAAAATAACTAGGAGCTGCGGTCGCTGCCGTGGTACTGCGCTGCGGCATGCAAGTGAGCGAAGAGACTTGTGACCTGTGTTGCCGTTTCAAATAAAATAAAGTCTCCAGATCTCGATGTAAAAGTCCCTAGATATTGAAAAAACTGTATTTAAAAAATCCGCTAGAAGTCGCTAAATATTTCAATTTATTCAGTGGTAAGAATTGTAGTATAAATTAATGCAAATTTGGATAATCACGCATTTATTCATATCAGTCATAACTATATCGGCAAAAAAGAAAAGAAAAACGGAGACTAAAGGTTCAAGCAATCAAAAATTTCGTCATCTATTGCGTCAATTTCGACTTCGACCACTTCCAACTGTCTTGAAACAGCAGAAGTTGATGGTTCCACTAAAAAAGCTGACGTGGAAGGTGCTACTGAAGCAGTTGGTTTTTTAAGGCTTGTTGTGATTTTTGTCAGGATATCATCTGGCAGAACATACCTATGGCAATTATGTTTTAAAATTTTAAGCTGATTCCTTATAAGAAGAATGGTGGTTGAAGCCAGTCTGTTCCTCAATATGTTTTTTATTGTATTCATTTGACTGAACAATCGTTCCTCTTCTGCGTTGGAATGTGGTAATTTTTATGTCAGCAAATTTTGAATCCACGAACACCTCTTTGCACTATTCAACCAGATGGTCTACTTGAGAAATGGCACTGTACTCTGCTACAAATAAAGCGAGCTTACTTTCAGCTTTTTGAGTATATTTATTCGTCCTTGAAGCTGGAGTAAAACAAATTGTTGATTTTTTCATTTCACATTTTTGTTTGTGTTTCTTAGTATCAGCGTGTTTACTTAAATCATTTAATTTGGCGAATATTTCGCACAGAGTAAGGTAAATATTTCGCTATGGCAAAACGAGCAAAAGGCTTTCGTTTGACCGGTAAAAACAGGTTTTAACCACATTTTAACTTCGTCTTGCTTCTCCCATTCTGGTCTATATTTCTGAGCATGTTTTCTTTCTTATAGGAATATCCATTTCTACGAATTTGGTATAATAACAACTTGATCATAATATTCACTATTTTACGAAGTACAAAACGCAAGTTTAGTTTGTTTTTCAAATAGGTTTGCCAATAGTCCTCGTATCTTTCTTTAAACAATGGTTATGAATATTAATGGCAGATAAACCGATATTTGAGACTTTGTTTGGTAGAGTGAGAGACCACTAGATAGAATATGTTCTCTAGCAGGGGATTCCCCAAGAAACCAATAGTCATTCGTGGTGTTACTAGTAACTACATTTAGATTTTCACTAAAATAATTTTGTTATTACATTATTGAAAAAAATGTTTCATTTCTTCTAAGGTAGCTTTGTATACAAGAAATCGTTAGAAGTCGCTAAAAAAAATTAAGTCGCTAGATGGTAATAAATAGTCTCTAAGCCCATCAAAAATCCGCTAGATCTAGCGACAAAGTCGCTAAAGCGGCAACACTGCTTGTGACGTCGGCGTGTGACGTCACGCGGGTTGGTGCGAGCAAGACGGACGATCAAGCTGTTCGGCGTCTCAACGATTATATATAAGCGAGGAACGCGATGTCTCATTCTCTTGTGTAGCCTACGACTTCTACAGGTGACGTTCTCTGTTCTACTGAGCACACGTCCCGTGATTCTGTGACCTGTAACCTCAGACTAAAAGAATAACATAGACGGAACGAATAGAACTAGCGAGTGAAGCCGCCAAAAGGGATACTATATAGCAATGGGATACCATTTCGCTCGCCACTCCTTTGTGAGCAGCGAGTGTGTACGCACGTGCGATCACGGTTGAACAAAATATTATAAATATGCCGTATTGTGTGGTGAAAAGGTGTAAAAACACTTCAATTATTCATAGAAAGAATGCTGGATTATCGTTTCATAAGTAATTAACTATTTCTTATTAGATTTCATAACATTTTTCTAAATATTTTAGTTGCACAAACTAGGAACACAAAACCTCCGCCATATCATACAGAGTTGCCATAATTTTTTCATCATTTCCACAAAATATTTAGCAGTATTTATGGGAATTTATAAAGTACGGAGTTAAAAAAAAAATCAGTGTCATCAATGTTGACAACCTCGATGTTTCTAATCATCATCATCATCATTCGTGCGTTAGTCCCGAACTCCCGATCACATCTGTGTCCGGGATCTACTTAATACGTGGCTTGGTTATTTCGGCAATCTTGGAATTGACCGCTGTCTGACCTCCCAGCCTGTGTTCTGATCCAATATATTTATGTTACTGTGTCAGTAGTTTAATTTCAGTCTAACACTACAAAGGCCTCAGTCTTAACCTAACGACTATTGATATCTACTTCATGTATAGTCAACGACAAAAGTAGCTTAACCAATAATTCTTATCTGTTGATCACTAATAGCTGTTAAACCGATCACAAAAACATAAACAAAACACGAAATATATTAACTTTGTCCTTGGGGATTCTAAAATTACTTGTACATTGCTGTGGCACATGCATTGGGATGAAAAAAGAATAATAAATATTTTTGTGCTAATCAACTTTTGTTGTTGACTGTACTTTGTACTTACACTGGAATGAAGCTTTGTTCATTCATCTTAAAAAGATTTATTTTAATTATGAGAAATTTTTTGAAAGCTAGTAATTAAAGTGTGTTTACTCAGTGTTTATCACGTTTTTATTTATTTTAACACTTCCCCATTTTAGGCACTTATCATAATAATCATTTGTGTAAATGACAATATAATTGCAGATAACATTTACTAAAACAAATATTAATTTTTTATATGTCCACTATATAGAGATTTTTAGGAGATTTTTTCATTTGCTGGCAACATTACGCACACGCCGTTAGTGGTATCGGTACACGGAAATCGGAGTCACACGCACACATTGAAAGTGTCATTTGGCTTCACGTGTTTATTCTACATGTTCCGTCTATGTTATTCTTTTAGTCTGAGCCTGTAACCTGTATCAATATAGTACAAAATATTGTATTGTTTCTAATTATCCACGACCCCTAAAGCCGTGGTAGTAAATATTGTAACGAGTAATCTATTTTTGGTCAATAACTTTTTGAGGGTCCTAAATCAAAATTCGGTCTCAAACAAAACCTGTTCCTGAGAATGCTTGATTTTTGAGTAAAAAAATTATGAAAATCGGTTATTGACATATTTTTGGTCAATAACTTTTTTTGAGGGTCCTAAATCAAAATTCGGTCTCGAACAAATCCTGCTCCTGAGAATGCTCGATTTTTGAGTGAAAATATCATGAAAATCGGTTGGATAGTTGTCGAGAAACAATTTTACATCGAGTTGCATTTGAGTCACCTGATAAGGAGCTACGCTCAATAATATTTTAAAGAGTTATAAAACCAAAACATTGAAGTAGTACTACCGGAATTATTTCCTGCCCCTAGCACTACTACTAGCCTGCTTGGTAGTAGTACTATGTATGTATGTGTATAAGTAGTACTACCTGAATTATTTCCTGCCCCTAGCACTACTACTAACCTGCTTGGTAGTAGTACTATGTATGTATGTGTATAAGTAGTACTACCGGAATTATTTCCTGCCCCTAGCACTACTACTAGCCTGCTTGGTAGTAGTACTATGTATGTATGTGTATAAGTAGTACTACCTGAATTATTTCCTGCCCCTAGCACTACTACTAGCCTGCTTGGTAGTAGTACTATGTATGTATGTGTATAAGTAGTACTACCGGAATTATTTCCTGCCCTTAGCACTACTACTAGCCTGCTTGGTAGTAGTACTATGTATGTATGTGTATAAGTAGTACTACCGGAATTATTTCCTGCCCCTAGCACTACTACTAACCTGCTTGGTAGTAGTACTATGTATGTATGTGTATAAGTAGTACTACCGGAATTATTTCCTGCCCCTAGCACTACTACTAGCCTGCTTGGTAGTAGTACTATGTATGTATGTGTATAAGTAGTACTACCGGAATTATTTCCTGCCCCTAGCACTACTACTAGCCTGCTTGGTAGTAGTACTATGTATGTATGTGTATAAGTAGTACTACCGGAATTATTTCCTGCCCCTAGCACTACTACTAGCCTGCTTGGTAGTAGTACTATGTATGTATGTGTATAAGTAGTACTACCGGAATTATTTCCTGCCCCTAGCACTACTACTAGCCTGCTTGGTAGTAGTACTATGTATGTATGTGTATAAGTAGTACTACCGGAATTATTTCCTGCCCCTAGCACTACTACTAGCCTGCTTGGTAGTAGTACTATGTATGTATGTGTATAAGTAGTACTACCGGAATTATTTCCTGCCCTTAGCACTACTACTAGCCTGCTTGGTAGTAGGTACTATGTATGTATGTGTATAAGTAGTACCATGGGCAACAAAGGAGATTTTGCGCCAGGAATGATGCGGGACGAGTATAATGATTTTGTTTCGTCTGACTGCGCTATTGTATCTGTGTGAACATTTTTTTTTTTTTGAAACCGAACACCAATTTTTTTACATCTTAGCAAAATCTGGGACAACATTCCACAACAGGTCCTACCTAGAGAACGTGATGTTCCCCATGAAGGACCCATGAAGAACCCATGAAAAACCGTTGCAGATACGTTTTGAACGTCTTGGGCACATTTACATGAAGAACCGTTACATGAAGAAATTTATAAAATTAGAGGTTTTATTGCTGTTTTCAAATTATTCAATAAAAACTTTACGTAAGATTAGTACCATGTTGACCTTTGGTTAAAAAAAAATACTAAAAAAAACATTATTTCTCAGACGATTGTGTTCTAATTAAACGAATTTTTTTATTCATTAACCAAGTTTTGATTTGATGTAAATAATTATGTCTTAAGAAATTCGCAATACTTTTTGAATAATCAATGGTCAACCAAATATCCCATGTGTGTATACAGGTTGAATTTTCAAGTGGGCTTGGATGGCCAAATCCGGAACTATAAGGAATAGCGAAAAATGCTCAAAGGAGTCACGAGCCCGATTTTGATGAAACTTAAAACCTCATCATTAGATTTTTTAAAACATATAATCCTATCTGGGAATCGAACCCATTGATTTAGAAAAAAAATCACATCCTTTATTATTACACCATACGATAGTGTTGCTGTTAAGGATCTTATTCTGGGAGGTAATGACATATAAAAGTTTATAAAAGGCCCTTGATGAAATTATTATATATGATAATAGTAAATTATTATTTGACATTTATAATTTGGTAACTCTTAATTTTTTTAGTATTAATTTTCCCCTCATGAAACCACAAATGCCACAGGGTAGGGGCATAGGGGCAGTACGGGGTACAAAGAGGAAGTTGTTATTTTGCACAGAATTAGCAGCTGTGTCTTCTTGTCTCTCGTGACGCCTCAGAATCTCTTAAATTCACACCAGATAGGTCCTTTTCATACTTTTTTTTGAGTTTTACAATGTTTTCCAGATGATATGCTAGCTTTCGAACGACTAGTGGTTAGTCCAAAAAGCCGTTTCTTTAATATATCTCTAACTAGCGGACGCCTGCGGCTTCGCCCGCTTGACAAATTATTTACATAAAAACCTTCCTCGAGAACTATATATCCATTGGTGAAAACCGCATCAAAATCCGTTGGGTGGTGGGTGGTGGGTGGGGGATACAACAAACTCTCGTCGGTAGTATTCAGTTCTGTTTATTCGTGGTCACACGCGTGGAGCTCGCCCGTCCATCGTGTCAGGCCGGGGGGTCAGGCCGGCGGGCGGGGGGTGCGGGGCACCAGGCGCACTGCGCGCCGCACAAGCACGCCCCCCGCCGCGCCGGGCCCCACTACGCCCCGAGCAGTGCCCACCGCGCCCCGCACGGGCCCGCCCCGCGACGCCACGATGACGCGCGTGTAGGGGCCGAGCGCGCTCCGCCGCGAGCCCGCGCCGCTCGTCACGGTGATGTCGGGCTCGGCGGGGGCGGGCGGGGGCGGGGGCGCGGGCGGCTCGTCGTCCGCAAACACGATGGGCAGGCGCATGATGTCGGCGACGGCGAGCTCCGGGCCGGCGCCGGCAGCTCGGCGGGTCGCGGGCGGGGGCAGCGCGAGCGGCGTGCCCCCCGCCCCGCGCGACACCAGGCGCCCCTCCGCCGCGTCCGCCCTGCCGATAGAACAGTCTAGGTATACAACGACCGGTCAGTTCTCTACCTCTGCACCTCTGCACTGTGCGGGGCTGTACCTGACGGCGGCGGCGGGCAGGTGCGCGTAGTCCTCGTGGTCAGAGGGCGCGGGGGCGCGGCGGCGCAGGGCTCGCTCCTCCCCCTCCTCCCTTTCTCCCTCCCCCTCCACCAGCTCGAGCGCCCACCGAGCGCACTCCTCCTGCACACGACAGATAAGCGACACTGTATCAAAGTCATGGTTAGTTTACAAAATTGATGTGATTCACAGTCTTTTTACTTTCTATAAATAGAAATATAGTGATCGTGTCAAAATAGATTTTGAGTTTCTCATGATCCCTGAACCCCTTGAGCCGAAAGAACTGATTTCTGGAAAATGTATGTAAGTACGAAAAGCTAATAGACCTAGAGCCGGTAGACATATCAGTAGACGTCGATTGAGTGCTCGACGTGGGCGAGCAAGTGCTCGACGTGAACGAGCAAATGCTCGACGTGAACGAGCAAGTGCTCGACGTGGGCGAGCAAGTGCTCGACGTGAACGAGCAAATGCTCGACGTGAACGAGCAAGTGCTCGACGTGGGCGAGCAAGTGCTCGACGTGAACGAGCAAATGCTCGACGTGAACGAGCAAGTGCTCGACGTGGGCGAGGCAGCGCCGGGACCTCGTAGTGGATAACCCGTGCTCACAGCACGCAACCAGACTCACACACCGACGCGATATTTTTTCTTTCATTTTCAATATTTAGCTCTAAAAAAATGCCAGGTTGCCTCAAACTTTAGTATTTTTTTTCCGTGTTTGAACTTATAGGGGTTGTAAAAAAACCTCTACCCTCCGGCCGGGTCTGCGTTGTTGTGTTTGGATATCATAGGACAATAATCTGACAAACTGAGAGCTTGCCTCGAGGACCTTCTGATATGAATACCAGCTCTCGCTCTATAGCTGACAGGGAGGCTCATTGACTTGACTTGGCTGAGGCCGGACTGAGAACTGGAAGCATTTGGTTTCTTTTTCCATTGAGCATAAGCAATTTCATGAAAATTCATCCGTTAATGAATTTTTGAAATTTTGACATACAATTTTTATAAATATTACATTTCTTAAATTATACACCACTATTTTTTAACTAGAACATAAATTTGAATGTGGGCTTCGGACATGGAACCTACCTGGCATTATTTAAAAGTAAAATAGTTTTATCAAAATTATCCCTAAAAATAGCTTAATTCATAATCAAGTTCGGTCAAAACTGCTGACATTCTATCAATAAATACAGTACATACATCGACCTAATTGAATACAAACTCTATCAAGGAATCATTGGTTGTATTGCATACACGTGACTCAGCCCTGAGTAGGACTGAGGGCTCGTGTACGTTGTGCGACAGCTCGCACGCGGGCGACTAGGCGGGTGCACCCGCAAGATCAGATCGCATTATAGCACATAGTTGTGTAATGTGTGAATGTGAGTGAAGCGACAAGAATTAGGCAGATTAACAAGGAACCTACTCTCAAACTCAGTGTCTTCTGTGCATCAAAGGAAACCCGACACCAAATCAAATATTTGTGTGATCCATAAATATTTGTTACGGAGTTTGGGTGTCTTCAATGTATAATATGTATGTATTAAGAAATATATAAGTATGTTTATCAGTCGTCTAGATCCCATAGCACAAGCTTATATAAGCTTAATTTGGGCTAGATGACGTTGTGTGAGAATGGCCAAAAATATTTATTTATTATTCAGAATTGTAGTGAGTGAGGTGAAAATTAGTCATTGTTATACCCACTACGTGCCGTCAGTGTCGTGTAAGGGAATAGAAGATTGTATTACTGATGTTTACTCGTAAAGCTATTGTGGCGCATACCTTATCTCTGACGTCATACGTCTAGATACTACAAGAAGGCGCGCCCAGAACTTTCGAGTACCTACCATAATATTCCACCAAAAGCTAGATGCGCACACGCACTTCAACACGTAAACAACTGGTAGGTACAACATAAGTATAGGTATTTAAACTTGTTCCTATTGTCCAAGCCACACCTACCTAAACCAGTTTTGTATTATCGGGAATATTCTAGTACTTGGTAGGTACTTGTATCCATTAATATATAAGCGAATGCATTTCTTTTTATTTATCAACCACGGTGGGGAACCACCATCATCGCAGCGGTAGGACCGATTATGGACGGGTGGCTGCACAGGCGGCACGGTGACCAGATCCATCTTGAGGTCACGCTCCAGTGTCAACACTGCGAGGGTTCTGGCGATAGCACCGCACTTCACACGCTTGTGGAGCGCTCAGCGTGGGCAAGTCAGCGCTGGGTCCTCGTCGTGGGTACTAGGCGTGAATACCCTCTCAGTGAAAACCATGCTTTGAGCCATGGTCTCCAGCGGGAGAAGGTGGATCGTGGCCGTGTCCTTCTTCGAGCACGTTATGCTCGCGAAGGTGGCAGCTGAGAGGGAGCGTACCCTCCCTGCTGAGTTCCAAAGTTGGTGGCCAGGGCGCCGCAGACTCATCTACGGTCAGCTGCAGTGCTAAAGCCCCGCAGAAAGCACATTTACTCACCGACGTGGGCAAAACCCGACCCCAATGATGCGGGATAAAACCCCACCCAACTCCAGACAAAGGCCACATAGTTGGCAATACTTCCGAGTGCGTACCTGGGGCCCCCAGCAATGGACGTAGGGGCGGCCGAGGCATTGGGCCGCAGTATGAAAAAGGGGCTTCGCAAAGAACTGCCGCCCGGGGCCTCGCGATGGGTAAGGCCGCCGCTGTGGATGGCGACCACATGGAGACTACAGACTACTGAACTCACGCACAATTCCAGATCAGTATCCAATCAAGCACCTGCAAGATTTTACGTACCAACTCACTGGCAGCACTATTTAACCAAATCCCAGTCTTTGAAGAAGACATACCGAAGACTGCAATAACGAGTCCCATGGGATTGTACGAGTTCCCATTTATGGGATTTGAGTTTCACAAGGCCGCCCAGACGTTCCAGCGCTTCATGGACGAGGTACTGAGAGGCCTGGACTTCTGTTTCGCATACCTAGATGACATTTTGGTCAGCAGTAACAGCGAAACTCAACATCAAGAGCACCTAAGACAACTGTTCCAGAGGCTAAGCGAATACGGTGTACTCATTAACACTAGCAAGTGCGTCTTTGGGAGACTAGAAGTTGAATTCCTGGGATACAGAGTCTCCGCAGCGGGCATACAACCGCTAGACAGCAAAGTCAAAGCCATATTGGACTTCCCAATACCTAAAACGGTTAAAGAGCTACGACGTTTCCTGGGTATGCTTAATTTTTATCGACGTTCCATCCCAGCAGCTGCAGCCCTTCAAGCTCCACTCAATGGGTTACTAACTGGACCAAAGGTCAAAGGATCTCACCCAGTTACCCTAACACCAAACCTTTTGGAAACATTCCAGAAGTGCAAGCAAAGTCTGTCTGAAGCCGCACTTTTGGCACATCCTGATCCAAAAGCTGATCTCCAAATCCAGACGGACGCATCTGATACAGCAATGGGCGCAGTCTTACAACAACGTAAAGGTCAAGATTGGCAACCTCTCGCGTTCTTCTCAAGGAAACTCAGTCCATCCCAGAAGAAATATAGTCCGTAAGATCGAGAACTCTTAGCTATCTACGAGGCTATATGCTATTTCAAGTTCATGATTGAAGCACGAGTTTTCTCCGTTGCCACTGATCACAAGCCATTAACGTTTGCCTTCAAAACAAACCGAGACAAATGTTCTCCAAGGCTGTTTCGATACCTTGATTTTATCTGTCAATTTACAACTGACATCAGCTATATCAAGGGAGAGAAAAATGTAGTCGCCGATACCTTATCCCGAATCAAAGAGCTGACACAGCCTTTAGACTACAATGCCTTAGCTAAAGAACAGCTAACAGACTCCGAGCTACGTGACTATCTGGAAAACGGTTCGTATCTGCACCTGAAGAAAGTCAAACTGCCAGGCTGCAACACCGAAGTCTATTGTGACGTATCTTTGACGACAAGGCCATTCGTCACGAAATCGTTTCGGAAGCAAGTGTTCCTGTCTCTGCACAACCTGAGCCATCCCGGTGCGAAAGCTAGTGTACAACTATTGACGCAAAGATTTGTTTGGCCAGGCATAAAACGCGATTGCAGACTATGGGCCACGCAGTGTGAGGCGTGCCAGCGAAGCAAAGTAGTTCACCATATATCAGCTCCACTGCGGGCCTCCGACACTCCATCAGGTCGCTTCCGACATATACATCTTGACCTCATAGGTCCGCTACCCTTGTCTTCCAACTATAAATACTGCCTCACTATAGTCGACCGCGCAACACGCTGGCTCGAGGCATATCCGCTGCAAGATATCACAGCTGAGACCGTTGTGAACGCTTTAATATCAGGATGGATAGCACGCTATGGATGCCCTGAGCACATCACCACAGACCGCGGACGGCAGTTCGTGTCAAAAGTCTTCAGAGACCTGGTGTCGCTTCTAGGTGCTACACATCATCTCACAGCGAGTTATTATCCAGCAGCCAATGGAATCGTGTAACGAATGCATCGGACGCTCAAATCAGCCATATCATGTCACGCTAAAGCAAGCTGGACTGAAGCACTTCCATGGGTTGTTCTAGGCATACGAAGCTCATGTAAAGAAGACTTGCAGACTTCAGCAGCAGAACTTGTCTACGGTGAAGCACTACGCTTGCCTGGACAGTTCCTAACCACCAGCCCTCAAGATCCGGTGGACATGACAGAGCTAGTCGGCAGACTTCGCCTACATATGGCAAAGCTGACTCCACAGCCAACTTCATGGCACACCAGCTCAAGTAGAACCTTCTACGTCCCCAAGAACTTGCCAACAGCTACTCATGTCTTCTTACGCCAAGGTCCATTAAAAAAACCACTCGAGGCCCCATACTTCTGACCATACAGAGTAGTTCGGCGCGACGAGAAGACATTCGATATTGACGTGCAAGGCAAGACACAATAGGTCACTATAGACCGTTTAAAGCCAGCTTTGTTGGCCAGAGAACTCCCTGACGAGACACACGACCAGCTACAGGTCCAGAACTACCAGCCCACAGATGACCTCACAAGGAAAACAAGAAGTGGACGCAGAGTGCGATTTCCAGATTACTATCGCCCGTAGTTACGGTCTCACCGGGGGAGTAGTGTGGCGCATACCTTATCTCTGACGTCAACTCGACGTTCTGGGACTCTAGACTCTTCTCTAACTCGAGAGTTCTGGGCGCGCCTTCTTGTAGTATCTAGACGTATGACGTCAGAGATAAGGTATGCGCCACACTATCGTTCTAACTATGAACTAACAGTCAATACAGTAGTAGAAGGTAAAAAGTTTAAGTAGAAAGTTCTTCCACATTCAAATTTTTATTTGATTCGGCGAGACCGTCTCAAGGGCTTGAACACGCGCTGCCATCGCGCCACGAGCAGACGAGCGGCGCGCGAGTTGTCTCATCGCGCCAGTCGCAGGCAAGCGACGAGTGGCGCGCGAGTTGTCTCATCGGGCCAGTCGCAGGCGAGGGACGAGCGGCGCGCGAGTTGTCTTATCGCGCCAGTCGCAGGCGAGCGACGAGCGGCGCGGGAGTTGTCTCATCGCGCCAGTCGCAGGCGAGCGACGAGCGGCGTGCGAGTTATCTCATCGCGCCAGTCGCAGGCGAGGGACAAGCGGCGTGCGAGTTATCTCATCGCGCCAGTCGCAGGCGAGCGACGAGCGGCGCGCGAGTTGTCTTATCGCGCCAGTCGCAGGCGAGCGACGAGCGGCGTGCGAGTTATCTCATCGCGCCAGTCGCAGGCGAGCGACGAGCGGCGCGCGGGTTGTCTCATCGCGCCAGTCGCAGGCGAGGGACAAGCGGCGCGCAGGTTGTCTCATCGCACCAGTCGCAGGCGAGCGACGAGCGGCGCGCGAGTTGTCTCATCACGCCAGTCGCAGGCGCACGAGTTGTCTCATTGGCAATCATCAGCGCGTTTTAAATATGTGTAGCGTGTGTCTCTAAATTACGCTAGACATTTTTTTTTTTCAATACATAGTTACAACTTGTCAGAACTCTGACTACAGTGATAGGTATTACCGTACCACTTTTATAATTTTGTACTAGTTAAAAAATAACCGTCTATGATTGTACATATCATATAATTAATAAATAAATATTAATATTTGTTACTAAGGCAGGGTGTACTACCGCGACGGCGGCGTCGAGTGCGTGTTGCGTGAGCTGCAGCGCGTGCGCATGTCGCTGCGGCAGGCGCAGCGCCTCGTCCACGCCGCGCACCTCCAGCAGGCGCCGCGCCCCGCCCGCCGCACCGCGCGCCGCCGCCCCGCCCTGCACCAGCAGCGTCGGCACGCGCACGTCCGCCAGCGCGTCCCCCGCCGCGTCCCGCGCGCCCTCGGCCGAGCGCGCCGGCAGCGCCACGAGCAGCAGGCCGCGCAGCCCCGCGCCGCCCGCGCCGCCCGCCAGCGCTACGCTAAGCGCCGCGCCCGCCCCCGCGCCGCCCAGCAGCACCGGCCGCTCCCTGTCGCACACACCCGTGGGAGCCGTCAGTACACCCCGCGACCACACTCTACTAACCTTACAACTTAGGTAGATGAGTGGCTGGGCTATGTTGTTACAAACATGTAGGTACATACTAGTTTCCTAATTATTACGTAATCGAAAGCCTAAAAAATAAGTAAGTAACAACCTTCCATCTTTAAAACCACATACATCATTAAACAACATTCTCCATTATTATATTGCAAGTTTGCAGAGTAACAGTCCCCCCCCCCGTCCCCCCCAACATCCCAGTAAAAAAAACGATGACAAAAATTCAAGTCAATTAAATTATGAATTTCATTTCACCCTGTAAAGCTAAGGAAATGTTGCGTGTTGTATAACTACGTACTAAGTACTTTTATCTACTCTCATGTCATAAAATTCGAGTTATGATTTTAAAATTTGACATAAGTACTTAAATAATCATAGTTTGTAACAGTGTAAGTCAGCCTTACCCACCAGCTGGATCAACGGGGAGGCCTATGAGACTCTTTAGGGTTATCTCAGGGCGCCAGTTCACGTATGAACGGTGTGTGTGATGATAGGAGAATTCAATAAGGCACAACAGTAGAGAGGGTTCACAGAGAATATATTTATAACCTTATAACAATTAAACAATGGGTATTAAATTTAGTTATTAAGTTTAGACAAAAAGATAGGTAGGTAGCTTCTGGCCTACTTCTTAGAATTACAAATGAAAGGTACAGATATTATTTTAATCTAGACTTCCGGTTATGCAGATGGTTCTTGGAACTAGAGTAGACAGTATTATTAATGAAGAACAGGGGCCTAGGTGTTGAACAAAGTGTTTAGCTTAAGTGTTTGGTCCACGCGGTCAGCTGGGATTGTCAGGAGTGGCGCACGTGCTGTGGTCCTGTGAGCCCAAGACGACCTCGTGTATCCTCGCCGTAGATTGATCAGACTTTATACGGTACTGCTCCAGAAACGTCGACTACCTTAGCAATTCTGCACCAAGACATCAGACATCAGTAACAAAATCAAGATACGCCCTTTGGAATGCCTAAAACAGAAAAAATGCTTCCACGTTGTCCAAGTCGAATGGGAGGGAACACTCCCAGCCTCTTGAGATCACGTTCGATAGGACGCTTGAAATGTATCGACAATTGCTTCGATTAAATTTATATTCTTCCAAGTAAAATAACTTCTTCCAGAATGTAATTTTGTAGGTTAAGTATGCGACAGATGTAGTGTTTGAAGAGATATTATCAGTAAAGTATTCAGCAGTGGAAAGAGGCCGACGACAGCTCGCGCTGGCTTTTTATCAACTCCGAGCTGTTTCTAGATTCTTCCTTTCCTGCAAAAACTAGTTCAAACCACTTTTCTACAAGCAAAACTTATCATCAGCCGGAAACTCCTCTATAGATAAAAAGCAATATCATTGACATTTACCTTTTTAAGAGAATATTATGACATGGCTGGATAACACTCTGCCAAGTTCCCACTAAATCCTCTAGAGTGCGCTATACAATGTGTATAATACCGTATGGCGAATGAATCATAGTCAAGACTTGACGTTTGTCGAGTTGACATCTATACATCAACTGACACTAATGACGTTCATAATATCATTACAAATGTTTGTTTGCGTTTTGTGAGTGTAATGAAATTACAATGTTACAAGTTATGACAGCGGTACAATAAAAAAAATTAAGAAGTTATTTAATGATACAGATTTTGTATGAGATTTCTGCAAATCTGTATCGTACTTTTTAATCACAGTTGAATATAATAATAGTACATTATGATAAAATTCTACATGTTTGTGTTTGTTAAAATAGATAACGTATGAGATTAGATAAAGTAGCGTGTGAAACTGCACATAGCTAGGTATTAGAACTCACCCCGCCTCGGCCAGCACGTCGGCGAGCTGGGCGCGCAGGCCGCCCGCCAGCGACGTGCACCACGCGTCCGGGGGCGCCGCGTCTGGCGCGGGGGGCGCCAGCGTCCGAACGTGCAGCAGCGCGCCCAGCCGCCGCGACCAGCGCACGTCCGTGCCCACCCACACCAGCCACGGCGAGCGCGCCGCGTCCAGCGCCGGGCCCACGGCGCGGCACGGGGCGTCGCGGGGCGGCGGGGCTAGCCGGCCCGTCAGGCGCTCGTACAGGCGCGGCGCCAGGCGGGCCAGCACGCGCGTCACCGAGGCGTAGGCGGCGCGCGCGGGCCGCGGCAGGAGCGCCCGCAGCGTGGCGTGCAGCCAGGGCGCGGGCCGCAGCGCCGCCGGGCCGCGGGCGCCTAGCGTAGCGGCGAGCGCGTGGCGCAGGCGGCGCGCGGCGGCCCGCGTGTGGTCCAGGTGTGCCCCCGCCAGGCGCGACAGGCGCAGTCGCCGCAGTGCGTCCAGCACCCGCTCGGCGAGGGCGGCGTGCGAGGCGGCGGGGGCGAGCGCCAGTACGCGCGCCTCCCAGTCGTCCTCGTCCTCGAGCGCGTCGGCGGGCGGCTCGCGGGGCGGGGAGGTGTCGCAGGGCGGCGGCGGGGACGGCGGCGGCGTGAGGCTCGTCACGTCGAGGCTCGCCCCCGGCACGGCCGCGGCGGGACGGCGGGACGCCAGCAGCACACGGACGTGGCCGGACGGCGCGGGACACGTCCGGGCGCGCGCGTACGAGTGCTCCACCCACACACCGGAGCGCGCCTCCTGCAACACGCGTCTCGTACATATACTATACCATTATCTACTTGTTTTATGACAAGGAGAGTTTTGCTTTTTATTCTCCTGTCACTCAGTTTAAAAATTGTCTAAATAAAACTGCATTAAAATTACGAATAATTAAAGATTTGGCTACATGTAAAGTGGTTTATAGCAATACGCGAGTGACAATACAACTAAATCCCAACCAATATTTGTATTTATTGTATTTCTTAACAATTTACATTGTGTTAAAATGTTTATCAATAACTCTAACTTAACCTAGACTAGTATTACAATGTAAAAGAGGACCATTAAAAACAATATCACTTAGGACTTAGATGGACTATAAATAAATGCTTTATTTATTTCTCTCACAATAGGCACAATTACAATTAGGTTACAATTCAAATGTTTTTTTTGTGTTAATTTATTCCTTTGCAAGAGCTGGAGTCTGTACTGGGTACGAAACCTGTGTTACAGATCTCCAGGCCCCCGGTATATTATAGGTACATTTTGTGCTTTAATTAGAAATGAACATCAATAGTTTTGTAAGTTGTAACTAGTGGGTACATTTAGAAAATGAATGCAAATGCTTAGTTAGGTTGTTAAGATATACCTACATATGTGTAAGCAAAGAATGTGGGAATGTGGGAATGTGGGTGTGGCGTAAGTTAACAATAATGAATAGTAATACAATTATGAGTGTGCATTTTTGAGAATGAGTGAGTGTGCGTGTTGTGTGGTGTAAGTTACAAGATTTTAGAGTTTGTGACTATACAGGGTGAATTTTTGAAAAGGGCTTGGATGGCCAAATCCGAAACTTTAAGGAATACCGAAAAATGCTCAAAGGAGTCACGAGCCCGATTTTGATGAAACTTATTACGCTTATTACCGCTTGTGGGAGACCAATTAAAACGTGCCGAACCGAAACCGGGTCCGTAGCTTAAGTCTTTAAAATTGTGCCGAACGCGTTATCCGGCTAATTCTCTACATGCACCGCTGAACACCCAATAGGGTCGTCCCTAAGTCGTCCTACCATTACATCAGCACTAGAGAGCCAGCCGGGCACCGGGCATGTAGCACGAAGGTTACATGCTTCCGCGAGACGCGGGTTCAGCCCAGTCGGGGTCACCAATTTACGAGTCATGAAACAATATGGAATTGTATATAATAATGACTGTATAATATCTGACTGATGGACTGATTATATAGACTGATCTTATATTAGTATTATATCTAGACTTATATATTAATTACAAAGGAAATGTACATTGGCAAGGTGGAGGTGGAGGTGGAGGTGGAGGTGGGGCGTGCGGTGAACATCTACGTGCTTACATTTGCACTGAAATATTATTATTTATCATTATATTATTACCGAGATATTTATTACCTAGTAAGCAAATGGAGATGAATTACATTATCTACTAATGTGCTATGGCTTCGCCATAAAACTTAAAACCTCATCATTAGATTTTTGGAAAACCAATAATCCTAGCTTGGAATCGAACCCGTTGATTTTGAAAAAAAAACACACCATTTATTATTACACCATACGATAGTGTTTGATCAGAGCAGAATTTGATCCTTAACAGCGGTTAAGGATCAAATTCTGCAAAGTAATGATATACGGCAAATTTAAGGAAAATTTTGAATTTTAATAAAATTCATAATATTTCATGTACCTAAATTGTGTATCATAATTTGTTTCGTTCGAAATCCCAGAATATATCGTAACTATTCCGTGTTTTAAATTATGTTCTAAATGTGAATGATTCTGGCAGACTGGTAACATTTTAAAGTAGAACATAATCTTGCTTTTAATTTCGTTCTAATTTCAATAAAAAAAAATAAATTAGAACGATATGCATATTGGCGCCAATAATTATTTAAGGCTTGGAACCTTGCAAACCAAAAGCAGTTGCAGTGCGGTAGCAGTGCGTCTAGGTCAGTAAATAATGTAGTTATATGAGGGATGACACACTGAACAAACGCGGGCCCGCTTTGTTCAGTGTGTCATCCCTCATATAACTACATTATTTACTAACATAGACGCACTGCTGCTGCACTGCTACCGCACTGCAACTGCTTTTGGTTTGCCCAAGCCTTTAGATTCTGTTCGTACTTTGTATAGTAATTTATTAAACTAAATATTTTGTAATATCTATTCTGTGATTTGAAAATGGATTTAACAAATGATGATCGTTTTGATTTAATATAAGCATATTTTATCAATGGAAAAAGTGCCACACGCGCGTTGGTATGGTACAGAAACAAATATCGTCATCATAATTTCCCCACTCTTAAGTGCTTCCAAATAATGGTTAATAACCTTTAACAATGAGGTAGCTATCGCAAAACTAAACTACGAGTTATAAAGCCACGTATTTGTGACGAAGGTTTAGAAATAGCTATTTTGACCTATTTTGAGTCATTCCCGCCAATTCCACCCGAAACGCAGTTGAAACCATTCAAGTGTCTCAGGCTACGATATGTAAAGTTTAAAAAAATACAAGTATAAATGTAACCGCTCCGGACGCATTGTGCAAAAGTTACATCCAGGAGATAATTTAAGCTTGATTTTTGCAATTGGTTAAATTGAAAACTCGACAACGACAGACATTTCTTATCCATTATTTTATTTTCTGACGAAACAAATTTTTCTAATAATGGAATGTATAATCGAAATAATAAACATTATGTACTGGGTCACAAACTAATCCTTTGCGGTTCACCGAAGCGCATCGCCAGGTGCGATTATGTACTGGGTCACAAACTAATCCTTTGGGGTTCACCGAAGCGCATCGCCAGGTGCGATTATGTACTGGGTCACAAACTAATCCTTTGCGGTTCACCGAAGCGCATCGCCAGGTGCGATTATGTACTGGGTCACAAACTAATCCTTTGGGGTTCACCGAAGCGCATCGCCAGGTGCGATTTTCATTTAATTGTTGGTGCAGTATTTTGAAGGACAGAGTATTCATCTTTAACAAAATACATTTTATTTTTGTTTTCAATACATAGCTGGATTCGAGACCTCAAGAATCGTACTGCATTCAATATTACAATGTTATTGATTCCGTTTAGAATATTCTCCAAAGAACGTTTCAAGTCATCAACTGTATCACACGTGTCTTTGTAAATTTCGTTTTTAACATTCCCCCAGAGATTTAAAACACGGAATAGTTACGATCTTTTCTGGGATTTCGAACGAAACAAATTATTAAAATTCCAAATTTTCCTTAAATTTGCCGTATACTCGTATACATTACTTCACAGAATTTGATTCTTAACAGCGACACTATGGTATGGTGTAATAATAAAGGGTGTTTTTTTTTTCAAAATCAACGGGTTCGATTCCCAGCTAGGATTATTTGGTTTTCCAAAAATCTAATGATGAGGTTTTAAGTTTCATCAAAATCGGGCTCGTGACTCTTTTAAGCATTTTTCGCTATTCCTTATAGTTTCGGATTTGGCCATCCAAGCCCTTTTCAAAAATTCACCTGTATACTAGATGGCGCGTCACCAAGCAATCACTACAATAGAAACACTTCAGCTGACGCATGCTAGTGTGCGTGAGCGTATTGTCATACACTCGCCTTGTTTGACGTTGTGTATGTATGTTAGTGGTGCCAGCTAAAGAAACTTTTCCTATTTTCCCATTTTATTTAGGAAATTTTTAGGGGAAAAAAACAATTTAATAAGTTGTAAATAAAAAGTTAACAAGTTGCGTCAAACTTTTTAACTTTTTATTTATAATATTTAACTTTGACTTTTAATTTACTATTTTTAAAATTTTGACTTTCATTTTTAACTTTATAATTTTAACTTTATTTTTAACTTTTTATTTTTAATTTTAATTTTTAACTTTTTAATTTTAACTTTATATTTTTAAATTCTTAACTTTTTATTTTCAACTTTTATTTTTAACTTTTTATTTTTGGCAGCCATATTGGATTGCGAAATGGACACGAAGTTAACGTTAAAGTTAAAACTAAATTAATAACCACATGTCAAAACAGTAATAACATTCATTTAATAAAATCTTCAACTGAATACAGAAAACTCTCCACAAGAAAAGTCCGGAGTAGATCCTCAAAATTCCTAGTAGGTATATAACGCGCCTTTTATATCCGAACCGCAGCGCGCAGTGTAGAAAAAGCTGTTTGACCACATTAAGAGTCGGCAAAAAACAGACGGTATAATAATATCCTTCCTCCTTGTACTTTCCCTTCTTAACCTTTCTTCTTCCGAATCGAAGCTATGGATGTTCTTGGCCAGAAAAGAAAACAAGACCAGTATATAAAGACCTGGTCAGTCAATGTACATGACTGGAGCTGACCTACACGTAACCTTAGTACGAATGGCACGTTTTTGTACAGTATATTGGTAGCTGCCAACCCAGAACAGTATACTATACTACTATCTAGACTCAACCAAAGCAAAATACACCTCTCTCAGTTGCGGTAAGCTCACTACATCCCTCAAGCTTCTCAACAAGTAACATGCAGAGTGTAAATTGGCCTCTAAGCTTTCCAGTTTAAAAGAGTGTCCAAATGCACCCCTAGAAACTTAACATCCCGTAGGTTCTGTATTCAACCTGTCACCATTTAAAGTGCAAACCATATTTAGATAGATATCTGAGGTTCTACTGGTCGATTATAATGGACTTGTTGGTATTTATCTTAAGGCAATTCGCAACACAATATTTACTTATATTATACGAGTATGTTGTAACACCCCATTAACTTCCTGGCTCAGAGTTATAAAGCTGTCAGCGGAAACTGATCAGCAAAAACAGTAAGTCTAGTGTTTACAGGTGACTTATTAGCTAGATAGGTCGTTTAAAACCAGTAATAATGAATTATCACCTTAACCCATTTAGACCTGCCGCTGCCGTCTCACATACGATACAGGTGTATATCACACCTGAAGTAATACATTATTAATTATTTATAAGTACCCTTGATAAGAATTAGTTTACATTTGGTGCTAGTGTCAAGTGCAAGATCTAAACAATACTCGTACATTAAAAATAAAGTTATTAGTTGGCGTCCTAAGGCACATACATACCTACGATTTTTGATTGTGATTCAAGTATGAGAATAGTACGCAGGCCGTAGAACATTGAAACTTATGGATTAACAGCAGGCTCGTAAGTAGCTTTATATTGCCGAGTCTCCCACATATAGCGATACGAGAAGTTTCAATTCGGGTAGATAAGGGAGATAATAGGGGTTAAGTATGTTGACTTGACGATCCCAAAAAAAATATTACCAACAGTGAGATTTTTATTATATGTGAAGAGAATCATTACCATTATTGAAATGTTTATTTGTCCGACCAAATATGTGGTATGGCACAAGAGTCCCCCGCTCCGAACATGTTTTTTTTGTTTTTTTTTTTTTTATATATTTGGTTCGTCAAATTGACGCCGCCCGCCTGGTGGTAAGTCGTGACGACGTCTAGCGATTGTGGGCCACTCTCACAGCACACATTACTATTGAGAGTGGCCCTCAACTTGACGACCTACTGATGTGCCTCTTCACGCTCCGCTTAAAGAACCCAGGATTATATGTGGGAGGAAACACGTGCACAGGCAGGGCGTTCCAGGCCACTATCGTTCGGCAGAGAAACGAACGTTTAAAACGTTCGGTTCTCGCGAACATGCTATCCACTGTGTGGGGGTGGCATCTCTGCCCGGCACGAGTCGTTCGGGATCGGAAGGAAGAGGGTGGGATCAGATTGAAGAGCTCTTCAGAACACTCGCCGTGGTAAATACGGTAGAATGCGGCCAAGGAAGCTATTGTTCGGCGCTGAACTAGCGGCTCAAGGCTTCCCGTTTCCTCCGGACAATCTATAATACGGATAGCCCGTCGTTGCATAGCGTCGAGAGCGTCCGGCAGATACTTCGCGGAGCCGTCCCAAAGGTGAGAGCAGTATTCGACGCAGGGTCTAATCTGCGTCTTGTACAGCAGACACCTCTGGTCCGGTGTAAAGAATCTCTTTACCTTATTCAGTATTCCTAGTTTCCGCGAAGCTAGCCCTATACATCTTTCGATGTAGTTTCTATTATTGAGCTCTCGACGAACGTCTATGCCAAGGATATCAAGGTTGTCCTTCATTGGTAATAATGCATTCTGAAGAGAGGGTAGGGGAAGGAAAGGGGATTTCTTCGCAGTAAATGCACACGCCTGTGTTTTGCGGGCATTGAACTCGACCAGGTTCTCGGTACCCCATTGAGAGATACTGTCGAGGTTACGGTCGAGATCAGCCACGAGTCGTCGTCTCGCCTCCTCAATCCCAGATCGCACCGCCGTCGGACGAACCGAGTAACTCCCGTGCAGTTTGCTGTCATCTGCATAGCAATGAATGTTCCCGAGGTATAGCATATCATTGATATGCAGAAGAAAGAGAGTTGGTATCACCAAGTACGGACCCCTGCGGTACCCCGGCATTCACTTGCAAAAAGCGAGAAGCCTGGCCATCGCAGAGGACCCGCACTCGGCGCTCGTTTAAAAAGCTGGCAATCCAGCTGCACAGTTGAGGAGGTATACCATATGCCGGAAGCTTGGAAAGAAGCGAAGCATGCCAGACCCTATCGAAGGCTTTGGCGATGTCCAGGCTAATAGCCAAGGACTCGCCGTGCCTTTCCATAGCCCCACCCCAGACATGCGTTACGAATGCCAGAAGATCACCCGTTGATCGCTTTGGCCTGAAGCCAAAGCGATCAACCATTATCGATCATTGATTAGCGAGTGATCCTCTAGGAATTGCATGAGCTACTTATTTATAAGGATCTCAAGCACCTTGCAAATGACTGAGGTGACAGCTATGGGTCGATAGTTGCCTGGATCGGACCGATCCCCTTTCTTGGGGATCGGTTGTACGTTCGCCTCCTTCCAGACCTCCGGCACGAGCCCTGAAGGCGGTACAGACGCGTTAATACTGGAGACAACTCAGCTGCACATTTTCGTAGCACCACCGCCGGAATGCCGTCAGGGCCACTGGCTTTCCGCGTGTCGAGTGACCGCAGCACTGCCCGTACATCACATTGCCTGATAACAATATCAGGCATTGTGTGGCCACAGTTGGCGATGGCGGGGGGCTGCAGGCCACGGTCGTCGACCCGGGAATTAGCCGCAAAGAGGTCTGCGAGCATATCCGCTTTCTCTTGGGCTTTGTGAGCCAGTGTTCCATCTGGGTAACGCAGCGGTGGCAGCGAGGGCTGACAAAAGTTAGATTGCACGGCTTTGGCCAGTTGCCAGAATCCACGGCTGCCCGTGGGATGGGAAGTGAGCTCCTGACCAAGCCGCGCGACGCGCTGGGCATCCGCTCTCTTAAAGGCCCTCTTACTCGATTTTGTGGCCCGGTTGTACGCTGCTTTGAGGTGGCCCACGTTTGGGTCGCGCACAGCCCGGGCCCTGATCCAGGCGCGATATGCCGACTGTTTTTGTCGAACAGCTTTGGCACAATCTCGCCCGAACCAGGGACGGGCTCTGCGGATACTGGCGACATCAGTGAAAGGGATGTAATAATCCATCCCTAAACTGATCTCGCCAGCAATAGCAGAAGCACTATCCGAAGGAGCCTTTCCTACAAAGCAGCGCTGGCTCCAGGGGACGGACGCATAATAATCGCGTAGACCGTCCCAATCCGCTGACGAGTAGTGACATAGTCGTCGTGACGTTTGTACAGGACGTGCAGGAGGTGACACCTTCATGCCAGCGTGAACAACACAGTGGTCGGAACTACCCAGTGGGGCTCCTACCGAAACACTGTACTGGGCTGGGCGACTCGTCAGCAGTAGATCCAGCAGAGCGGGCGCGTGATCTGACCTGTCTGGTATCCGGGTGATCCCGCATACCATCTGGGTCAGACCGTGGGAGAGAGCGAACGCATGGGCGGCTCTACCAGCATTATCAGTCTTGAGGGACCCCAGCCATTCAATGTGATGGCCATTGAAGTCCCCCAGAAATACTAGGTCAGCGTTCGGGAACCGCACATGCGCTTCATCAGCCGTCTCGCTGAGGTACTGGAAGAGCTTTGTTGTCTCAGAATCTCCTGTGTGGGATCGGTAGACGCACACGTAGATCTGGCTCATAGAGCCATGGTCTACGTGCAGCCAAAAGACGGAATTGGAGGGGTTCTCTAGGCTGCGCAACCGGCGGCAGCAAACATCCGCCCTAACGAACACGCACACCCCGGCTTTGTCTCGAAATTGTTCCTCGATGACATAGCCGGGGTAACACAGGTAAGACGTGTCGTCAGGGCGGCGTATTTGTGTCTCCGTGAGGAACATCACAGCGGGCCGTGCCGTCTCAAGGTGGTGGTGGACGGCATCGAGGTTCGCATGGAGTCCACGGACGTTAGTGAACTCCACCTCGAAATGTGAAGTTGTGGGGTTTCCTAGGGCCGCTGTGTAACGTTTATTTATTTTTTGTTGCACTGCCATTGTAGATTTTTAAGAAGAAGAAGCGTGAAGACAGGGCGACATTTGGTGCAGCAGTAATTGACAAAGCGCAGGGGATAGCTTTGTCTTGAACCGTGTGGTTAGGTCGGAGCCGACTCGCCGGACGAAAGGGCTCCCAAACCCCCCTGATGCAAGGCCGCCGCTACCCCACACCGGTTACCACCCGGAGCGGCGATCCCACATCAGGATTATGCGCAACATGTGGGGCAGCCTCCTGGGGTGGTTGGCCCCAGGCGGGCCCCATGACTGTGTTGCGGGCGGCCGCGGCAACGCCGTTGCTAAGGGTCTCCCTGGCCGGCGAATCAACCCACACCACCCACACTAGACTCCGTTTCGCCCCCACTGGTCCCATGCCTGCTGCACCATACATCGCCCCGGGCCCGGCGGTGCAGCTGCTGAACCCCTAACGCAACCCAGCCTAGGCTGGGTTGGCTTTAGCACAGCTGCACGGTGGTACCCCCCCGGACCAACACTGTTGTCCACCTGGTACCCACGTAGGGGCCGAAGCCACTTCATAGGTACCGTAAATTAACGAGCCTCGTCCGTTTATCAGCAGGTGCGCCACTAGCAGGTGAGGTCGCTGGGGCCCTAAAGATGTTGGTAGAGCCCCTTTGCACCCAAAATGTATGGATTACGGGGTCATAAAATATGATTACCAGCAAGCTGATTTATTTACTGTTGGTTATTTAATATTTATATAATTTAACAGTCACTTTGTCTTCCAATTTGTTTGGTAGGTTATCCAAGTCGGACGCTCAAAGGTTGTTAATGCGACAAGACCATTTTTTTTAATACACATGTGGACATTAATATTACATAATAGGTTATTGTGATCTCTGTCCAAATAAAACAATGTCCTACGTGAAAACAGGTATAATATCACTTGTCCGACAAGAATTAGAAGGCCTTATTCGTATTATAACCTAAAGTGAAAACATCTTTTTCGAAATGTTATTAGAACAACTTTTAATTATAATATAATTATAATTATTACAAATTAAATCGTCGACCTAGGCCCTAGGCGAACGTACTTCAACCAAATCAGAGATATTTTGTCGAAGGCCAGGTTAAGAGTACCCATAACCGAAGAAGCATGAAAATAGTAATAAAAGTGAAAAAGCGAAAGATGTGCCATAATCATACCAAGTGAAGTGCACTTCTTTCTACCTACTACCCCAACAGGAAAGAGGCGTGATTTTATGTATGTACCTACTTGAACATCACGCCTTTATCCCCGAAGGAGTAGGCAGAGGTATTCATTACCCCATATTTCGGCAGTCACAGTTGGTTCCACATAATTGGGGGAGAGTCTATTGCATTTTCAATATTCTTGTTGGAGCTTTGTTCGTGTGTCAGCAGGTGCACCGCGTGCAGCACCGAATACACGATTGAAAACTGACAGTGACGGCATCTGTCGGTCTGTTCGGGAATAAAGATGAGGATTTGTGTGACACGAAAACTGACAGTGACAGCATCTGTCGGTCTGTTCGGGAATAAAGATGAGGATTTGTGTGACACGAAATCTGACAGTGACAGCATCTGTCAGTCTGTTCGGGAACAAAGATGAGGATTTGTGTGACACGAAAACTTACTGGGTACTACATGGGACACACTAAAAGTTTTTCACTTCTAGCTAATCGGAACTATTTGAATTTCGAATGTTCTATTTTTTTAAACGTTGCAACCTTCTTAGTATTAAAAAAAACCATTGGCGGGAAATCATTTGTCAATTGTTTTTTATCACACATCAAAGTTCTACGTATGCAACGAAAATGGAATTAAGTCGAAAAGATTTTAGAGCGATGATTTTTTATGATTTTAAAAGACTGTGCCGCTCGTCTTCAAAATGCTTTTGGGAGAGAACCACCTTGTTTGAGCACCGTGAGGCGATGGTTTGCTGAATTTGAGAGAGGTCAAGTTTCTTTACATGACGAATTTCGTGAAGGTCGGCCTTCAACTGCCATCAACGAAAATAATGTGGCTACTGTTAAGCGGTTAATTGAAGAAAACCCGCGGATTACCTATGAGACACTTCGAGGACTATTGGGGATTGGTATGAGTCAAATCCAGAAAAATTTACACGAAGATTTGAAAGTTCGGAAACTTTGTTGTCGTTGGATCCCTCATGAACTGACAGCGGAGCAGAAGCGGGCTCGCGTGGATTGGTGCTCACAGATGCTACTGAAGTACGACCACGGACATTCTAATGCTGTTTATGACATTGTCACAGGAGACGAAAAGTGGATTTATTGTTTTGAACTTGAAAAAAAACAGCAATCTTGTGAATGGGTGTTTGAAAATGAGAACAAGCCAACAAAAGTGAGGCAGGCGAGAAACGTTGGTAAAAAAATGATCGCGTTTTTTTTCTCAGCTACAGGTCCCAACTGGACAATTCCATTTGAAGATCAAAAGAGTGTTAATGCCGAGTGGTATTCTACCATTTGTTTACCCAGGGTGTTAGAAAAAGTTCGCGAAAGACGACCCAAAAGCCGCGTTCTCCTAAATCATGACAACGCTTCTTCACACACGGCCAAAAAAACAAAGTCATTTATAGCTTCCGAAAAAGTACAACTCGTCACCCATCCTGCCCATAGCCCCGACCTAGCACCCTGTGATTTCTGTATTTTCCCCAAAATCAAAGATTTGATGAGAGGTTTCACTTTTACCAACTCCGAAGAGGCAGTGATAGCGTTCAATCGGCACGTAGAAAACATGCCTTCAGATCTGTGGTCCTCAGGTTTAAAAAAATGGTTCGATCGCATGAAAAAATGTTTAAAATGTAAAGTAGAGTATTTTGAAAAGCAATAAACATAATATTTTGGTTTTAACATGTTGTTTTTTAAGTTACGCAAAACTTATAGTGTGACCTACGTATACAGAGTGTTACGAAAGAGTTATATCAACCCGAAGCCCGCATAAGCACCTGGTCGACCATAACCCGTTTCGATATATGGCGACCGCCAAAGAAGAAAAAAAAAGTTCATCAAAAAATTTAAAAAGATATTTCAAATCAAAACAAACGTGTCCCCAACGCTACGGCTTGACGTAGCTACAACTAGACAACTGGACAACTAGACAACAACCGAGAAAGGAGTTTAAAAATCAACAAACCTAATTGCCAAAAATAGAATAAAAAAAATAAATCAGTAATGACATGACATATCATGTCACTCAAAGGTATGTAAACAAACAAGATATAAAAAGAATGAAATAATTACAAATAGTAAGTAATTATGCACACGACAGTACACAGTATTTTTAGGTATCAACGCTCACGGTACAACTCCCGGGCAGCGCTCAAATTGCCTTCTGATGCTCCTACACAAAGCATCATCTCGTAATACTCTTCGTTACTCAGCCATTACTACACAACACAATCACTATCACACACAACTCACAAATTAACACACTAAACAACTATTTAGCTACCTCACTGCACAAAGCAAAGAATGCAACTGAACTGACCTGTGACCTTGCTAAATGATATTTTAAATAAAATTCTAGGAAAATTCAAACGGCGACCGAAGCCGACCGAACGCATGACTTCGTGCGGCATCGCTTGATGTGAAACAGAGACAAAATGTTCCTACCAGGATTGAAATAAAATAAATATAAAATAAAATAACGTTTATTATCTTCGAAATTTTTAGAAAATTATTTAGATTCGTCAAAAGTTGGTGTGACTCTACCGAGGGTTCCAAAATGCAACGAGACTGAGAAGAGCCCTCAAGAAACTCAGTTCGGTTTTTTTCCAAAATATTTCATCTTAAATCTAATACAGAGTTATTTAGAAAGGAGCAATTCGTGTTACAACCAGGCAGCCTTGTCATCTAAGAAATCATTAATACTATAATAAGCTTTATGGCACAATTTACGTTTTATTAGTTTTTTAAATTTATTAACAGATAAATTTGCTATTTCGGTTGGCAATGTATTGTACATTCGAATAAAGTTCTCCGCAAAAGAATTACTCACTTTATGAAGCCTAAATTTAGGAACAGCCAGTTTATCCTTATTTCTTAAGTTTAGATTATGATTATCACTATTTTTCACAAATTTACTTTTGTTCTTGTGGGTATACAATAAAATTTCATAAATATACTGTGAATACACTGTAAGGATGTTAATATGCTTAAACTTATCTCTTAATGACTCCCGAGACCCCATTCCATACATAGATAGTCCGGACAGCCCTCTTCTGCAACACAAAGATGCATTCAATATCGGCAGCGTTACCCCACAGTAGTATGCCATATGTCATGATACTGTGGAAGTAGCTGAAGTAGACAAGACGCGCCGTTTTAATGTCTGTAAGTTGTCGGATCTTTTTGACAGCATAGGCTGCTGAACTAAGTCTGGCCGAAATTTTCCCGATATGAGGCCCCCATTGCAATTTGGAGTCTAACGTTATGCCCAGAAAGACAGTGTCATCGACCAATTCTATTATATCATCCCTAACCTTAACACTGGTTTTAACAAGTCTTACATTAGGTAAGGTGAATCTTACACATTTAGTTTTATTATCATTTAATAATAAATTATTAGCACAAAACCAGTGGACTATCCTAGAGAGGGCAATGTTTACATCGTCAAGTTCGCGCTGTCCACGTTTAACTTTAAATATTAAAGAAGTGTCATCAGCAAACAAAACTACCTCGTGGTCGTCTCTTATAAGGTGAGGGAGATCATTAATATATACTAGAAAAAGAAAAGGTCCCAAAATTGAACCCTGCGGTACCCCCATTGCTACAGGAGAACCAGGTGACTGTTTACCATTGATCACTACTTTCTGGACCCTATCACTTAAGTAAGAATTGACGAAATTCAAGGCCGTCCCCCGGATTCCGTAATGATCAAGTTTCTTAATTAAAGTCTGGTGCTGAACGCAATCGAAGGCCTTAGATAAGTCACAGAATACACCATAAGCATCATATGACTCATCCCAGGCCCTGTATATACACTCCAATAATTTAATTCCGGCATCAGTGGTGGACCACGAGTGAAACCGAATTGTTTTGTATGTAATAGTTTTTTAACGTTAAAGTAATTTTGCATTTGATTAACAATAATTTTTTCAAAAATTTTACTAAATGTAGGTAGTACAGAAATGGGACGGAAATTGGACGGATCTGAAGTACTACCCGATTTAAACAGGGGAATTAATTTACTAGATTTCATTAAATCAGGGAACACACCACTATCAACACAATTATTAAATATTATTACTAGTTCAGGAGCAACCATTTCAACAAAAGAATTTACTAAATACACAGAGATGCCCCAGAGGTCAGCTGTTTTCTTGATATTTAAAGATTTAAAAGTTTTTAAGATGGTGTTTATGTTAACTTTACTGAATTTAAATATAACGTTACAACAAGGAACGTTTGCTTTTAACAAAGATTCTGCAATGGGGGTTGAAGAGCCTAGGGATTTTGTCAAATCTACAGGAATTCGGGAGAAAAAATTTTCGAATTCGTTAGCGACCTCGAAGTCTGGTGTTGTTATTTTACCATTTATATTAAGTTTAAAATTATTATCATTTAATTTTTGTTGACCTCTTTCCGCGTTTATAATTTTCCAAGTAGATTTAACTTTGTCTGCACTATTGAGAATTTTATCACTTATATATTTTGATTTAGCTGCTAAACAATCTGCTTTAAACTTTTTTGAATAAGTTTTAACATAATCTAGAAATTCAACTGATCTATTAAGCTGTCTTTCTGAGTATAGTTCATAAAGTTTTTGTCTACTTTTGTGTATACCCTCAGTGGCCCATTCACTGAAAGTAGGACTATCACTAATCATGACCTCCTTAGACTTGAATATGGAGTTGAACTCGTTGTAAAAAGAATCAAAAAATAATTTATACATTACATTTGGATCTAAGCCAGTGTCTAAGAATGGAATTTTATTGCAAAGTCCAACCCTCATACGTTCCAAGCGGTCACCAGTTATTGGTCTACATAATATTTTACGTTTTATAACTTTTTCTTTGGTGATTTTAAAAGATGCTATTTGCCCACAATGGTCTGAATCTAGCTTTTTTATAATAATTTTACTTTCTGGCAACATATCGCTGTATATATTATCCAGGCAAGTGGCTTGAAGTGAGACGGAAGGCTTTTCACAAGCGCGCATTATTTGTACCTATTTTGATTTCGATGACCGAAGCAGCTGATTTTAGTTCTAGTGTTGTTAAACAAGTGTGTATTTTATTCGGTAACAATGTTTTTTTTATGAACTTTTTTTTTTCTCTGGCGGTCGCCACATATCGAAACGGGTTCTGGCAGACCAGCTGGTTGGGCTGGCTTCGGGTTGATATAACCCTTACGTAACACCCGGTATATTTTTGTATTTCAAAGCAATGAGTTTGCTTAAACTATTCTTAATATTAAGAAAGAAATTATAAATAGATCACAAAAACTGATGTCATCGGCGGGACTCGAACCCACGGCCATTCCCTAACAGGGGGAGTGCTCTGACCAACTGAACTACGATGACCACTACCGACAACATCGAATTTTTACTTCAGGGCCCAGATCGTGAAAATCACCGAAAAGAGTGTTACGATTGTTCATATTTAATCTATTTACATATGATTAATAACAACGATAATTTGTATATATTAAAATGAAAGACCAAAAATTATGTTAGTGCTAATTTTAACTCTTAAACCCCTGTAGTTGTTATATAATAAACGTCAACAAACGCACAAAATTGAGAAAAAATGCGAAAACGTGCCTTCGTATTTTTCAGATTTAACCCAATAAATCAACACAAATTGATAAAAAGAAACACTTTTTGAACACTGAAAAAACCAATAAATATAACGTGGTACTTTTTTTTGTACCTTTACAAACAAAAACTTCCCCTTTTAAAGCCCTAAAATCTAGATATGTTTTACGTAAATTCTCTATAGAAAAATGTATGGAAATTCAAACGCGTCCCGATAGCACGGTTGTCGCTACTAATCGCCAGTGCGCCATAGAATTTCAAAGTGACTCCACGCGTGTCGGATGCTACAGCAAAATTACGTGTTGTGGATTTGTGTTTTTTGTGAAAAACTGTAAGTACAATATTTTTATAACTAATTTACTTTCAGTAAGTGGAAAGTACCGATATAATGAAAGTCTGAAAGAAAACCATGATGGAACTAGATATAAATCGTAAGAAATACAAAATTATTTACTTTGTTGCGTAGGTCATTTTATGAACCTTGTAAAGTAGGTATCAATTCAGGCTTGAAACAATCAAAGCCCTGCCCACCTTATTTTCTCGAGATATGAACTGGCGGGGTATATAGTTCTCTGCACGACATACATAGATTTTTCAACATGATAAAGGCAATAGGTATCATAAACGTAATTGGTAATCGAGGGTCTCTTTTCGCAGGATAATTTGCTGAGTGCCATGCCAGCGAAAAGAAAATTTAGTACGCATTATAAAAACGTGAAAGCCAAAAGATCTCGGAATAAAATGTAAGTTCCTCCCTACTTATTTATTTACCTGCTTACTTGACTACGTCTTGTCCTAAATACCTAGAAAAAAATTACTAGATTTGTGTTAGTGTCAAGTAAAAATCCTAGTTTTATAACTTTTATTTGTGTGTATGCTTATCATGTCTTAGTAGTAATAATAATATAATCTATTTGCATTTTGAACAGGGTAGGTACATTACAAAGCAAATAGGTACAATGATTTAGATCGCCTGATTCAGACATATACCTACAACAGCATGTAAATATTGATTTGACATGTAATTAGATAGGTACACAATTAGGTATGTCAGTCTAAGAAGAAAAATTACAATGTCCAGTAGGTAATAATTACGTAATTTCAATATCTATATAAGTAATAAAGTCAATTTCTATAGGAACAATTTTCATAATAATAAATTTTATTACATAATATAGTATTAGTTTTCATATATTTATGTATTTCAAAGCAATGAGTTTGCTTACACTATTATTAGTTACAGTATTATTAGTTTTCATGTTCATCATGTCTAAATATGTGGAAGTGGAAGTAGGTATGTTTCCTATCAGAAATTGCACAGGCGCGCGCGCGGCTTTGTCGACATACCTACCGCCAAAGAGGCGCGCCGTGCCTGGCGTAGGGTTGTACAAAAATTACAAAATAAATAAAAAGTGGATATTGATGAATAATATTTCCAGTACTGAAAATGAAGAAAACCTTCAGGCTGAGACTCCGAGCAACACTGCTACGCGCTGTATAGAGGTAAGTTGTTATACGTAATTCTTGTAGACTTGTTACATAAATAAACAAACTAGTTAGTGATGGGCGAAGACAAAATCTCAGTACCTACAGTTTTTTTTTTTGCAAAATTTATTATTTTCATTGTGAGACAAACACATACTTCTCAATTACTTTCTCAAAAGAAAATTCACGTTCAAATCTCGTATTTTACCAAAATCAAGAATTTTTTTTGTAAAATATTATCTTTTACGCGACTGGTGTACGTATGTATGTATGTATACTAAGTAATATATCTTTGTGGCACGATAAGTTCAAAATTATTGAACCGATTTTAATGTTTTTAGTATCATTAGAATTGTCTTCTAAGCCCGAGTGACATAGAATAAGTGACGCCATAAAAAACCAATACGTATAGCGTAAAGGAAATTTATAATTTCTGTTCATCACGAACATAATATTGTATGAATTCTTTTGCACTTTTATAATTTGTCTTCGTCAGTTATGAATATAAATAAATAAACAATAAAAATGTTAAAACCCGACAGATTAAAAAATGAAAATGTGTAATAAAAATATTTAATAAAAATAAATAACAACACCATTGTAATATAGCGTATTTAGCAGTCGGGGCCTATTTCTAAAGAAATATTTAGCTAGTCAGGAATATCTTCGAGCCTGTGAGGATTCAATGGGTCTCAACTGTTGAATTCGATTTATTACAATAGTGTTCTTATTTATTTTAATGTAACATAATTCAAGACCGTAGAGTTGTTTTCTTTTTACCTTTTGAGTTTTTATGCATATAGTCGGATTTATTAAATTTATGACGTGATAACGTCTTATAAATCGATGAACACCGGCAACACGCACAAAAAAGTGTCACATTATGTCACGCTAGGGTCAAGCGAGAGCGCAGTACAAGCGATGGAGAATAATATTATGACATTATCCGGTAAAATTATCGTCCTAAACCGACTTTACAAGCAACCAGTTTTTTATTATGTTTATTTATTCATTTTCATAATTGACGAAGACTGATAAAAACGTTTAAGATTTTGATCTAGTGTTAGGTGTTTCAAAGATGTATTCTAAGGGAGTTCTTAGCTATGTTTGAAGAAATTTGGCCCCTACCTTTTGAATTATTTTTTATAAAAAAAATCAAGCCATTATCTTTCTTTACAGGAACTAGTTATTGACAACCGTCAAGAGGGAAAGGTGGATGAAGTGGAAGTTGGGCGTAGAGTAGTGGATATTTCTTTTTTTTTTAAAGCTCTTCAGGCCATAGGGGACCACGGTCCAATGGATTGTAAGTTAAGTTACCTCAGTATAATAGGTGAAGTAAAAGTTGGTCTGGACTCAAAACTCATCATAAAATGTAGTATGTGTAATATGAAATTTACTGTGTGTTTGGTTGAAAAGAAAGAAGATAGCATGGAAGTGAATCATCAAATTGTGTCTGGTATCATATCATCTGGTGGGAGCTACTCTCAGTTAAAAACATTAAGTGCCGCAGTAGCCCTACCAATCATGTCACCTTCATTGTACAATGAAATTAATAATACGGTTTGCGATTGGTGGGAAAAGACAGCAGCACATTCCATGGCAGAAGCTGTCAAGGAAGAAGCGGAGTACGCAGTGTCTATAGGTAGTGTTGATAAAAATGGTACACCATTAATATCTGTTGCTGTTGACGGTTGTTGGAGCAAGAGATCTTATGGTAAGAATTTTTCCGCCTTATCCGGCGCAGCTGCGATAATTGGCATTAAAACTAATAAAGTATTGTTTTTTGGAGTTAAAAATAAATACTGCGTAGTCTGTGCACGAGCCGCAAAGAACAACAGTCAGCCCCCGGAACACCATTGTTTCAAGAATTATTCAGGATCATCTACCGGGATGGAATCGACCATTATAGTTGAGGGGTTTAAACGTTCCTTTGTTGATCACGGTGTAATTTATAATAAATTTGTAGCAGACGGCGATTCCAGTACTTATAAAAAAATATTAGATTCGCGTCCGTACGATAATTTAATAGTAGAGAAAATTGAATGCAAAAATCATCTTTTACGAAATTACTGCAATAGCTTGGATAAATTGTCGAAAGACACTAAGTATCCTTGCGAATTGCGGAAATTCCTAAAAGAAAGGTATTTGCGTTTAAGAACGGGTGTAAAATGCTCGATTAAATATTGGGGGGATCAAAATCAGTCACTCGAAGAAAAAATAAAAATTCTTAGTGAAGATATCCTAAATGGTCCACAACACGTATTTGGTAATCACCAACATTGCAAGGAGTATTTTTGTAGACCTGACACTCGTCGAATAGAACCTGTTGGGTTACTTCCAGCAATTGTTGGATGCGGATTAATGGACGCGGTAGAAATTTTAAGTAAAAGACTGTCATATCATTCTAGAAGTTTAATTCATAATTGCACAAGTAATATAGTTGAAAGTTTTAACGGAGTAATTGCCAAATTAGTTGGGGGTAAGCGTGTAAATTATTCTTCCCGTGGTTCTTATGCGGGCCGATGCGCAGCTGCTGTTGTGTCTTTTAATACGGGATCGATTCATAGTAAAACTCATGAAGTCATATTTAAATCTAGTCCTAATCCTTTGATCGCGAAAGTGGAAAATAGTAATCGTAGAAACCGTTTAATTGCTAAACCTAAATTAAGATTGAAAAAAAGCCACAGCGCTGTATCGAAAGACGCTCACTATGGACCAAACTGCGAAAAACCTGATCTGAGTCCAGAATTATATGAGAAAGCCAAGTCATCTTTTTTAGTAGATTTAAAGTTGTCTTGTGCTGAAAGAGAGGAGCTTGAAAGGTCGACCCATTTGCAAAAAAGTAGTGCTGAGTGGATGCAAGGAGAAAATTACTAACCTCATCATCGTTCGGGGAAGTTTGTAAAAAACGAGAGAGCACAAGTTGTGCTGCTTTTGTTTGTAAAATCGTTTATGGTAGTAATATCTCCAGTTTGCCTGCTGTAGGGTACGGTATCGAAAACGAAGAAACTGCAATTAGACAGTTAGAAATTCAAGAGAATATTAGTATACAAGGTTGCGGTTTGTTCGTCGACGATCAATATGAATTTCTTGGTACTACACCAGATGGCATTTATGCAAACGGTTTAATTGAAATTAAGTGCCCACATTCTTTAGCTGGCATGACTCTTGATGAAGCAATGGCCAAACATACCTTTTGGGTTAAGGACAAGGTTTCCAAGGGTTATGTCATAAATAAAAATCATTACTGGTATTTCCAAATTCAGGGACAGCTACATATAACTAAAAGAAACGTTTGCATGCTTGGCATCTGGTTTGGTGCTACTGTACCTATGAAAGTTTATATTATAGAAAAGGACGACAAATTTTGGAAGGAGAAAATGGAGATGAAATTAGTTAGATTTTATTACGATTGCCTCCTTCCAGAATTAGTTGATCCTCGGCAGTCACGAAGCATGCCTATTCGTGACCCGCCCAATGTCATAGAGGCTATGAAAGAGAGGAAAGAAAGAGCTTTACGTGTTTTGAAAGATAAGAACGTCTAATGATTTTGAAAGAGACTGAGGTAACTTAACTACCCAGCCGGTCGATTCACGTAAACACGCCAGTTCAATAGTCGTTTTAACTTAGAAACTTAGAAATCGCCTTTTGGTTTTCTGTTTTTAACGCACTTACTTATCTAGTCTTGGATTGTCATAAATCTTCCAATAGCTCAATTTCTATACAATTCCTATACGATTTTGAAGAGTTACCTGGTGTAAACCCAAGGTCCGATCCTAATGAAATTAAAATGTGACCACACGGGATGCACCAGCTTTCAAATAAAAAAAAGAATCATCAAAATCGGTTCAAAAAATACAGCGAATTGAGAATCTTCTTCTTTTTTTAAGTCGGTTAAAAAGTGTGCGAAGTGACATTTTTAAGTCACTACGCTACGGTTTTTATTACGTGAATCGGGCAGCTGGTAACATTTTCATTCTGATAGGTTTTGCAATAGCAATTGATTTTATCATCAAATTAGTAGAAATCAGAATTTGATCAGTAATCATTAAAATGAAAAAAACATTAGAATTTTGAACTCATATTTTGTTATTGTTTACTTTCGTTTAATTAAGTATATGAATAATTTATAAATTTCATGTTTGTTTATAACTAATTTTTGTACAACCCTAGCACGCTTTTTAGGTGGCGACTCATATTTTGTTATTGTTTACTTACTTTTAATTATATGAACCATTTTTATACTTGTGTTTCATTTATTGACAATTTTTTGTACAACCCTAGAAGATTTTTTAGATTGCGAGGTGATGGTAAGCAAAAAGTATTTGAGTTTACGCAATAGGCACATTTCCTTGCGTAGAGATAAACACTAGCGAGGAAAGGCGTGATGTTATTTCGACCGAACTTCCTACTGAATTTGCAATTATTTTATTGAATGAAAATTTTACGAAATAAGAATAAACTTTGGTAGTAAAATTACAAATAAATACATACTCGTAGTTGGAATTTTAGGTAAGTAGAATACAAAAAGGTCAGTCCGGACCTTTTTTTTTTTTTTTTTTTTTTTTTTTTTATATTTGGTTCGCCAAATTGACGCCGCCCGCCTGGTGGTAAGTCGTGACGACGTCTAGCGATTGTGGGCCACTCTCACAGCACACATTACTATTGAGAGTGGCCCTCAACTTGACGACCTACTGATGTGCCTCTTCACGCTCCGCTTAAAGAACCCAGGATTATATGTGGGAGGAAACACGTGCACAGGCAGGGCGTTCCAGGCCACTATCGTTCGGCAGAGAAACGAACGTTTAAAACGTTCGGTTCTCGCGAACATGCTATCCACTGTGTGGGGGTGGCATCTCTGCCCGGCACGAGTCGTTCGGGATCGGAAGGAAGAGGGTGGGATCAGATTGAAGAGCTCTTCAGAACACTCGCCGTGGTAAATACGGTAGAATGCGGCCAAGGAAGCTATTGTTCGGCGCTGAGCTAGCGGCTCAAGGCTTCCCGTTACCTCCGGACAACCAATAATACGGATAGCCCGTCGCTGCATAGCGTCGAGAGCGTCCAGCAGATACTTCGCGGAGCCGTCCCAGAGGTGAGAGCAGTATTCGACGCAGGGTCTAATCTGCGTCTTGTACAGCAGACACCTCTGGTCCGGTGTAAAGAATCTCTTTACCTTATTCAGTATTCCTAGTTTCCGTGAAGCTAGCCCTATACATCTTTCGATGTAGTTTTTATTATTGAGCTCTCGACGAACGTCTATGCCAAGGATATCAAGGTTGTCCTTCATTGGTAATAATGCATTCTGAAGAGAGGGTAGGGGAAGGAAAGGGGATTTCTTCGCAGTAAATGCACACGCCTGTGTTTTGCGGGCATTGAACTCGACCAGGTTCTCGGTACCCCATTGAGAGATACTGTCGAGGTTACGGTCGAGATCAGCCACGAGTCGTCGTCTCTCCTCCTCAATCTCAGATCGCCCCGCCGTCGGACGAACCGAGTAACTCCCGTGCAGTGTGCTGTCATCTGCATAGCAATGAATGTTCCCGAGGGATAGCATATCATTGATATGCAGAAGAAAGAGAGTTGGTGATAGTACGGACCCCTGCGGTACCCCGGCATTCACTTGCAAGAAGCGAGAAGCCTGGCCATCGCAGAGGACCCGCACTCGGCGCTCGTTTAAAAAGCTGGCAATCCAGCTGCACAGTTGAGGAGGTAGACCATATGCCGGAAGCTTGGAAAGGAGCGAAGCATGCCAGACCCTATCGAAGGCTTTGGCGATGTCCAGGCTAATAGCCAAGGACTCGCCGTGCCTTTCCATAGCCCCACCCCAGACATGCGTTACGAATGCCAGAAGATCACCCGTTGATCGCTTTGGCCTGAAGCCGTATTGTCGATCATTGATTAGCGAGTGATCCTCTAGGAATTGCATGAGCTGCTTATTTATAAGGAGCTCAAGCACCTTGCAAATGACTGAGGTGACAGCTATGGGTCGATAGTTGCCTGGATCGGACCGATCCCCTTTCTTGGGGATCGGTTGTACGTTCGCCTCCTTCCAGACCTCCGGCACGAGCCCTGAAGAGTATGACAGGCGGTACAGACGCGTTAATACTGGAGACAACTCAGCTGCACATTTTCGTAGCACCACCGCCGGAATGCCGTCAGGGCCACTGGCTTTCCGCGTGTCGAGTGACCGCAGCACTGCCCGTACATCACATTGCCTGATAACAATATCAGGCATTGTGTGGCCACAGTTGGCGATGGCGGGGGGCTGCAGGCCACGGTCGTCGACCCGGGAATTAGCCGCAAAGAGGTCTGCGAGCATATCCGCTTTCTCTTGGGCTTTGTGAGCCAGTGTTCCATCTGGGTAACGCAGCGGTGGCAGCGAGGGCTGACAAAAGTTAGATTGCACGGCTTTGGCCAGTTGCCAAAATCCACGGCTGCCCGTGGGATGGGAAGTGAGCTCCTGACCAAGCCGCGCGACGCGCTGGGCATCCGCTCTCTTAAAGGCCCTCTTACTCGACTTTGTGGCCCGGTTGTACGCTGCTTTGAGGTGGCCCACGTTTGGGTCGCGCACAGCCCGGGCCCTGATCCAGGCGCGATATGCCGACTGTTTTTGTCGAACAGCTTTGGCATAATCTCGCCCGAACCAGGGACGGGCTCTGCGGATACTGGCGACATCAGTGAAAGGGATGTAATAATCCATCCCTAAACTGATCTCGCCAGCAATAGCAGAAGCACTATCCGAAGGAGCCTTTCCTACAAAGCAGCGCTGGCTCCAGGGGACGGACGCAAAATAATCGCGTAGACCGTCCCAATCCGCTGACGAGTAGTGCCATAGTCGTCGTGACGTTTGCACAGGACGTGCAGGAGGTGACACCTTCATGCCAGCGTGAACAACACAGTGGTCGGAACTACCCAGTGGGGCTCCTACCGAAACACTGTACTGGGCTGGGCGACTCGTCAGCAGTAGATCCAGCAGAGCGGGCGCGTGATCTGACCTGTCTGGTATCCGGGTGATCCCGCATACCATCTGGGTCAGACCGTGGGAGAGAGCGAACGCATGGGCGGCTCTACCCGCATGATCAGTCTTGAGGGACCCCAGCCATTCAATGTGATGGCCATTGAAGTCCCCCAGAAACACTAGGTCAGCGTTCGGGAACCGCACCTGCGCTTCATCAGCCGTCTCGCTGAGGTACTGGAAGAGCTTTGTTGTCTCAGAATCCCCTGTGTGGGATCGGTAGACGCACACGTAGATCTGGCTCATAGAGCCATGGTCTACGTGCAGCCAAAGGACGGAATTGGAGGGGTTCTCTAGGCAGCGCAACCGGCGGCAGCAAACATCCGCCCTAACGAACACGCACACCCCGGCTTTGTCTCGAAATTGTTCCTCGATGACATAGCCGGGGTAACACAGGTAAGACGTGTCGTCAGGGCGGCGTATTTGTGTCTCCGTGAGGAACATCACAGCGGGCCGTGCCGTCTCAAGGTGGTGGTGGACGGTATCGAGGTTCGCATGGAGTCCACGGACGTTAGTGAACTCCACCTCGAAATGTGAAGTTGTGGGGTTTCCTAGGGCCGCTGTGTAACGTTTATTTCTTTTTTGTTGCACTGCCATTGTAGATTTTGAAGAAGAAGCGTGAAGACAGGGCGACATTTGGTGCAGCAGTAAGTGACAAAGCGTAGGGGCTAGCTTTGTCTAGAACCGTGTGGTTAGGTCGGAGCCGACCCGCCGGACGGAAGGGCTCCCAAACCCCCCTGATGCAAGGCCGCCGCTACCCCACACCGGTTACCACCCGGAGCGGCGATCCCACATCAGGATTATGCGCAACATGTGGGGCAGCCTCCTGGGGTGGTTGGCCCCAGGCGGGCCCCATGACTGTGTTGCGGGCGGCCGCGGCAACGCCGTTGCTAAGGGTCTCCCTGGCCGGCGAATCGACCCACACCACCCACACTAGACTCCGTTTCGCCCCCACTGGTCCCATGCCTGCTGCACCATACATCGCCCCGGGCCCGGCGGTGCAGCTGCTGAACCCCTAACGCAACCCAGCCTGGGCTGGGTTACTTGGGGGGCTTTAGCACAGCTGCACGGTGGTACCCCCCCGGACCAACACTGTTGTACCACCTGGTACCCACGTAGGGGCCGAAGCCACTCCATAGGTACCGTAAATTAACGAGCCTCGTCCGTTTATCAGCAGGTGCGCCACTAGCAGGTGAGGTCGCTGGGGCCCTATAGATGTTGGTAGAGCCCCTTTGCACCCGATACCGGACCTGCTCTTAATTGTTTATTATAAATAGAAAATCATAAAAATTGTGTCTCAAACTACTCTTATTTATTTATCTAGTAATTAGGATCATTTTATAACGAAAACTACTCTTGGAATATTTTACAAATAGGCAGTCGTTTATTTCCAATAATTCAACATTTTTGTTATGCTGTAAATATTCAACTTCAATAACAATAACTCAACGTGGAACGTTTGTCGCAAAACATTTTCAAAATCGCGGTCTCTCTGGGTCATTCACCCGCCCGTCGGATGATTTGGGTAACTTTAGCGCTGCTGTCGCTCAAAATCGACTTTGTCCATGCGCGGTCTGGGCCCTTCATATCATATTCATAATTTCTACATCGCGCTTTAATCCAACGCTATCCTTAATAGCGCGATGTAGAAATTATTGTTGACAACGAAATTTTAATTAGCAATAAATAACAAGGTAAGAAAAAATATTTATCATCCAAGTCGAAAAATTCGAATTTTTGAATAAAAAAGGTTTATAATAACAGGCTACAGTCTTTCGACCATTCAGCCATTATATATATTAATTACAAGCGGACGCTCGCAACTTTGTCCGCTAAACGAATTATATACACAAAAACTTCCTCCAGAACCACTCTATCTATTGGTGAAAACCGCATCAAATTCCGTTGCGTTATTTTAAAGATCTAAGCATACATACGGAAAGAGCGACTTTATTTTATACTATGTTATGTTTATGATACAGAATTATTTATTTACATAAGAATTACAATATATATAAACTATATGCTCGACTTGGTGTGTCTGTATTAAGTATCTGGGGGCACGGCCGTGCCCCCAGATACTTAATAAAAACCACCCAAGTGCGTGTCGAGCCACGCATAAGATAGGGTTCCGTAGTTACCCATAATAGCGTGTGCTTCAAGCTGTAATCCTCATATTTGAAATCTCAATGAAAACGAATTTTGACAACGCTAAAAAATAGTCATGAAATAGTCATAAATAGTCGTACATGTAAAAAAAATAGTCGTATTATAGTTTCGGCGTTACAGCTATAAGTTAATGAGGATTATGGCTTGACCGTCAAGCTGTAATCCTCATCTCTGGTGCAAGCAAACGGGCCTATCGAATTGGTTTAGGTTGGTATAAAATCATAATATATTTTGAACAATAAATATTTTTCGAGGCTTGTGGCAACAAAATAACCTATTAAGTTTATTTTAGAATTGAAAAATCGATGTATTTTTATATCACCAATTAGTACTACAACTTTTGAGCGTCGGGCTCGGATAACCTACCAGACAAATTGGAAGGCAAAGTGACTGTTAAATTATATAAATATTAAATACCCAACAGTAAAATAATCAGCTTGCTGGTAATCATATTTTATGACCCCGTAATCCATACATGTTCGGAGCGGGGGACTCTTGTACCATACCACATATTTGATCGGACAAATAAACATTTCAATAATGTTAATGACACATATAATAAAAATCTCACTGTTGGTAATAATTTTTTTGGGATCGTCAAGTCAACATACTTAACCCCTATTATCTCCCTTATCTACCCGAATTGAAACTTCTCGTATCGCTATATGTGGGAGACTCGGCAAAATAAAGCTACTTATTGTTTCATTTATTTTACTGCATTTTTTATTCATGAAAAGTGGAGTATCGTATTTGATACAGTAGCCTTGCCTTCTCACTTGATATAATTCTTCAACTATCGTGTCTGTGATGAGGTCATAATTTGTAAGTGGAATGATAATGGCTTGGTGACAGTTAGCTCAAATGCCATTGGGGTACATTACAAAACACGATATTTAAAAAAAAATACAAGAAAATAACTGTTTTTTAGTCACACTTGGTACGCCGATCGCGATATAATCAGAATATCTGAGGTGTTGACTAAGCATATCATCACTAAGGACAAGGCAGGCAGGTGCAGGATCTGTGATGAGAAGTAGTGTGTGGTGTGGCCCTCATCTTGCAGTTCATCAAGATGTCACTACAAAACGTCTGGCTTATTTTCAGATATAATGACGGTAGTATCGATTTGCACACATTTAGAAATAATTTTGATTCTATACGCACTGATAGTCTAATACGCTGAGAAGTCTGTAAATCAGGAGGCACCTCGTTGTGGGTCTGGGCGTAGTTACCCTCTCGTTGGAGACCATGCTACGAGCTATGGTCGGTGTGAGTCAGTGGAGGCGGCCGGGAGGGAGCGGGAGCAGACCCTCCCCACTGAGTTAGGAAGTGTGCGGCGAGGGCGCCGCAGACTTGAATACACGCAGGACCATCGCCTTCTATGATCGGAGCCCTGAAGACTAGCACTAGCTAGGTGGCCAAAGTCTGGCCGGCGCCACACGGAATGCGCTCAAGTGCGTACCTGGGGTGGCCGGCAATGGCCGATGGGACGGCCGCGGCCTTGGGAGTCACAATGGATGCCAGGTTTGATGAAATAGCCACAAAATAAAACGACGAGGTGTGGAATTTGTCATCGACTATGACTTGCCAGACACATCAAGTGCAATATTGGTTACAAGTTGAATTTTTCCTACCTTTTTGGGTGCAAAGGGGCTCTACCAACATCTTTAGAGCCCCAGCGACCTCACCTGCTAGTGGCGCACCTGCTGATCAACGGACGAGGCTCGTTAATTTATGGTACCTATGGAGTGGCTTCGGCCCCTACATGGGTACCAGGTGGTACAACAGTGTTGGTCCGGGGGTACCACCGTGCAGCTGTGCTAAAGCCCCCCAAGTAACCCAGCCCAGGCTGAGTTGCGTTAGGGGTTCAGCGGCTGCACCGCCGGGCCCGGGGCGATGTATGGTGCAGCAGGCATGGGACCAGTGGGGGCGAAACGGAGTCTAGTGTGGGTGGTGTGGGTCGATTCGCCGGCCAGGGAGACCCTTAGCAACGGCGTTGCCGCGGCCGCCCGCAACACAGTCATGGGGCCCGCCTGGGACCAACCACCCCAGGAGGCTGCCCCACATGTTGCGCATAATCCTGATGTGGGATCGCCGCTCCAGGTGGTAACCGGTGTGGGGTAGCGGCAGCCTTGCATCAGGGGGTTTGGGAGCCCTTCCGTCCGGCGAGTCGGCTCCGACCTAACCACACGGTTCTAGACAAAGCTAGCCCCTGCGCTTTGTCACTTACTGCTGCACCAGATGTCGCCCTGTCTTCACGCTTCTTCGTCTTCAAAATGTACAATGGCAGTGCAACAAAAAAAAAGTAAACGTTACACAGCGGCCCTAGGAAACCCCACGACTTCACTTTTCGAGGTGGAGTTCACTAACGTCCGTGGACTCCATGCGAACCTCGATGCCGTCCACCATCACCTTGAGACGGCACGGCCCGCTGTGATGTTCCTCACGGAGACACAAATACGCCGCCCTGACGACACGTCTTACCTGTGTTACCCCCGGCTATGTCATCGAGGAACAATTTCGAGACAAAGCCGGGGTGTGCGTGTTCGTTAGGGCGGATGTTTGCTGCCGCCGGTTGCGCTGCCTAGAGAACCCCTCCAATTCTGTCCTTTGGCTGCACGTAGACCATGGCTCTATGAGCCAGATCTATGTGTGCGTCTACCGTTCCCACACAGGGGATTCTGAGACAACAAAGCTCTTCCAGTACTTCAGCGAGACGGCTGATGAAGCGCAGGTGCGGTTCCCGAACGCTGACCTAGTATTTCTGGGGGACTTCAATGGCCATCACATTGAATGGCTGGGGTCCCTCAAGACTGATCATGCGGGTAGGGCCGCCCATGCGTTCGCTTTCTCCCACGGTCTGACCCAGATGGTATGCGGGATCACCCGGATACCAGACAGGATAGATCACGCTCTGCTGGATTTACTGCTGACGAGTCGCCCAGCCCTGTACAGTGTGTCGGTAGGAGCCCCATTGGGTAGTTCCGACCACTGTGTTGTTCACGCTGGCATGAAGGTATCACCTCCTGCACGTGCTGTACAAATGTCACGACGACTATGGCACTACTCATCAGCGGATTGGGACGGTCTACGCGATTACTATGCGTCCGTCCCCTGGAGCCAGCGCTGCTTTGTAGGAAAGGCTCCCTCGGATAGCGCTTCTGCGATTGCTAGCGAGATCAGTTTAGGGATGGAAT